>VZQC01003012.1:3703257-3790710 GCA_009823505.1 Rhizomys pruinosus | reverse complement strand
AAAAAAAAAAATAAAAAAAAAAAAAAAAAACAGTAAATTAAAAAAAAAATAAATAAAAAAAAATAAAAATAAAGAATGTGGGCTTAACTCACTGGTTAAGAGAACTTGCTACTCTTCTAGAGGACTCAAGTTTGGTTCCCAGTACCCACATCGGACAACTCACAACGACCTGTAAATCTAGCTCCAGAGGAACCCAATGCCCTCTTCTGGATTCTGTGGGCAGTGCACTTTCATACATGCACCCACACATAGACACATGCAGACACATAAAGATGAATACAAACAAATGAAACTGCAAGCTGGGCAGTCTCAACACTCAGAGGCTGAGGCAAGAAGGTGGTGAGCTTGAAGCTAGCCTGCGCTACATAGTGAGACCCTGTCTCAAATAAATAAATGAACAAGTTGGAGCCTGTATAGATGGCACAGAGGCCGAGAGCACTAGGTGCCTCGCAGAGGAGCTGGATTCCGTCCCTAGCACCCACATGATGGCTCCAGTTCCAGGGGATCTAACACTCTTCTGACCTCTGTAGGCATTGCATGGCATGGGTGTGGTTACATAAGCAAGTCGCTCATACATACAAAATAAAGTGCAGAGGGTAGTCAGACTCAGAGAAGCATACCTGTAATCCCAGCACTCGGGAAGCTGAGGTAGGAGAATCAGTGCTAGTTCAAGGCTAGCCTGGGCTACAAATAAGAGGCCAGCATGGACTACATAGAAAGACCTTGACTTGAATAAAACAAAGCAAAATAACAACAACAAAATGAAAGCAAATAAACCCATGACATTTCAGCTTAGGGATGGCTCACAGTATAGTTATTCATGAACCCAAGACATGAAGTGATTCTTGGCTGTCTGCGTTCCAGCAGCGACAGCAGGGCCTCCCTGGGGCTTCCAGTTGAGTAGATGATTTATGGGAAAACATTTGATTACAAAAGCTTTCTAGCTCTGCTGGTTAAGTTTCCCAGAGAAGACCCTTCTGACCTCCCATGTTGGGGACAGGTGGCCTACATGAAGACCTGGGTTTGATCTCCAGTACCACATTAAATTGGGCATGGTGGCACATGCCTGTAATCCCAACACTAAGGGTTACTCACCACCCACCTACCTCAGCCTCTTGAGTAGCAGGATTAAAGATGTGTACTACAAGGCCCAGCTTGCACTATTATTTTTTATTTTATTATTATTTTATTTATTTATTTTTTAATTTTTATTTTTGTATGTGTATGAGTGTATTTTGTGCGCCCATGTCGTGCAATGCCTCGGAGGTCAGAAGAGGGTCTCGGATTCCCCTGGAACTGGAGTTCTCCTGGAATTGGAGTTACAGATGGTTCTTAGCCGCCATGTGGGTGCTGGGGATCGAACCCGGGTCCTCTGCAAGAGCAGTTGGTGCTCTTAACCACTAGGCTATCTCTCCAGCCCCATCACACTATTATTTTTTAAAAGCATCTGAGATGACACAGTTCAAGGTCAGTTAGCAACATATGTGGGGTTTTTGTTTTTTGGGTTTTTTATTTTGGTCTTTTTGTGACAGGGTATCCCTATAGTCCTGGCCTGGAACTCACTCTGTAGACCAGGCTGGCCTTGAACTCACAGAAATCCACCTGCCTCTGCCTCCTGAATGCTGGGATTAAAGGCATGTGCCACCACGCCTGGCCATAGGAGTGTTTTTAAAGATGTATTTATTTTATGTGTATGAGTGTTTTGCCTGCATGTGCACCTATGCATGCAGTACCCACAGAGGCCAGAAGAGGGCACTGGACCCTCCCCACCCCTGGAACTGGAGTTACAAATGGTTGTAAACTACCATGTGAGTGCTGGGAACTGAACCTGGATCTTCTGTAAGAGCAGTAAGTGTTCTTGCCAGGCGTGGTGGCACACACCTTTAATCTCAGTACTTGGGAGGCAGAGGCAAGTGGATCTTTGTGAGTTCAAGGCCAGCCTGGTCTACACAGTGAGTTCCAGGACAGCTGGGGCTACAGGGAGACCCTGTCTTGAAAAAAGACAAAAAAAAAAAAAAAAAAAAAAAAGCAATAAGTGTTCTTAACAGCTGATCCATTTCTCCAGTCCCCTATGAGTGTTTTTATTTCGAACTTTTGCTTGTTTATATTTTCTGCTTTTCCTGTCTCAAAAATACAAAAAAACAAAACAAAACAAAAAACCAATGAGATTATATATTGCTTATGTAATGAAATTACACAGTTAGAGGCAGGAGAGTCAGGAGTTCAAGCCCAACCTTGACTACACAATCAGTCCAAAGCTAGCCTGGACTACATGAGACCCTGGCTCAAAACAAAAACAAACAGAATATAACAAAATAACCATAGAAGGGAGCTGAGTCAACCTGGGGGGGAGTGTCTGGGAAGGGTTGAGGGGGCAGGGTTAAAGTGAGCATAGTTTACAGAGTTTGGGCTGGCAGCCTCTAGGCATCAGTGATGGTTTTTCTCTTTCTTTCTTTCATTCTATATATATTTTGATTTATTTACTTTTTTCTTTTTTTAAGTACTCAATAGGATTCGTTTATTTATTTATTTATTTATTTATTTATTTATTTATTTATTTTTATTTTTTGGTCTTTTCGAGACAGGGTCTCCCTGTAGCCCTAGCTGTCCTGGAACTCACTCTGAAGACCAGGCTGGCCTTGAACTCACAAAGATCCACCTGCCTCTGCCTCCCAAGTGCTAGGATTAAAGGCGTGCGCCACCACGCCCGGCTTTATTTATTTTTAAATGGCATTGAACAGTTTCTTTCCATGAATCTGCTGCCATGTTTTATGTATTTTGAATTTTTATTTTATTTATTTTTTATGTGTATGAATGTGCTGTCTGCATGTAGGTTTGTGCACCCGCATAGTGCAAAGCCATGGAGTCAGAAGAGGGTGTCAGATTCCCCTGGAACTGGAGTTGAAGACGGTTCTCAGCCGCTATGCGGGTGCTGGAGATCGAACTCGGGTCCTCTGCAAGAGCAGTCGGCACTCTTAACCGCTAGGTCATCTCTCCAGTCCTATTTTTTTTTATTCACTATTTTTTTTTTTATGTGTATGAGTGTACTGTCTGTATGTAGGCTGGTGCACCCGTGTCATGCAATGCCGCAGAGGTCAGAAGAGGGTGTCAGATTCCCCTGGAACTGGAGTTAAAGACAGTTCTTAGCCGCCGTGTGGGTGCTGGGAACCAAACCCGGGTCCTCTGCAAGAGCAGTCGGTGCTCTTAACCACTGAGCCATCTCTCCAGCCCCTTATTTACTTAAAAAAAAAAAAAGCATATGAGTGTTTTACCTGCATGTATGTAAATGTGTACAATGCATGTGGAGGTCAGGAGAGGGTGTCAGATCCCCTGGAATTGAAGTTAGGAACTGTTATTAGCTGCCACGTGGGTGCTGGGAACTGAACCAAGGTCCTCTGCAAGAGCAGCCAGTGTTTTTATCAGCTGAGTAATCTCTCTAGCCCCCTCCCTTTTTTCTTTAAAAAGACTCTTTTCCTCTTTATTTTTAAATTGACAAAGAAAATGGCACATACATATGAAATACAAGGAACAGGGCATCTAGTGACTTAGCACACATGTGAAGTCACACATGAAGTCACACATGGTGTCACCGTGGCTAGAGCACCTAATACCAAACGCCCACTGTCAGCACTTCTCATGAGTTCAGTGCGTCCCAGTTAGCTGTCTTCCATGACCCTGCTGCACACTGTGCTCTTGACCTGCTCTCCATACATAAGTGGCATGCACTTTTCTAAGCTAACTATTTCCTGCACAGCCTTCCTGCTTAGACTGTCACTCAACTAGACACAGTAAGCAAAGCCCTGTCTGGGGCTATGAGCTCAACTCTGCAAAATACGGCAGCTTGCTACCTCAGGGTCTAAAGATTTTCTTTTCTGATTCATCTCCCTACTTCTGCTCCATTCTGCCTTCATAAAAACACTGGGGGGCAGTTATCATGGTGACACCAATGGTAGCAGCCAACTGCACCAGCAAGCCCTGGTTGTACTTTGATATTTACCTTTTAAAGCCTTGCAGCAACGTTGCAGGATGCAGGTGAGTTCCAGAGAGGGACCAGGGCAGGGCCAGGTCACAAGTGGCTGAGTTAGGGCTCGTGTCTGGACTTCTGATACCCCACTGGGATGTTTACTGATGGGTCTCAGGACCCACCCCCAAATATGGCACCATGACATACGGGGCTATTTTCCTTTGAAGGAATTTGAGAAGCACAGGGGATGGACAGTAGTAAGATCATCATCTGACAGGCTCCCTGCCTGTTCCTGGAGGGAAAATCATCCTAACTCCATGGATGAACAGATCTGAGAGGAATCTGGTCGCACAGGACTGGCCAAGCTCGTCCTAGTATCCTGAACTTACTTCACAGCCCTCCAGCCTGTCAGTGTCCACTCTTCCCAGACCTAGCCTGCAACTCTGCTCAGCCATCCTCCTGGGTGGTCCTTGTTTCATGAAACATACACGCAATGAATCTACTCACTTTTCTCTTGGTCATCTGTGCTGGCTTCTGGCAAGAACTGCAGATGGTAGAAAGGAGACCATCTCCTCTCCTGTCTAGGCCTTCTCCTGCCTGCACCCCACTTCCTGCACAGTCTTGTCCCCACCCTGACTCAGGGCCAGAGCCCAGGAGGGGTCAGCACAAGAGGTACAGAGCCAACAAGCCCTCTCCCTGGCTCCTGTCTGGGGAGTACAGGACATGTTCGTTGCTCTTGAAAGCAGGAGCTCATGGGTACTCATGCAATCTCCATGAGATGTTTATTGTTACCATTTCCATTTTACAGATGAAGAAAAGAGGCACAGAGAGGTTAAGTCACTAGGTTAATGTGGTACAGGGTGCAGGTGGCAGAGCCTGGATTTGAAGCTGGGCAGTCAAGCCCCATACTCTGGGCATGAGCATTTACTCATGGTTACTTCAGAACCACTTGTGGTACTAACTCAACAGCATTAAGCTTTTTTTTTTTTTTTTTTTGGTCTTTTTAAGACAGGGTCTCCTCATAGCTCCGGCTGTCCTGGAACTCACTTTGAAGACCAGGCTGTCCTTGAAACTCACAGAGATCTGCCAGCCTCTGCCTCCTAAGTACTGGGATTAAAGTTGTGCACCACCAAGCCCAGTCCAACAGTTCTTGCTTGGAGTTTTTCCAAAGTATTCCTCAAGAGATAACATCAGAACTCTTAACTTGGCCCAGAGGCTAAGTCATCCAACACTAACCCTGCCCTCCAGGGCTGTCCAACTTCTGCTCTTCTTTAAGACCCTGATGTGCCTGCTCATGATATTTATTCATGCTGTTCCCGTGCCTGGAATGTTTTGCCTTAGACCACTTTTGAACTGGTTGCTTCCCAACCCAGGCTAGACTCAGCTCACATGCCTCCTGCTTGAAAGGGCCATTCTTCCCTTCCTGCCCCTAACAACCGCATCTTCCCAAAGGACCCTACCCATCGTGTTGTTCCGTTTCCTTTGAAGTTTCAGAGGAGCTGAAACCATTGCGTTAATAGATCTATCTTAGTATTTAGCCACTGCTCAGTGTATCAAAACAAAAATCCCATAGGATCAGGGAACATACAGTTCCTGGATGCTGTGTATACCCATGGCAGCTTCTCCAGCCTGTGTCAAGGAGAGAGCCCCTACTATGTGCTTGAGTGCTGAACAGTGTACAAATTGAGCTGCAGCGACTCAGTGCCCAGAACAGCTGGTGTCAGGGAAGCCAGGTGCTGGGCTGGACTCCATGTTGTTCATTCAATCTTTTCATCTCTGAGAAATGGAAACTGAGGTCTGGAGAGGTGAGCCAAGGTCCCCCAGCTGCTAAGTGGCAGGGTTGCGATGTGAATTCGGACTTTTGGTTCCCCAAGTTTACCTGCTGCCGCTTGGCCGTGCCTTGCTGAAGATGCCGCCCACCCACCCGGCAGCTATCAGTGCAGGGCCTATCCCAGTGTGGGGAGGGACAGAGTGGCCCAGACTGGCTGCTCACAGGAAGAGAAGACACGTCACACACAGAGACACAGATTCCACTATGTACAGTCAGGAATGCCACCGAGGCAGTTGCGACGTGACTTATAAGCTCATTCTCAGGGTCTGGGGGGTCGGGGGGAGGGTGCAAACAGAAACCTGTCTTTTTCAGGATGATTTTCAGGACTGGAGAGAGCTTTGGGGCAGGCAGGCTGCCTGACAGGCAGGAGGGAGGCTTATGAAAGCAAGGCTGGGCTGGAAGCACCAGAATCGTGGGGATCCCTCAAAAAACAACCAACGCTGCAAGACGTCCTTGAACAGGACAGGAATCCCACAGGCAGAGTGAGGCTCAGTGGTGGGCACCAGGACGGGGTGCTCACCTAGAGGGACTGGCTCTTGTTGGCAGTCTGATATTAACCATACATCTATCTACTTGTCATTCATAAGAGCTCCCACAGAACCAGAACATATTGGGAGGAGGGCTTACTTTTCTTGTGACTGTAGAACTTGTCCTCTGAACCATCCTTGGACTTCTTAATGATCAGTTTCCCAGACTCGACGTCCACTTTGAGCTGCATTTTCTGAGGAATCCCGAGGGACTCGGACTTCACCTTCAAAGAGCAAGAGATGCTGTTCAGTGGTTTCTGGCTTGCCTTTGCTGATGACAACCTTGAACACCTTGTCTACATGGCTGGGCCACCATCTGCATGAGGCCACCGGGCTTTGATCTCACCCTGGCCTCACACAGGTCCATTCCACAGCACCCAAGAATGCCTCACACTGGAGCAGAGCCCAGCTCGCCCATTGTGCGGCCAGGCTGTTCCGCCAACAGTTTTAGTGGAGGAAACAGACAAGCTGCTGGGAAGCGGTTTGCTCACTGATGAGTTTGATCACACTCATTCATCCGATGTGTCATCTACTTCTGAAAGAATCTTAGTAATTGATTTACACTCTGGGGCCTTGTTACAACCACTAATTGAACATTTACTGGTAATAATTAGAATGAAGACACTCGCCTAGGCCTATTCAGAAAATGAATATCCAAACTGGGTATGATGGCACATTTGGGGGGTGCAGGCAGGCGGGTAGCCTGGGCTATAAGGGACCCTGTCTCAAAAATACATGGGGGCTAGATGGGACACAGGGATAAAATGGCTTTGCTAGAGAGATGGTGTAGTGGGCAAAGGACCTGGTGCCAAGCCAAGTGACCTGAATTCAATCCTCAGGACCCACATGGTGGGAGATAACCAAGTCTTCCATGTTGTCCTCTGACCTCCACATGCATTGCTGTGGCTTGAGTATTCCTCCCCCCCACCCCTGCAATGTGTGTGCACACACACCCTAAATGAATGTAATTTTTAAAAATGGGAGTGGGGAGAGAAACCAGAAACCTGTCTTTTTCAGGGTGATTTTCAGGACTGGAAGGAGCTTTGGGGCAGGCAGGCGGGAGGGGGCTCATGAAAGCAAGGCTGGGCTGGAGCACCAGAATCGTGGGGATCCCTTAAAAAACAACCAACGTGGGGCTGGAGAGATGGCCTAGCGGTTAAGAGCACCGACCGCTCTTGCAGAGGACCCGGGTTCGATCCCCAGCACCCACATGGCGGCCGAGAACCGTCCGAAACTCCAATTCCAGGAGAACTCCAGTTCCAGGGGAATCCGACGCCCTCTTCTGACCTCCGCGGCATTGCACGACACGGGTGCACAAACCTACATGCAGACAATACATTCATACACATACGGAAATAAATAAAATTAAAAAAAAAAAAAAAAACCAACAACAACCAACGTTTCTAGGTGTAAATGTGGAGATGCTAATCTAATAATTCTCAAGAAAATCACAGGAACTCTCATCTCCTCTTGTCCCCTTTCCTGAGACACTCCTATAGCCTTTTGATGTCAGACATCACTCCCATTTTAAGAAGGACAAAGTTTATAACATCTTGGACCAATGAGAAGCCTTCCCCTGCAGCCTCCCCAGGGAGGGGATGTCACACGGCGGGCACCGATGATCTTACTGTTTACCTCCTTCCCAACTGGGTGGTTTCGTCGACTGCTATTTTCTGCTACTGTGTCCCTTACCCTGTTTTCATAGGAAACACAAAGACACGATCCACAAGAGTGGGCCACCAAGCGGGGCTCCACTGCCCCATAGCCACTTACCTCAAAGGTGACCGGAGGGATGAGGGAACGCCGATGGGGAGACTCAGAGCCCTCGTGCAACAAGGCTTTGACCTGTGGGTGGCAGGGATGAGACAGAGAGGGACAAGAAGACACACAGCATCCTGGTCATTCTCAGTGCAAAGTGGGAGCCACGGGGAAGCCAAAGGGAATACAGGACCCTTGCAAGTACCTTGTCTTCAATGGAAGACAGCAGACTTGTCAGTTGGCTGAGCTTGGCCACCATGTTGATGGGATTGGCCTCACCGGGTACCTGGGAGACAAGCATAGGAAGAAATGAGGTCGGTTTTGGTTGAGGGTGAGGCATGTGTGAGTGGCACTGAGCACTTCCCAAGCTGCTTTCCTTCCACCCCTACCCCCCCATAAGTACTATTTTTTACCCTTCTCTGTAGATGAGGACTGAAGCATATATAAGTACCTCAAAATCCTTATGGCCAAGAAACAGATCTTTATTTCTCTTCAAGTCCACCTCACCCACAGAGCTTCTCACCCTGCCTACTCAGCCAGTTAAAACTCCAGAGCCGCGATCATCACCTTCCCGCCCTCCGACAGCTACTGCACTGGTGTTCCTGCTCTACTTCCAAAATACACCTTTACCCACTGCTTCCCACAGCAGGGAGAGGAATGTCCGAGTCCCAGACCCCGTCTCCGAAGTCTCTGTAGGCTGGGGGCCTCCACGTTGAGCTATTTTCAGCCTTGCTTCTGCTCTACTTTTAGCTATGTATGCCAAGGAAAATCCAGAGACTTGGATTTCACCTGGGAAGTGCACCTTGCATGCATCTTGCCATCTGGATCTCAGAACTACAAAGAAGTTCCTTCCTGACCACTGTAGCTCAAACAATCACTGCGTCATCTCTATCAAGCACCCTGCTGTGTTCCATAACACTCACCATGAGCCAAGGATGTTGTTGCTTTCATGTGTAACTTAAAGTACAGTTTCCTACCAGAACACGGGCTTCAACACTGGAGCTCGAGGCAGTGTCTGGCCCAGTAAAGACTTATTCAGTGATCACAGGGGCCCAGGGAGCTATAGTTACTTCTCCAAAGTCATACAGCTAATAAATGACAGGGCAAGATTGGAATCCTTGTATGCTGGGGGCCAACTCCAAGCATTTATTTACAGCATAAACATTTATAAGGCTGAGGGTATAGCTTAGTAATAGAGAGCTTGCCTAGGATGAATGAGGCCCCCAATTCAAGCCTGAGCACTATCCAAGGAAAACCAAAACAAAGATAAATTCTAAAATATTCTATGCCAGACATGCTGGCTTGATGGAGGGACTGTTCCTTCCTACAGAAGCATGGTGAACAGACCAGACACAGGTACAATTAAACTGAACATCAAGCAGAATACAGAGAGTTACCATGTGCTGGCCCTTAACCACAGACCTTGATCACTGTATCAACCAGGGTATACCTGCCTTGGGTCTGTTGGTTGGTTTGTTTTGCTTTCTGTTTGTTTGAGATAGGGTCTCCAGATATACCTGAGACAGGCCTTGAACTTTACATCTCCCAGGGCTGGAGAGATAGCCTAGTGGTTAAGAGCACTGACTGCTCTTGCAGAGGACCCGGGTTCGATCCCCAGCACCCATATGGCGGCTAAGAACCGTCTGTAACTCCAATTCCAGGAGAACTCCAGTTCCAGGGGAATCCGAGACCCTCTTCTGACCTCTGCGGCATTATACAACACGGGCACACAAACCTACATGCAGACAGTACATTCATATGCATACAAAAATAAATAAAATAAAAAAAAAAGAACTTTATATCTTCCTTCCTAAATCCCCCAAGTATCTGAGCTTACAGGCCTATGCCAATCAGCCTTGCTTTAGCTATGCTTTTTTTCTTTTCTTTTCTTTTTTTTGGTGTTTTTGAGACAGGGTCTCCCTTTAGTCCCAGCTGGCCTGGAGCTCACTATGTAGACCAGGCTGGCCTTGAACTTGCAGAGATCTGTCTGCCTCTGCCTCCCGAGTGTGCCACCTCGCCCAGCTTTAGCTATACTTTTAAAGGGGCTTGGTACTTCCAAGGAAGGTTAAGGGACTCTCCTGTCCCACAGAGGGCTGGCCAATGGCCCCTCCCAGTCCCAGGCCAGCAATTTTTTTAACTGTTAAATTTTGCGCCTCTCCAGCAGTATTCCTCTGCCTCCCTAAGGGCGAGGGCCCTATGTTGGCAAGAATCAGTACCCTGTCAGATGTTAGACACACTGGACATCCTTGTCCCTTTTCCAAATATGTAGGGCAGGACATTACTATTCCCACTGCCTAGATGAGGGATCAGTAGGGAGAGATGAACTCAGGGGTGAGGGTCAGTCTTCTTTCCTCTCTCCCAGCCTCGGGCCACTCCCCTGAAGCACCATCGAGATAGACATTCTTGGGGCTGGAGAGACAACTTAGTGGTTAAGAATATTTTCTGTTCTTGAGGACCAGAGTTCCTAGCACCCATATTCGGCAGGTCATAACTACCTCTAACTTCAGTCCGGCAGATCTAAAATTCATTCTGGCCTCCACGGTCACCTGCACACATACAAATACTTAAAAATAAATCCTTTTTAAAAAGACACTCTCTGTCTGCATTTCTTCCAGACCTATGGTCTCCTGGGTGGTTACGAGCAACCCTCATTCTCCACCCACATCTGCTACCATTCTTCACTCTGTCACTGCTCTGCCCCGTCTCAAACTGCAAACACTGTTCTCTGTCCTCACCACAGGCCCATCTCTGGAGGCCTGGTCTCTCTCCTTATTTACTTCAAAGATTTGAAGGTTTGCTCTTCCATTCAAGCTATTTAAATTCTTGTCTGGCAGAGCCCGTTTTGTTTAGATTACTTTTACTTTCTTAGAAATTATCCCATCATTCACTTCACAGAAAGAAAATAAAACCCACTTTTTCCCCTGATGAATTTTTTCAATTATAAATAGGACACCAATACATTTTTTTTAAGAAAAAGAAATCTGGAAAACCAAAATAGGCTACCTCAAAATATTCTTCTTTGGTATATTTCAAGATGGCTATTCAAAGAAACTGCAGACTGGAACAGCTCTGAAAGCTGTCTTTTCATAAGAGATTTTTAGTCATCCCTTTCCGTGATGGCATAGAGGGTCTTTGCCCTCCTTCATCCATCTGGTCTGGCACGAGGGAAGGTGACTCTGTAGGACATTTGGAACAGTAAGATGCCAGCGTGACTTTTCGCCTTTTTGGGAGGGGGGGTGTTTGAGGAATCTCGCTATGTGGCTGACCTAGAACTTATCAGCTCAAATAATCCTCCTGCCTCAGCCTCTGGAATAACTTGGGAGTTCAAGCAGTTGCTACCTTGCCCAGCTCACCTATTCTGCTCTGGAGACAACTTTTCTCCCTAGTTTAACTTCTTATTTCACCATCCCCTGGGCCATCCAGCCATCCCCCTGCTTCCAGCATGCCAGAATCTAAGCCCCTCTTCACTCTTTTCTTAGCCTCAGGATGGTTTAAAAGCTTCTATCATGGGGCCTTCTCCCAGTGTCCCAGTTAATGTGTGTGATCTACCACCAGCTCATTCCAGAGACTAAAATACTGACCTCGGAGGGTAAGAAGAGTGTAACATCCTTATATCTTTTTTTTTTTTTTTTTGGTCTTTTTGAGACAGGGTCTCCCTGTAGCCCCAGCTGTCCTGGAACTCGCTCTGTAGACCAGGCTGGCCTTGAACTCACAAAGATCCGCCTGCCTCTGCCTCCCGAGTGCTAGAATTAAAGGCGTGCGCCACCACGCCCAACACATCCCTATATCTTAAACCCCTTGGTTGACCTGGTTCTCCCCCATCCCAGGGGTCCTGTTTGAGTCCTTCTGGCTTGATTTCTTCCTGCAGCCTTACATTCCGATTCTGCTCTGCAGTGTGCTCCTTCCATTCAGCAAGTGTGTGGGAGATCACTCCACAGGGCACTGGCAAGCACCAGGGACAGAGTTCTGAACCTAAATTTATTGCACCACGTTCTGCTACCTTTCTACATTCATCAGAATTCCTGTCTTCCCTTTCAGAGACAAAGCATTAGTGAATAACCTCCTTAGTACCTCTCAGTGCCCATGTAGTCTGTAAGACACCTAGCATACAGGGGACTGCTTGAAGGATACAGGCAGTTAACATTTCCTCACAGCCTGTCCACCCTTCAGAAAACCCACTCCCACCAGCAGAGCAATGAATGCCACAGGTACCCCACACACTGATGGGGTCAAACGGAACAGTCACCTGTAGCAGTTATCTGATAAGCAAGCGAGGCATTTTCTGGTTACTGATCAGGGGAGGCTGAATGTTCTTTCTTGTATATGTTGCCTATGTTGTATCTGCTGGCATTGAGCAGTCTTGTTTATAGTCTATCCTCCACGTAAAGAACAGGGCTAAGAGCTACTGTGCAAGCTTGAAAACCTGAGTTCAGATCCTTAGCACCCAGGGGATAAAAAGCTGAGCCTGTGTCAGGCATCTATAACCCCAGCATCGTGGGTGAGGGAGGAGGGACTGAATCCCTGGAGCCCACTGGCCAGTCAGCCTAATTGAGCTCCAACTTCAGTGAGACTCAAATCATAAAAAAACAAGGTAGAGAAGATGGGCGAGGTTGCACATGCATGTCTTTAATCCCAGCACTTGGGAGGCAGAGGCAGGATCTTGGTGAGTTCAAGGCCAGCCTGGTCTATATAGTGAGTTACAGGCCAGCTGGGGCTACAGGGAGACCCTGTCTCGAAAAGACAAGGGGAAAAAAAAATAACAGAACAAAACAAGGTAGAGGGCCAGTGAGATGGCTCAGAGGTGAAGGTGCTTGCGGCCAAGCCAGACAACCTGAGTTCTATCCTTGGGAAACACAAGATGGAAGAAGAAAACTGATTCCTACAAGTTGTCCTTTGACTTCCAGAACAGTACTGTGCAAGCACACACACACTAAAATGTAATAAAAATAATAAAGTGGAAAGGGATTAAGGAAGACACCTGACATCAACCACTAGCCTTTACATGCACGTACCTCCACATGCACATATGTGCACACACACATACATATACCAAACACACACACACACACACACACACACACACACAAATAGGGTTAAGCCACGTGTACTGGTACATGCCTATAATCCTAGCAATTTAGAAGCTAAGGCAGGACATCATGAATTTGAGACCAATCTGGACTATGCAATGAGATTCTTTCTCCAAGGACCAAAATATGTATCAATAGAATAAATTTTTTTTTTGTCTTTTTTTTTTTAGGTCTTTTTGAGACAGGGTCTCCCTTTAGTCCCAGCTGGCCTGGAGCTTGCTATGTAGACCAGGCTGGCCTTGAACTCAAAGAGATCCGCCTGCCTCTGCCGCCCAAGTGCTGGGATTAAAGGCATGTGCCACCATGCCCGGCTAGGATAAATTTTATTTGTTGGACTTTTGCTTGTTTGTTTGCTTGCTTACTTATTTATTTGTTTGCTTTTTGAGATAAGGTCTCCCTGTAGCCCAAGGGGCCTGGAACTCAGTATGTAGCCCAGGCTGCCATCGATATCACAGAGATCTGCCTGTTTCGGCCTCCCAAGTGCTGAAATTAAAGCTGTGTGCCACCACATCTAGCAATTTGTTGGAGCTTAAAAAAATAATTATATTACTCCGCTATCTTTAATCTTTCTGGCAAATAGTATTTTCTTTGGAGATACTGCCTTTTTCAACCCCTTTTCCACTGTGTTGGCTAAATAATGCTCTCCTTTTTTGTCTGTTTTATTTTTGGTGCAATGCTACAATACAAAAAGCTGGGTCTGGCCCTTGCTTGCATTTTTACACTTTAGAAATATGCATATGTAGAGATCTGCTTCATGTGACCCTTCTTCTCAGCTAAAAGCGAGCGTGGGGGAGGGGTACCGCCATTTTGCTGCTCTTGGAGTTAAATGTAGGAAGAACTGCGACATCATATTTTTCTTTCCTTTCAGCTTCTAAGGTGAAATGGGAAGAGACCCTGCTTTCTTCCTTACTGAATATTAACTGAGCAATGTTTATGATGGGTGCATAATCTGAAATCCTCACTTCTTAAATCAGAAGGAAATTCCATTTTGGAAGGGTAGGGTACTGAGGAATCCCCCTACTCTACCGCTAGGGACACTCATGGATGGGTGTGCCTCGTGAGCCTTGGGATACTAGCTAGCTCATCTCCTCTTCTTGGTGTAGTAATTGCATCTTTCGAGCCCCAAACTCCTTACCTGAGGGCGTGGACGAAGGCCAGGGGAGAGCTGCTGGTCAAACAACCTCTGCAGGGACTCCAGGGATGGGAGGGTCCGGACCACTTCACTGGGGGTAGAGGGACAAGGTAAGGTTCAAGAATTAGAGGCAACAAGAAGCATTCAGGGCAGACAGGCCCTACCTAGAGACAGAACACTGTCACACCTTGTCTTGCAAATCAGATAATCCTTGCCAGAAGGACAGGCCCGGGCAAAGATCAAGCAGCCTGTCAGTCCGGCCCACCCACTCAGACCCCCCACCCTTTTTTTCCAGATCAGACCAGAGCATGCCACGTAGGGCTGAATATAATGTGGTTTTGGCTTATCCACTAACACCAGGCAGCTTGCAGGAAATTCAAATCCGGAAGCAGAAAACTACTTTGAAATTACTTAGGAAATCCATGTTTCCCAACATTTAGTGGGAGTCACACACACACACACACACACACACACACACACACACACACACAGTTAAAAATGCACTTGGGAGGCAGAAGCAGTCAGATCTCTGTGAGTTCAAGGCCAGCCTGGTCTACAGCCATCTGGGACTAAAGGGAGGCCCTGTCTCAAAAAGCCAAAAAAAAAGCAAATGTTTAACAAGGCATGGTGGTACCGCCTTTTAATCCCAGCACTTGGGAGGCAGAGGCAGGCAGATCTTTGGGAGTTCAGGGCCAGCCTGGTCTACAGAGTGAGTTCCAGGAAAGCTGGGGTTACAGGGGACCCTGTCTCAAAATGACCAAGAAAAAAAAAAAAGCAAATGTTTAAGGGACATTTACTTTTGTGTGCGGTATGTGTACATGTATGTTTGCTACTTGTTTGTGAATGTGTGGGCATGTGTATGTGTATATATATGCATGTGAAACCTGAGGTTGAGTATCCACCTTATATTATTGAGATAGGGTCCTTGAACTCAGAGCTGGCTGATTCAGCTAGTCTAGCCAGCTGGCTTGCTCTGAGGGGTCCCTGTTTCCAGGGACTCCATGTCTCTGCCTCTGGCATACTGGGATTACAGGTGCGCTTATACATTGGGCTTTTGTGTGGGTGCTGGGGCTCCTAATTCTGGTCCCTATACATGTGCTGCAAGAGCTTTACCCTCTCGGAAAACACATTTTAAACAGGTGACTTCATGGTGCTGGAGGGCCCTGGATTTGGATTCCAATCTCCTTCTGGCAGCTGAAGGCCGTCAAGTCCATTGACAGCTCCAGAACCGAGATTCATAGACATTCTGTTCCTCCTGCTAATCTTTTTAAAATTATTATTATTGATCTTTTTTGAGACAGGGTCTCCTTGTAATCCCATCTGGTCTGGAACTCAGTATGTAGACCAAGCTGGCCTTGAACTCAGAGATCCACCTACTTCTGTGTCCCAAGTGCTGGGATTAAAGGCATGCATCACCATGCCCAGCTTTTATTTATTATTTTTATTTTATGTGTATTGCCAGCATGCATGTAAGTGCACCTGTGTTGTGTGATACCCACAGACGTCAGAAGAGGGTATTGGATCCCCTGGAACTGGAGTTATGGATAGTTGTTAGCTGCCATGTGGGTGCTGGGCACCAAACCAAACCTCTGTAAGTAAAGCCAGTGTTCTTAACTGCTAAGCCATCTCTCCAGTCCCATGGTGTAAAATCTTAAGCTAGATTTTTTTACTTATTATTTTATCTAAAACTGTCCAGTTTTTACATGTTTAACATTCTAATTGGGGGCCAGAGAGATGACTCAGCACTTAAGAACACTTCCTGCTTTTCCAGATGATCTGAGTTTGATAACCCACACTGGATGCTCAACTCCAGCTCCAGAGGATCTGACACCCCCTTCTGGCCCTCACAAGCACCCACACATACATAGCATACATTCTCATTCTCTCTCTCTCTCTCTCTCTCTCTCTCTCTCTCTCATACACACGAATAAAAAATAAAAACAAAACTTTAACAATATATACACACAGATAAAAATATTCTAATGGTTTCTAAACAATTTGCCAAGTAATTGTGTCTCCAAACTGATTGCTCCTATAAAGACTGGTCTGAACAGCTTTGCTCAGACTGCTCTGCTTTTCCATTTCCAATTATGAAGTTAGAAGAATCAGGAATTACAGCTTTATGTCAATGATGCCAACCCTTGAGTGACAGCCCCAATGGCTGGCCTACAGCCTTACTCAGACGGGCTCGCACAAAGTCTTACCTGCCTTCTGAATTGCTTTTACTGTTTCTCCGTTTGTTACCCCCCCCTTCCTCCCCTTTTTAGGCGGGGCCTTAGGTATCCCAGGCTGGAGAATGACCCTGAACTTCTGCTCCTCTTGCCTCTACTCCTCAAGTGCTGGGGTTATAGGTGTGCAGCAGCACATCTAGTGTCTGGGGCCTGAATACAGGCCTTGGTGCATGCTAGGTATGAATTCTGCCAATGTAGCAACCCTAGCATGCCTAGCATGTTCGTTCGCGCTCTCTCTCTCTCTCTCTCTCTCTCTCTCTCTCTCTCTCTCTCTCCATGTACTATCACTCCCAGCTTGGTTTTTCTCTTTTTTTAGCATGCATAACACTGTACTTTACCACCGATGAATACAGCATGCCTAGGACCCTGAGTGGACCTCTCTCTCTCTCTCTCTCCATGTACTATCACTCCCAGCTTGGTTTTTCTCTTTTTTTAGCATGCATAACACTGTACTTTACCACCGATGAATACAGCATGCCTAGGACCCTGAGTGGACTTGTGTATTCATTTCTAATGCCTTTAAGTGTTTTTCTGTGGTTGATTTCTGGTTAATTTCTACAGTGCCCCTCTTTGAATAAATTGTGTATCTACAATTTTCTGTTCAAATTTTGACTTTTTCTTGTCTTTTTGAGACAGGGTCATTCTGTAGCCCCAGCTGTCCTGGAACTCGCTATGTAGACCAGGCTGGCCTTGAACTCACAGAGATCTGCCTGACTCTGCTGGGATTAAAGGCGTGCGCCACCACACCTGGCTGGGTCTCTTTCTTTTATTGAACTTGAAACTAGGCTGGTAGCCAGAAAGCCCCATCTCTGCTTACCACAGTGTTGGGGTTACAGGTCAATTTCTAGCTGAATATATGCCTGGAAGCAATGGGTGGTAAAGGTGGGAGTAGGGGACAGAGTTCAAGGTCAGGCTGTGCTACATATTGAGACCCTGTCTCAAAAAGAAAAAAGAGGAAGTCTTAAAAATTAAAAATGACGGGCTGGGGCTGGAGAGATGGCCTAGCGGTTAAGAGCGCCGACCGCTCTTGCAGAGGACCCGGGTTCGATCCCCAGCACCCACATGGCGGCCGAGAGCCATCTGAAGCTCCAGTTCCAGGAGGGCTCCAGCTCCAGGGGAATCCGAGACCCTCTTCTGACCTCTGCGGCATTGCACGACATGGGTGCACAGACTTGCACAGACTTGCATGCAGACAGTACATTCATACACATACAGAAATAAATAATAATAAAAAAAAAATGACGGGCTGGAGAGATGGCTCAGCAATTAAGAGCACCGACTGCTCTTGCAGAGGACCCGGGTTCGATCCCCAGCACCCACATGGTGGCGGCTAAGAACCATCTTCAACTCCAGTTCCAGGGGAATCCGACACCCTCTTCTGACCTCTGGCGGCATTGCACGACACGGGTACACCAGCCTACATGCAGACAGTACACTCATACACATAAAAAACAATAAATAAATTAAA
The DNA here is from genome assembly GCA_009823505.1 of Rhizomys pruinosus. Taxonomy (NCBI): domain Eukaryota; kingdom Metazoa; phylum Chordata; class Mammalia; order Rodentia; family Spalacidae; genus Rhizomys; species Rhizomys pruinosus. Next base: position 3,772,712 of record VZQC01003012.1, on the reverse strand, counting down.
ATATTTTTTAAAAAATCAAAAATGAATTGAATATTTTACCTATTTGGACGTCTATGTAGATGATTCCTTTATCTTCTAATCTATTGCTAACTACAGTTTTCTATATTGATTCTGTATCTTAACATTTGGAACAGAATACATAGGAAACCCTCAGTGCGTGCCTGCTATAGAGTAAGGAGTGAGTGATGCTCACCTATTCTGTCTAGGCAAAGCTATTTCAACCCTAGATTTATAATTTTGTGGAACAGCGCCTGCCATGGTGTGGGGGGAACAGAAAACATAGTTTTTCTTCAATCTAAGATGTTTGTAAAGATCTTCCCTTCAGTTTAAGTAGCCGCCATTGGCCACCGCTTGATCTGTAAAAGTGAAGAAAAGTGTGCAGGGGATTTAGAACATCCCAGTGTCCCTAACATTGAAGATAACTGTTCAGTAAAAGAGAGAAGCTGAGTTATTTTTAATTTACGTGTATGAATGTTATGCTTGCATGTGTGTAAGTGCACCCATGTTGTGCACTGCCCAAGGAGGGCAGAAAAGGATATTAGATCACCTGGAACTGGAGTTATGGATGATTGTTAGCTGGCATGTGGGTGCTGGGATTTGAACCCAGATCTTCTGCAAGAACAGCCAGTGCTCTTAATCCCTGAGCCATCTTTCTAGCCACCTGAAGGAAGCTATTTCACTGGCATAATGGACCAGAGAAGTAAGTAGGCAAGTTAGGGAAGCTGCTGTCTCCATAGAGCTGAGTTGAGCCAGGTCCTGGGCAAGCCCAGGTAGCAGCTCAGAGCTGGGGAAGTGCCCATGTGTGGAAGTGCCTGGGGGAAGGTCTGGGCAAGGCCTCTCAGGGAGACATGACAACATATTTCTTCCTCAGCAAGGACCTAGAAAAGGTCAGGATCTATGTCCCGATAGCAGCTTATTATCAGCTGTCATGAAATTATGTTTAAAAGGAAAAGGCCATTTGTGTGTACTTTTCCTTGGTGATAAATGATTTGTAACAGCAACATCAAATGGAACAAAATCTACCATGGAGGCCTATAAAAATGCCTGCTTTGCATCCAGTGGGCTGGGGAAGAGGCTGGAGGCTAGCACACTGAAATGAACGATTGGCTGGCCAATCCGACGACTGCTCCATTCATCAAAGAAGTTATTTGTCAATTTAACCAATTGTTCTGTTTGTACTTTTAAAGTTGAATTTGATCACTGATGATGAAAGATTTTTTTTCTGAATATTAAGTAAGCTAAGATTGAATAGCAGCAGAGGAACTGACTAGAGAGTCTGGAAACTGCTATAAATAGAAGAAAGTACAAAACAGCACATGCCACAAGACCTCTCATACCTGAAATGTTCTCCCTGTCCAAATGTTAGCCCGCCAGTTGTGAGGGGTTTGTTTAGCTCCTCATGGCTTCTTCTTTTTTTTTTTTTTTTTTATTTTAATAGGTATGAATGTACTGTTTGCATGTAGGTTGGTGCACCTGTGTCATGCAACGCTGTGGAGGTCAGAAGAGGATGTCGGATTCCCCTGGAACAGGAGTTAAAGGTGGTTCTTAGCCACCATGTGGGTTCTGGGACTCGAACCCGGGTCCTCTGCAAGAGCACTTGTTGCTCTTATCTGCTGAGCCATCTCTCCAGCCCCCCTTCTTTGGTATTTTTGAGACAGGGTCCCCATTTAGTCCCAGCTGGCCTGGAGCTCACTCTATAGGCCAGACTGGCCTTGAACTCACAGAGATCTACCTGCCTCTGCCTCCTGAGTGCTGGGATAAAAGGCGAGTGACACCACGCCCAGCTTTTTTTTTTTTTTTTGTTTTGTATTTTTTTTTTTTTTTTTTTTTTTTTGTTTTTTTTTTTTTTTTTTTTTTGTTTTGTTTTTTGTTTGTTTTGTTTTGTTTGGTTTTTATCTTTTTAAGACAAGGTCTCCCTATTGCCCCAGCTGGCCTGGAACTCACTCTGTAGTTCAGGTTGGCCTTGAACTCAAAGCTCCGCCTCCCTCTACCTCCTGAGTGCTGGGATTAAAAGCATGTGCCACCATGCTCAGCTCTATCTCAAGTTTTAATCATTTAAAATATTCCTCTGAGGCTGGAGAGATGGCTCAGTGGCTAAGAGCACTGGCCTTTCTTGCAGAAGACTAGGCTCTGTTCCAGCCACCCACATGACAGCTAACATTTGTAACTCCAGTTCCAAGGGATCTGTCACCCTCTTCTGGCCTCCATGGGCATTGCATGTATATGGTACACTTACATACATGCAGGGAAAACATTCTTATACACAAAATACAAGTAAATAATTTCTTCAAAGGGTCCACTTTTCTGCCTTGCCAGAGAAACTCCCTCAAATGAACTTCAATTAAAAAACAAAACCAAGGGGCTGGAGAGATGGCCTAGCAGTTAAGAGCACCAACTGCTCTTGTAAGACCTGGGTTTGATCCCCAGCACCTCCATGGCAGCTGAGAACCGTCTTTGACTCCAGTTCCAGGGGAATCCGACACCCTCTCTCGGACCTCCGCATGCCATTGCAACGACTGGGGCAAACCTACATCAGACAGTAACATTCAAACACATACAATAAAAATAAAAAAAATTCTTAAAAAAAAACAAAAACAAAACAAAACAAACAAAACAAAAAATTGGCAGGGTGGTGGTGGGCACGCCTTAATCCTAGCACTTAGGAGGCAGAGGCAGAGGCAGCAGATCTTTGTGAGTTCAGCCAGACTGGTCTACAGAGCGAGTTCCAGGACAGCTGGACTACAGGGAGACCCTGTCTGAAAAGACCAAAAAAAAAAAAAAAAAAAAAAAACAACCAAAAACAAACAAACAAACAAAAAACCGGGAGTGAGGGTGCCGGTGAGGCAGGGGACCTGCCTTGACCCTTGGGGGGGCTGCCACCCACCCAAGAAGTCCCAACCCCCCACACCCCCAACCAGGTGGAGCTCTGGGCAGAGGACCTAACAGGCAGGCATTGGATGCAAGTCTGTGCAGCCAACGCTGAGGTGCCAGAATTCAAAGAAACAAACAGACAAAGCCATATGCCAAAGAACACAAAGAAAAAACAACATGGAAAGCCATAATAACCACACCAAACTCTACCACCCTACAGAAGATCCCTACAACGAGATCTCTGAGGAAAGAAGCAAAGACACTGACCTTAGAATAACAACTGTAACATATTCAAAGAAATTAGGGAAGAGAATGAAAAACTCAGAAGGACCTAGAGGAAATTAAGAAGTACTAATCTGAAAAGAAGAAGTTAAGCTATCCTTTTTTGCAGATGAATGATAGTTTACCTAAGGGATGCTCAAAAAACTCCACCAGGAAAACTCTAGAAATGATTAAGAGTTCAGTAACGTGGCAGGATACAAAATTTAACCTGGAAAAAAAATCAGTAGCCTTTCTTTACACCAAACAATAACAAGTGGATAGAAGGAATATAAGAGATCTTCCCACTACAATAGCATGCAAAATAATAAAATACCTGGGAACAAGCCTAACTAAAGATACCAAAGATCTCTACGAACAAAGATATGTTTAAACTCTGTAGAAGGAAATTAAAAATGACATCAAAAGATGGAAAGAGCTCCCATGCTTCATTGGATTGAAAAATTAATATAGTAACAATTGTCCATTTTTACCCAAATTGATATACGATTCAAACACAATCCCAAGAAAAATCCACATGAGCTTCTTCATAGACTTGGAAAAAAAAATCCTTAATTCATGATGGAAAAACAAAAGACCCTGAATAGCTAAAGCACCCTGAGGTTGAAAAATGCAATACGGGGGATTGTTCTACAGACTTCAAGCTATATTACAGAGCCAGAGTCATAAAGACAGCCCCGGGTACTGCACAAAAACAGACCCATTGGACCCAATGGAACAAAATTTGAAGATCAACGTGAGCTCTACAATTTCAGCCACCTCCATATTTGACAAAGGTGAAAAAAACCTCAATGATGAAGGTAGCATCTTTCAACAAATGGTGCTGGCAAACTGGATCACCATTTGTAGAGAATGAAATTAAACCCCTAACTCTCACCCTGTACAAAAAACTCAACATCCAAGTGTATCAAAGATCTAACATAAACCTGAAACCCTGAAGGTGATAGAAGAAAATGTTGTACAACCTACAAGACATAGGTGGTAGAAAAAGACTTTCTAATCAGAGAGCAGCTGGCACAGGAAATAAGGTCAACACTGGACAAATGAGACCGCATAAAACTCAAAAGCTGCTGTACAGTGAAAGAAACAATCAAGGAAGTGAAGAGAATACCCACAGAGTGGGCGGAAATCCTCACTAGTGATTCATCGGACAGAGCAGTAACATCCAGAATAGAGAGACCGAATACTCAAAAAACAAACAAGAAAACAAATGACCTACGCAAAAGATGAGTAAAAGAGCTGAACAGAGACTTCCACCGTGAGGAAGTAAAGATGGCTGCGAAATACGTAAAAAGTGTTCAACATCATTAATAATTAAGGAAATGCAAATTAAAAAAAAACTATTTTTTTTTTTTTTTTTTTTTTTTTTTTTTTTAAAAAGAAAACAAAAAGACATCAAAAGCTGGAGAGGTTTGGTGGGGAAAGGGGAACTCATCCACGGCTGGTGGGATGTAAACGTGGACAACCATTATGGAAAAGCAGTGTGGAGAACCCGTAAAAACTCAAAATGAAGGCTGGAGAGATGGCCTAGTGGGTTTAAGACACCGCTGTGCCGGTGTGGTTTACGCACGAGAGCCTTTAATCCCAGCACTCGAAGGCAGAGATAGGTAGATCTCTGTGGGTTCAAGGCCACCCTGGTCTTGCCCTGGTCTACAGAGCGAGCTCCAGGACCCCTATTACTAAAGGGAGACCTGTCTCAAAAATACCAAAAAAATGTAAACACCCCCCCCCAAAAAAAAGAAAAAAAAAGAAGCTCCCGACTGCTTCTTGCAGAGGACCAGGGTGCGATCCCCAGCACCCAGGGCGACTGAGAACCGTCTGAACTCCAGTTTCCAGGGGAATCCGACACCCTCTTCTACTCTGCGCATTGCAACGACATGGGTGCACAAACCTACGTGCCGACAGTACAATTCATACACAGAAAAAGAAATAAAATTTGGGCTGGAGGGATAGCCTAGCGGTTAAGCGGAACGCTCTTACAGATGACCCCGGGTTCATCCCCAGCACCCACATGGCGGCCGAAGAACCGCTGAGACTCCAATTCCAGGAGAACTACCAGTTCCAGGGGAATCTGAACAACCCTCTTCTGACCTCCGCGGCATTGCACGACACGGGTGGCACAGACCTACATGCAACAATACATTGATACATACAACATACAGAAATAAATAATAAATAAATAAAATAAATAAAAATAAATAAATAAATAAATAAAATTGGGCTGGAGAGATAGCCTAGCGTTAAGAGCGCCGACCGCGCGTGCAGAGGACCCAGGTTTTGATCCCCATAACACCAATGGCGGCCGAGAACCGTCTAAGCTCCAATTCCAGGAGAACTCAGTTCCAGGGGAATTCCGACACCCTCTTTCTGACCTCTGCGGCAATGCACAACACGGGTGCACAGACTTGATGCAGAACAGTTCATTCATAACATACAGAAATAAATAAAAATTAATAAAAAATAAAAAAAAATTTTTTTAAATAAATAAATAAATAAATTTAAAAAATTTTAAAAAAGACGCAAAATGAGCCTACCACCTGACCCAGCCATACCACGCCTGGGTATGTACCCAACAAGACTCATCCTAACCAACAAAGATACATGCACTCCATGTTTATTGCAGCTCTCTTCACAATAGCGAAGAGCTGGAACCAACCCAAATGCCCTCAACTGAAGTAGTGGATGACAAAAATGTGGTACATCTACAAAATGGAGTAACACTACAGCGGTAAAGAAAGATGGCACATAAACTTTGCAGTATTGGTGGTTCCACCCCATGACCCATTGGCGCCGCTGTTTGAGCCTGTCAGACAGATCATTATGGAAAGAGCTTGATGTGGAACAAAGCTGCTCAACTCACCAGCGTCCAGTAACAAAATAAGAACAAGATGAATCCAGAGTCAAACAATGCTGTCTGAGGATGCACCCCAGTTATTAAAATGACTCTGATTTGATTAGAGATGAAAAAAAGCTAATATCAAACTTCAGGAAAACAAAGGGAAAGGCTTGGAGGTAAAAAAAAAAAAAAGGAAGATAAGGTGAAAAGAGAGTGAAGACACAGATAAATAAATGTATCATCTACATATGCCTTGTGGGCAAACCGGTATCCAAGGCAGTGACTGAACTCTTCATCCACTGCAGGGACCATGAGCATCTCCTTGTTTGGATCTCCCTGGACCACAGTGAAAATAGAAGGCTTGAATTCAAAGTCAAGACAGCTGAAGCTCCATTTCATGACCTGCAATTTGGCTACATATTCAGTCGCTTTTTAAAATTTTTTTATTTTTTATTTTTTATGTGTGTGAGTGTACGGTCTACATGTAGGTTGGTGCACCGTGATGCGCAATGGTGGAGGTCAGAAGAGGGGTGTTTGATTCCCCGGGAACTGGAGTTTAAAGAGGGGTCTAGCCACCATGTGGGTGCTGGGGAGTCAAACCCGGGTCCTCTGCAAGAGCGGTAACATGCACTCTTTAACTGCTGAGCCTCTCTCCAGCCCCCAATCTCGTGTTTTCAACAGAGCTCTGTCCCCCTGCTGCTGACAGGCTGACTCACTCTCCACCAGACAAAGAGCATGGTGTTATCACTCATCAAATTGAAGCCTGATACAGGAGAGATTTATTGGGATTCATTAAGAAAGACAATGAATTAAAATATGCAATGCTGTAGTTGGAGATATGGTTCAGTGTTTAAGAACACAGTGGTTCCCAGCACACATATAGTGCTAACAACCATCCATAACGCTAGCTCCAGTGGATTCTAACCTCAATCTTCCAGACTCTAAGACACTTGCACGACACCCATGCCCGTATGTACGGCAGACAAAATAAACACACACAAATGAAAATTAAAACTAAAAAAAAATATGAAAATTTATAGATCACATAACATGGCATAAGTTAAAAAATAAATGCAATACATTGGCCATAGGAAATAAAAGGTAACAGCCAAAAACAGCAAACCCCAAACCGGCCAGGTAGGGTAGTACACACGCCTTGATTTTTCCCCCAGTACTCCAGAGGCAGAGTGGTGGATCGGTGTGAGTTTGAGGTCAGCCTGGTCTACACAGAGAGTTCCTGCTGACTATCAAAGACTACACAGTGAGATCCCTGTCTCGAAAAAACAAAAAAAAAAAAAAAAAGTAATCCCAACAAACAACAACAAACAACAACAGAAAAATAAAACAGGCTAGGAGAAATAGGAGATAAGAACTGTGGCCTGGTGAGTCCCAAGTCCTGTGTCCCTAGCATGCACACATGCCACACACAATCTAAAACAGCAAAGAACAAACATATTAGTGAAGGACACACCCAACCTCAAGTTAGAGTCCAGAGTCTTAACTGAGAAAAGTTTCCAGACCCAGGGCTGGAGAGAGGGCCTAGGAGTTAAGAGCGCTGACCTGCTCTTACAGAGGACCCGGGTTCGATCCCAGCACCCACATGGCCAGCTGAGAAACGTCTGTAACTCCAATTCCAGGAGAACGCCAGTTCTAGGGGAATCGCGAACACTCTCTTCTGACCTCCGCGCAATTGCACGACAATGGGTGCCCCAAACCTACATGCAGACAGTAAACGTATACACATACAGACATCATACATACATACATACATACATTAATTAATTAATTAATTAAGTATAAAAAAAAAGTTCCAGACCAGCACAAAGCTTTCCAAGCGCCATCCCATGTCCAATTCAGTGAGTGCAGCAGGGACATGGGACAAAGAGGACAGCACAGGGTCATGCTAATGAGCACCTTCTCTTACTATGGTCATCCTCCTCCAGGGTCTGTTCATTATCTACTGGCTGCCACTACCTTCGAAGTGTCCTCACCCCCCAGTGCCCACCACTACCCAGGGGCTTCCATACCCGTGGAGCTCCCTGCAGAGCAGGGAGGTCAGCTTCTTCAGGTGAGGAAGGCTGCTGGAGCCTGTCTTCACAGAGTCAGAGGCAANGGGTTCGATCCCCAGCACCCACATGGCGGCTAAGAACCGTCTGTAACTCCAATTCCAGGAGAACTCCAGTTCCAGGGGAATCCGAGACCCTCTTCTGACCTCCGCGGCATTGCACGACACGGGTGCACAGACCTGCATGCAGAGAGTACATTCATACACATACAAAAATAAATAAATAATTAAAAAAAAATTAAAAAAAAAAAATAAATAAAAAAAAAAGAGATTTACATTATAACAACATAGTTGCTTTCAGATAAACAGAAATATAACAATAATGTTGTTCAGCTTGCCTTTCTTCTGGGGATTTGGTGTTAGCATCCACAAATGAGGGATACCATTTGCTGCTTATTTTTCTAGGACTGTGTTACTTCACTTAACACGATATCCTCTAGATCCATCCATTTATCTGCAAAGTTCATGATGTCATCTTTCTTTACCGATGAGTAGTACTCCACTGTGTAGATAGATGTACCACATTTTTGTCAACCACTCATCTGTTGAGGGGCACTTGGTTGGTTCCAGCTCTTCACTATTGTGAAGAAAGCTGCAATAAACATGGATGTGCTTTGTGGTAGGATGAGTCTTGTGGGTATATACCCAGGAGTGGTATGACTAGGACAGGTGGTAGGCTCATTTTGGGAAAACCCTTTTAAGGGTTTTCCACACTGCCTTCCATAGTGGTTGTACAAGTTTACACTCCCACCTGCAGTGGATAAGTGTTCCCCTTTCGCCATAACCTCTCCAGCATTTGGTGTCTTTTGTGTTCTTGATCTTAGCCAGTTGGATCAGAGTGAGATGATATCTTAGAGTGGTTTTAATTTGCTTTTCCTTAATTATTAATGATGTTGAACACTTTTTATCATGTTTCTCAGCCATCTTTACTTCCTCACTGGTGAAGTCTCTGTTCAGCTCTGTTCAGCTTTTGGGTATTTTTTTGGTTTTTTATTTTTTGGTTTTGTTTGTTTGTTTGTTTGTTTGTTTTTGGTCTTTTCGAGACAGGGTCCCTGTAGCACCAGCTAGCCTGGAACTCTCTCTGTGGACCAGGCTGGCCTTGAGCTCACAAAGATCCACCTGCCTCTGCCTCCCAAGTGCTAGGATTAAAGGTGTGCGCCACCACGCCCAGCTTCTGTTCAGCTTTTTACTCCATCTTTTGAGTAGGTCATTTATTTTCTTCTTTGTTTTTTGAGTAGTCTATATATTCTTAACGTTAATGCTCTGTTAGATGAATCCCTGGTGAAGATTTCCTCTCTGTGGGTTTTCTCTTCACTTCCTTTATTGTTTCTTTCACTGTACAGAAGCTTTTGAGTTTGATGAGTTTCCATTTGTTGACTATTGACCGTATTTCCTGTGCAGCTGCTGTCTAATTTAGAGTCTTTTCCTACACCTATGTCTTGTAGGTTGTTGCCAACTTTTTCTTTTATCACCTTCAGGGATTCCAGTTTCACGTTGAGATCTTTGATCCACTTGGAATTGATTTTTGTACAGTGTGAGAGGAAGGGGTTTAATTTTGTTCTTCTACAAATGGTGCTATCTCTTTTTGCTGATGATATGATTGTTTACCTAGGGGATGCTAAAAACTCCACCAGAAAACTTCTAGAAATGATTAAGAGTTTCAGTAAAGTGGCAGGATACAAAATTAACCTGGAAAAAAATCAGTAGCCTTTCTTTACACCAACAATAAACAAGTGGAGAAGGAATATAAGAAGATCTTCCCACTCACAATAGCATCAAAAATAATAAAATACCTGGGAACAAGCCTAACTAAAGATACCAAAGATCTCTACGACAAAAATTTTAAACTCCTGAAGAAGGAGATTAAAAATGACATCAAAAGATGGAAAGATCTCCCATGCTCATGGATTGGAAAAATTAATATAGTACAATTGTCCATTTTACCCAAATTGATATACAGATTCAACACAATCCCAATCAAAATCCCCATGAGCTTCTTCATAGACTTGGAAAAAAAAATCCTTAAATTCATATGGAAAAACAAAAGACCCTGAATAGCTAAAGCAACCCTGAGTGAAAAATGCAATACAGGGGGAATTGTTCTACCAGACTTCAAGCTATATTACAGAGCCATAGTCATAAAGACAGCCCGGTACTGGCACAAAAACAGACCCATTGACCAATGGAACAAAATTGAAGATCCAAACTTGAGCTCATACAATTTCAGGCACCTCATATTTGACAAAGGGGAAAAAAAACCCTCAATGGAGGAAGGATAGCATCTTCAGCAAATGGTGCTGGCAAAACTGGATCACCATTTGTAGAAGAATGAAATTAAACCCCTACCTCTCACCCTGTACAAAACTCAACTCCAAGTGGATCAAAGATCTCAACATAAAACCTGAAACCCTGAAGGTGATAGAAGAAAATGTTGGTAACAACCTACAAGACATAGGTGTAGGAAAAGACTTTCTAAATCAGAGAGCAGCTGCACAGGAAATAAGGTCAACACTTGACAAATGAGACCTCATCAAACTCAAAAGCTTCTGTACAGTGAAAGAAACAATCAAGGAAGTGAAGAGAAAACCCACAGAGTGGGAGGAAATCCTCACTAGTGATTCATCGGACAGAGCATTAACATCCAGAATATATAGACTACTCAAAAAACAAACAAGAAAACAAATGACCTACTCAAAAGATGGAGTAAAGAGCTGAACAGAGACTTCACCAGTGAGGAAGTAAAGATGGCTGCGAAATATCTTAAAAAGTGTTCAACATCATTAATAATTAAGGAAATGCAAATTAAAACTACTCTCAGGTATCATCTCACTCTGATATGACTGGCTAAGATCAAGAACAAAAGACATCAAAAGCTGGAGAGGTTGTGGGGAAAGGGGAACTCATCCACTGCTGGTGGGAATGTAAACTTGTACAACCATTATGGAAAGCAGTGTGGAGAACCCTTAAAAGACTCAAAATGAAGGCTGGAGAGATGGCCTAGTGGTTAAGAGCACCGACTGTGCCGGGTGTGGTTACGCACGCCTTTAATCCCAGCACTCGAGAGGCAGAGATAGGTAGATCTCTGTGGGTTCAAGGCCGGCCTGGTCTACAGAGCGAGCTCCAGGACACCTAGTACTAAAAGGGAGACCCTGTCTCAAAAATACCAAAAAAAGTGTAACCCCCCCCCAAAAAAAAAGAAAAAAAAAAGAGCTCCGACTGCTCTTGCAGAGGACCAGGGTTCGATCCCCAGCACCCACATGGCGACTGAGAACCGTCTGTAACTCCAGTTCCAGGGGAATCCGACACCCTCTTCTGACCTCTGCGGCATTGCACGACATGGGTGCACAAACCTACGTGCAGACAGTACATTCATACACATAAAAATAAATAAAATTGGGGCTGGAGAGATGGCCTAGCGGTTAAGAGCGCCGAACGCTCTTACAGAGGACCCGGGTTCGATCCCCAGCACCCACATGGCGGCCGAGAACCGTCTGAGACTCCAATTCCAGGAGAACTCCAGTTCCAGGGGAATCTGACACCCTCTTCTGACCTCCGCGGCATTGCACGACACGGGTGCACAGACCTACATGCAGACAATACATTGATACACATACAGAAATAAATAAATAAATAAATAAAATAAATAAAAAATAAATAAATAAATAAATAAAATTGGGCTGGAGAGATAGCCTAGCGGTTAAGAGCGCCGACCGCTCTTGCAGAGGACCCAGGTTTGATCCCCAGTACCCACATGGCGGCCGAGAACCGTCTGAAGCTCCAATTCCAGGAGAACTCCAGTTCCAGGGGAATCCGACACCCTCTTCTGACCTCTGCGGCATTGCACAACACGGGTGCACAGACTTGCATGCAGACAGTATATTCATACACATACAGAAATAAATAAAATTAATAAAAAATAAAAAAAAATTTTTTTTAAATAAATAAATAAATAAAATTTAAAAAAATTTTAAAAAAGACTCAAAATGAGCCTACCACCTGACCCAGCCATACCACTCCTGGGTATGTACCCACAAGACTCATCCTACCACAAAGATACATGCACATCCATGTTTATTGCAGCTCTCTTCACAATAGCGAAGAGCTGGAACCAACCCAAATGCCCCTCAACTGATGAGTGGATGACAAAAATGTGGTACATCTACACAATGGAGTACTACTCAGCGGTAAAGAAAGATGGCACATAAACTTTGCAGTATTGGTGGTTCCACCCCATGACCCATTGGCGCCGCTGTTTGAGCCTGTCAGACAGATCATTATGGAAAGAGCTTGATGTGGAACAAAGCTGCTCAACTCACCAGCGTCCAGTAACAAAATAAGAACAAGATGAATCCAGAGTCAAACAATGCTGTCTGAGGATGCACCCCAGTTATTAAAATGACTCTGATTTGATTAGAGATGAAAAAAAGCTAATATCAAACTTCAGGAAAACAAAGGGAAAGGCTTGGAGGTAAAAAAAAAAAAAAAGGAAGATAAGGTGAAAAGAGAGTGAAGACACAGATAAATAAATGTATCATCTACATATGCCTTGTGGGCAAACCGGTATCCAAGGCAGTGACTGAACTCTTCATCCACTGCAGGGACCATGAGCATCTCCTTGTTTGGATCTCCCTGGACCACAGTGAAAATAGAAGGCTTGAATTCAAAGTCAAGACAGCTGAAGCTCCATTTCATGACCTTCACTTTGGCTACATATACATCTCTTTTTAAAATTTTTTTTATTTATTATTTTTTATGTGTGTGAGTGTACTGTCTACATGTAGGTTGGTGCACCCGTGATGCGCAATGTGGAGGTCAGAAGAGGGTGTTGGATTCCCCTGGAACTGGAGTTAAAGATGGTTCTTAGCCACCATGTGGGTGCTGGGGATCAAACCCGGGTCCTCTGCAAGAGCGGTCAGCACTCTCTTAACTGCTGAGCCATCTCTCCAGCCCCCCATCTCTGTTTCAAAGAGCTCTGTCCTGCTGCTGACAGGCTGACTCACTCTCCACCAGACAAAGAGCATGGTGTTATCACTCATCAAATTGAAGCCTGATACAGGAGAGATTTATTGGGATTCATTAAGAAAGACAATGAATTAAAATATGCAATGCTGTAGTTGGAGATATGGTTCAGTGTTTAAGAACACAGTGGTTCCCAGCACACATATAGTAGCTAACAACCATCCATAACTCTAGCTCCAGTGGATCTAACCTCATCTTCCAGACTCTAAGGACACTGCACGACACCCATGCCCTTATGTACATGCAGACTAAAATACTCACACAAATGAAATTAAAAACTAAAAAATATGAAATGTTATAGATCACATAAACATGCATAAGTTTAAAAAATAAATGCAAATACATTGGCCATATGAAATAATAAAGGTAACAGACTCAAAAAACAAACAAACCCCAAACCGGCCAGGGTATGGTAGTAGCACACGCCTTTGATCCCAGTACTCCAGAGGCAGAGTGGTGGATCTTTGTGAGTTTGAGGTCAGCCTGGTCTACACAGAGAGTTCCTGCTGACTATCAAAGACTACACAGTGAGATCCTGTCTCGAAAAAAAAAAAAAAAAAAAGTATCCCAAACCAAACAACAACAACAACAACAGAAAAATAAAACAGGCTAGGAGAAATAGGAGATAAGAACTGTGGCCTGGTGAGTCCCAAGTCCTGTGTCCCTAGCATGCACACATGCACACACAATCTAAAACAGCAAAGAACAAACATATTAGTGAAGGACACACCCAACCTCAAGTTAGAGTCCAGAGTCTTAACTGAGAAAAAAGTTCCAGACCAGGGCTGGAGAGATGGCCTAGCGGTTAAGAGCACAGACTGCTCTTACAGAGGACCCGGGTTCGATCCCCAGCACCCACATGGCAGCTGAGAACCGTCTGTAACTCCAATTCCAGGAGAACTCCAGTTCCAGGGGAATCCGACACTCTCTTCTGACCTCCGCGGCATTTCACGACATGGGTGCCCCAAACCTACATGCAGACAGTACACTTATACACATACATACATACATACATACATACATACATACATTAATTAATTAATTAATTAATTAATAAAAAAAAAAGTTCCAGACCAGCACAAAGCTTTCCAAGCGCCATCCCATGTCCAATTCAGTGAGTGCAGCAGGGACATGGGACAAAGAGGACAGCACAGGGTCATGCTAATGAGCACCTTCTCTTACTATGGTCATCCTCCTCCAGGGTCTGTTCATTATCTACTGGCTGCCACTACCTTCGAAGTGTCCTCACCCCCCAGTGCCCACCACTACCCAGGGGCTTCCATACCCGTGGAGCTCCCTGCAGAGCAGGGAGGTCAGCTTCTTCAGGTGAGGAAGGCTGCTGGAGCCTGTCTTCACAGAGTCAGAGTCCAGGACAAGCTGGGTGCTCAGATAATCCTGGATGGCCTTCAGATGCTCTTCTGGCAGCCTGGAAAGTAAAAAGGAAGGTGAAAGCCAGCTGTGCTTGATTGCTTTGTCTACCAACAGTCACGCAGCAGTGACAGTGGAGAGTTCCCAGACTGGCTGAGAGGCAGAGGCAGGAAGGGGAGCAAAAACGGGTGAAAAAAGGCTCGCCGGGCGTGGTGACGCACACCTTTAATCCCAGCACTTGGGATGCAGAGGCAGGCGGATCTCTGTGAGTTCAAGGCCAGCCTGGTCTACTAGTGAGTTCCAGGACAGCTGGGGCTACAGGGAGACCCTGTCTCAAAAAGAATCCTACCCCCCCCCCAAAAAAAAGGCTGTAATTCTTTTGAGATGAGCACCTTTGGGTGCTGAGATAGGGTTGGAGTATAGGAGATGGTTGTTCTTTTAAAAAGAAACAAAGAGAGCCAGGCATAGTGGCGCCTTTAATCCTAACATTTGGGAGGCAGAGGCAGGTGGATCTCTGAGTTCAAGGCCAGCCTGGTCTACAGAGTGAGATACAGGACAGTTGGGGCTATAGGGAGACCCTGTCTCAAAAAGACCAAAAAAAAAAAAGATAAATAAATTAAATGGACATAACCACAGATCTAAGGTTACCATTCCCCACGGCTGAGGATCTGCTGTTCCCGAGAACCTGGTCTCATGCATGGCTAGGTGCTAGGTACTGAGTACTTTGCCAGCCTCCCTGGGGACCCTCCAGGTGGGGACTCACCCGCTGGTGTCCATATTCTGTAGTCGCTGACACAGTGTCTCAGAGAGGCTTGGCCGGCTGACCTCAGGGGCTCTGGGGTTCTCTGTCTGAGGAGGAAGGTCCTTGGCTTCACAGGGCCCTGCAGACGAGGGAATGTTTCTGGGCGGCAGCTCTGGTGGAGACATGACACTCTCTACACAGAATAATGACAGGAAGGAAAGCCATCAGTGAGGGTGGGGCCTCCTGCCATGTCTGTCCCACCATATTGCTCAGTGAAGACCGGCCTGGGGTCAAGTGTCCCTGAGAGGCTTAGGGACATCTGCAGGATTGCTCGCCTTGTACAGTCCAAGCAGGCGGATCAGCAGATGGCTTGGCTTTCAGAGAACGGTACAAGTAAACTCCTCATGTAAGATCAGGGACAGGGCCTCTGTCTGTCTGTCTGTCTGTCTGTCTCTCCTTTCCCTCCCCCCTTCTCTCCAGCCTCAGCCCTCCTTTCCCTTTCCCCTAGACCCTCAGACAAATGTAGGAGTAAGTGGGTTCTCTCATTCAGAAACCTGGAATGTTCAACAAACCACTGGAACTTCCTTCATGTGCTTATCACAAACGGGCAAAGCTCACTGAGCCACCGATGTCCAGGAGTTCCTATTCAAGCTCCTCCAGACCCCTGGTGGGTAGCCACTCGGGTCCCAGCACCTCCAGACCCCTGGTGGGTAGCCACTTGGGTTCTCAGCACCTCCAGACCCCTGGTGGGTGGTTGTCAGGTTCTCAGCACCTCCAGACCCCTGGTGGGTGGTTGTCAGGTTCTCAGTACCTCCAGACCCCTGGTGGGTAGCTACCTGGCTCCCAGCTCCTCTAGATCCCTGGTGGGTGGCTATCGGGTTCCCAGCACCTCCAGACCCCTGGTGGGTGGCTGTTGGGTTCTCAGCACCTCCAGACCCCTGGTGGGCAGCTCCCAGCCACAGCACTGGACAGGTGGTGGGAACAAGGAGACTTTTCCTTCAGTGAATGAGCACTCCCCTTCCTCTCTCCCTTTCTGGGATGCTGGAGGTGGTTGTTTTGAGCCTTGGGAATTGCAGGCCTCTGTGAAGATCCAAATCAAATCTGACACTTTAGCCCAGAGGTGGAATGTCACTTTGTTCTGGGTCTTGCTGGCAATGGGTGGCCTAGTCTGGGGAGGTGAGGTCAAAGTCACAGACTGGGCTTCTCTATCCAGCCTTTCTAGGCAGCATTGGGGTTTGCCCTGTCCCAGGGCAGGGCAAGCTGGGGGGTGTGGGGATCTGGAGAGAGAGGACAGTGGAATGTGGCTGCCATGCCTGCAGGCTAAGACCAAGGCTGCTCTGGGTCCCTGGGGATAACCAGGGAACATGTGAGTGACCAAGTGTTCACATGTGTCCATGTTGACTCTAGCTAGGCCACAGCTGGACCTTCCTGATTCCTGACGGTCAGAGAAAGGAGACATGGCCTGTCTGAGTCCCCTTCAGCATGCACAGAGCTGTGATCAATCAGGACAGACACTTTGCCTGACCCTCCATTGGTCCTCAAAGGCTGGTGACATGGCTGTCCTATCTGCCCTCTGGAAGGCGGTCTGAGCTGGATAAGCAGGAAGTGGGGGGGGGGGGCCTCCAGGGAGGTGGGAGGCTATAGTCGAAGGGCAAGTGACCCAAAGTCAGCCTACAATAACAGGAGAAACAGGATGCCTTAAATGGGCCTGGGCCTGGGCCTGGGAGACATCCACCAGGCACAGACAGAAACCAGGCCAGACCTCAGTGTTGTAGGTCTACTGTCTCCCCCAGTGAGCCTGTGAGGACCTGACTGGATGAAAGACTGAGGAAGGATTTACGGACTTCAGTTAGGAAAGGAGCCTTTGAGCAGAAAAGGGTGCCCCATGCTGGAGCTTGCTTGCTTTCCGCATGGTTGTGTCTATGTGTTTGCTCCATTGCCCGTGTCCCTGTACTGGGTAACCCTCACAGACTCTTGGGGACCTTTTTTTTTTGGTCTTTTTGAGACAGGGTCTCCCTGTAGCCCCTGCTGTCCTGGAACTCGCTCTGTAGACCAGGCTGGCCTTGAACTCACAAAGATCTGCCTGTTTCTGCCTCCCAAGTGCTAGGATTAAAGGTGTGTGTGGGACTTTTTTTTTTTTTATGTGTGTGAATGTACTGTCTGCATGTAGGTTGGTGCACCCGTGTTGTACAATGCTGTGGAGGTCAGAAGAGGGCATCGGATTCCCCTGGAACTGGAATTAAAGACGGTTCTTAGCCGCCATGTGGGTGCTGGGAATCGAACCCGGGTCCTCTGCAAGAGCAGTCGGTGCTCTTAACTGCTGAGCCATCTCTCCAGCTTGGGGACCATTTTTTTCAACATAGTTTAGGAGCCTCTTTAGAGATGGGGGTTCTCACAATGTAACCCAGGCTAACTCAAAGTCATGAACCTCCTGCCTCAGCCTCCCTCCCAAGTGTTGGGATTGCCAGTGGCATGTATCGCCACGGTCGGGCTTCCTTGGCCCTTTTAATGACAATCTATTCTCATGCCCTCACTTAGGGGAAGGATTGCCTTCATTGTCCTCACAGTGAAATGACCAAGATGATGCTGGCAGCTGCCTTTGTGGAGTGCTTGTTGTGGACTGGGCTCTGGGGTGTTACGGTCTTAGGCCTGTGCTGTCTTGAGAGGTAGATGGGTGTTGTCTTTACCTAAAGAGAAACCTGGAGTTCAGAGAGGTAAAGTAACTTGCCCCAAGCCACATATGTCTGTCTGACCCCAGAGCCCACATCCCCAACTGTCATCACTACGCTGGGCTCTCTCCTGCTGGCAGGGACCCTCTGGTCTATGTGCACTTGCAGGTCTAGAAGGGCAGGGTCTCGCTGCCACCTCTTAATGCCTGTCTTCTTCACCTTCCCCTGCTTACCAGTGTCTTCCTCGGCCTCATCGACTGCGTCCTCTTCCTCCAGCGGCACTGGGTACTGCAGGTGGGTCACCAGCCCCATGTTCTCCTTCTTGTAGAACTCGATGAGCTGGTCCAGCTTGGTGAAGAACCTCATAGGAACACCTTCGGATGCCTGAGGACAGAAGCCCCAGACAGAGCACATTTCAAGTGACTAGAATGTCACCTAACCACAAAGGCCACCTGCAGCAGAGACCTGGGAGTGACTGGGTTCCAGAAAAAGCTTCCTGCTCTCCACCCACACCACACATCCTGTAGCCAGCAGCTCCCAGGAGCCTTTGCAAAGGTGCAAGTAAGAGTATCTTAAAGTCTGTTTATTTTTTTCTTTTGGTCTGTTAAAAATTATTTTTAAAAGTATTTTGCTATACAAATATTATATTTTCATTATGCCCAAATTAGAAAATACAGAATTTTTTTAAAGAAAAAAAAATCACCTAAATCCCCAAGCCCCAAGGGTTCTATTTTCAATACAGATTAGGTGTGTGTGTGTGTGTGTGTGTGTGTTTTAAGCAAGTTATTTTTGCTCTCCCCCACCACAATGATTTCTAAAAATTGTTTTTTATTTTTGGTGTTGAGGCTTGAACTCAAGCCATCATGAATGCAAAGCACAGCCCTGCCCCTGAGTGCACTCCTAGACCCAGATCATTTATTTGTTTATTTGTTTGTTTGTTTTCAGGGTGCTGACTGGAGGCCCTCACACATGCTAAGCAAGCATTCTGTCACTGAGTCACATCGCTAGCCTTTTTTTTTTTGGAGATGGTCTTGCTCCCAAGCCTTGGCTGCTCTACAACTTGCTGTGTAGCCCAGGCTGGCCTTGAACTTATGATTCCTCTGTCTCTGCCTCCCGAGTGCTCAAATCACAGGTGTGGGCCACCATTCATAGCTTCTGGCCTCTTTCAAACTTTTTTTTTTTTTTGGTCTCCCTGTAGCCCCAGCTGTCCTGGAACTCACTCTGTAGACCAGGCTGGCCTTGATCTCACAAATATCAGCCTGCCTCTGCCTCCCAAGTATTGGGATTAAAGGTGTGCGCCGCCACGCCCGGCTTATTCATGTTTTTTTTTTTTTAATTTTATTTATTTATTTATATTTATTTATTTATTTATTTATTTATTTTTTGTATGAATGTATCGTCTGCATGTAGGTCTGTGCACCCGTGTCGTGCAATGTCACGGAGGTCAGAAGAGGGCGTTGGATTCCCCTGGAACTGGAGTTCTCCTGGAATTGGAGTTACAGACGGTTCTCACCGCCCATGTGGGTGCTGGTGGATCGAACCCGGGTCTCTGCAAAGAGCGGTCGGCGCTTCTTAACCGCTAGGCCACGTCTCCCAGCCCTTTTCTTATTCATGATTTTTTATTTAATTTGTTTTATTTTATTTTTTATATTTTATTTTATTTTATTCTTTTTCCAGAGCTCGTGCATTCTGCCAAACATGCTTTCCATCTCTTAGTCTTTCTCAATATTTTCCATGGGGACGTTGACTGTTTTGAGCAGAAGTTCACTGTTTCAGTCAGTTCTTTGATGCAGTATTTTCTGTTGTTGTTGTTGTTTCCAAAATGCATTATGTCCAACTGCTTTGTACAGAAGCTCAGGGGGCCCTACACAAGAAATACTTACAACTGGGTAATTGGCACTAGCATCCACAGATGAGGGATACCATTCGTCGTTTGTTTTTCTGGGACTGTGTTACTTCACTCAGCATGATGTCCTCTAGCTCCAGCCATTTTCCTGCAAAGCTCGTGATGTCGTCTTTCTTTACTGCTGCATTCATGATTTTTTAAACAGGGTCTGATAGCTCAGGGTGACCTCAAATTTGTAACAATCCTCCTGCCTCAGTTTCCCAAGAATATAAAATTACAAGTCTGTACCACTATGATTTATTATTTTTTAATTAATTAATTTATTTATTTATTTGTATGAGTGTACTGTCTGCATGTAGGATGGTACATCTGTGTTGTACAATGCCGTGGAGGTCAGAAGGGGGCGTCAGATTCCCCTGGAACTGGAGTTAAAGACAGTTCTTAGCTGCCATGTGGGTGCTGGGAATCAAACCTGGGTCCTCTGCAAGAGCAGTTGGGGTTCTTAACTGCTGAGACATCTCTCCAGCATTTATTATTTTTAAACATAGAAAAAATGCATTCTGGCAAATTTTTTCCTTTTGTATATTTTTCTTTTTTTTGGCTTTTTTTCTATTTGTTTTTTGAGACAAGGTCTCCCTGTGGACCCAGCTGGCCTGAAACTAGTTGTGTAGACCTCAGTCTCAGAGAGATTACCTGCCTCTGCCTCCTCCCCAGTGCAGGGATTAAAGATGTGCACCATTGTGCCCAGTGTATCTTCCTTCCTTCCTTCCTTCCTTCCTTCCTTCCTTCCTTTTTTTTTTTTTTTGGTTTGTTTTGAAACAGGGTTTCACTATGCAGTCCCAGCTGGCTTGGAACTCACTATGTAAACTAAGGTGGCCTTGAACTCACAGAGATCAACTGTCTCTGCTTCTGAGTGCTAGGATTATAGGCATGGACCACCAGGCCTGGCTTAATTCTGGTTTATTTTATTTTATTATTTTATTATTTTTTTATGTGTATGAGTGTACTGTCTGCATGTAGGTTTGTGCACCCGTGTCGTGCAATGCTGCAGAGGTCAGAAGAAGGCATCAGATTCCCCAGAAACTGGAGTTAAAGATGGTTCTTAGCCGCCATGTGAGTGCTGGGAATCAAACCCAGGTCCTCTGCAAGAGCAGTCGGCGCTCTTAACCGCTGAGCCATCTCTCCAGCCCCATATTTCTGTTTTTTATCAATAGTCAGAAAATGGTCCTGGCAGCTCAGG
The DNA here is from genome assembly GCA_009823505.1 of Rhizomys pruinosus. Classification (NCBI taxonomy): domain Eukaryota; kingdom Metazoa; phylum Chordata; class Mammalia; order Rodentia; family Spalacidae; genus Rhizomys; species Rhizomys pruinosus. Next base: position 3,751,777 of record VZQC01003012.1, on the reverse strand, counting down.
CACCTTCCCCAGTTTGTTTTTCTGCTGTTGATGACACAGGTAATTCTGCTAGGCTCTTCTAATCTTTGGGGCCAGGTCATCTTTTTGCATGTTGGTAAGAGAGGAAGGTCTTGGGCAAGAAACATAGGACTTACTTGAGCGGCCAGCCCTGACCTGCCAAGGGTCCCTTCATCCACCCAAGCATGCCACTGCTGAGACTCCAGCCCTACAGGCAGCTGGATGGGAGCTGGAGACAGAACCGCAGATGGGTCTGGGGTGGGCACCGCATACGTCTTCCTCGGATGGGTTGTCTGTGGCCCTGCAGGATTATAATATCCCTGGCCTCCAAGTACCAAGTGCCTGCCAATGCTTCACTTCTGTATGCATTTTTTTTTTTTTTTGGCTGGGTCATATGTTTGATCTATTTTTAAGTTTTAAATAATCACCATCCTGATTTCCATAGAGACTTCTGTATGCATTTTATTTTGAGTCAGGGTCCCACACTACAGCCCAGGCTGCCCTGGAACTCACTATGAAGCCCAGACTAGACTTCAACTCATAGCAATCCTCCTGCCTCAGCTTTCCGAGAGCTGAGTTACAGGTGAGAGCCATTATGTCTATCTGGCTTTGTCATATTCACAATGATTCAAAGTCCATTTTCAGGTTTGAAAATCTGAGGGCCTGGCCTGGTAGCTTTGGGATCACAGGTAAATGCAACAAACTCAGACATCAGGACCAGGACTTGCTTAATCTTGTCAATTTGATGGGATTAAGAATCACCATGGGGACTGGAGAGATGGCTCAGCAGTTAAGAGCGCCAACTGCTCTTGCAGAGTACCTGGGTTTGATTCCCAGCACCCACATGGCGGCTAAGAACGGTCTTTAACTTCAGTTCCAGGGGAATCCGACACCCTCTTCTGACCTCTGCGGCATTGCAGGACACAGGTGCACCAACCTACTTGCAGATGGTACATTCATACACATACAAAAATAAATAAAATTAAAAAAAAAAAAAAGAATCACCACAGAAGTCAGGTGTGGTGGTGGCACACGTCTTTAAGCCCAGCATTTGGGATAAAAACAGGAGGATCTCTGTGAGTTCAAGGCCAGCCTGGTCTCAAAACAAGTTCTAGGCCAGCTGGAGCTACACAGAGACCGTCTAAAAAAAAAAAAAAAAAAAGGAAGCAAATCTCTGTGAGGGATTATGTAGATTAGGTTAACTGAGGTGGGAAGACCCACTCTGAATGGGCGTGACCCCATGTCATGGTCTTGGGTCCCAAGACTGAATAAAACGGAGAAAATGAGTGGAGTGCAAGCCTTCATCTCTGTGCTTCCGGCCTGTGGACACAAGGTGACCAGTTGCCTCCTGTTCCTGTGGCCATGTCTTCCCCTCATGATGGACTGTATCCTCTGGAACTGTGAGCCCAAATGAACCTTTCCTTCCTAATGTTCTTTTTGACAGGTGTTTTTGTTTTCCACAGCAACAAGACAAAGAATGAATATAACCAGGGAGCTTGCAGACCTGTCCTGAGCCCTGGCATCTGGTCCTCCACACTGTACTGAAGATACATGACCTTCCGCAAGGATGTATCTCTGCCACTCACCTGGGACTCAGCATGCCTACCTGGCTCCCCACCTCCATGTCTCCCCCGGTCTCATCTGTCTGCCCCTCTCTCTCCTAGTGTACTTATGCTCACAACACACATGTAAATCTGTGCATAGGGGTATTTATGTGTGTGTTGTATGACTTGGGCTGCTTTAGTAAATTTATTGGAAGATTAGCAAGAGGGGTTTTTTTATACTTTTCAATAAATTCCCTTGTTTTCTCAAAGCCCCATGCTGCACAATCTCTTTCAAGCCCTGTTGATCACCTGAATGGCAGCTACCATCAAGATTTCCAGAAAATTCCTTCAATAGGTTCAAATGCAAACAAGAGTAGAATACCAAAAATAATTCAGCGAGATTCAAGACCTGTGAATTCAATTCCGTGAAAGCAGTTGTGTCATCTTGTCAGAAGTTTTACAGCTAATGGGTGACATACCATTAGGCATTTGGAAAGGGCCATGAAAATATTAAAGGACGTCTAGATGGGCCAGTCCATGCATGAATCTGTGAAAGGAGCCTAGGAGGTAGAGTCTGAGCACATGGGATTTGGGTTGTAGGAAACACTGATTCTGAGATGCACATTATTTTCTATTCCACTAAAAAACAGAAGTCCAACCTATTCTATTGATCATAGACATGTTCAGTTACAAACATGTGAAATGTGGAAAATAAGCAACTTAATGATCGATGAATATACAGTATACTAAGCAAGTAGAAGAATAGACAGTCTGAAAGGAATCTTCACAGAGCTGAGGCAGGAGGCTGAAGCAGCCATGGGTGCAAGGTGCTGTTGGCCAGGCACACTCCCCTGGCCCCTGTTGTGCCTGGACCAGGAGGCCAGGGTCTGGCAGACCAGGGCTGCTGGCAGCCCATGTGGCATAGGCTTCCAGGAAGACAGAGTGCAGGGTTAAGTTCAAACCTCAAGGCTGGTGGGGCAGGTGCATGTGGGTGGATGGGTGAGCCAGTTCATAATGCATAGCTGGGGACGGAGGCCTTCCTCCAGCACTCACTAAGGATGATATCATTTCGATTGTCTCTCCCACTTTATAGGTTGAAATGTGATGGCTTGAATAGCAGCCCCATAGGTTCAAATATTTGAATAGTTGGTTAGTTGGTGGTATTGTCTGGGGAGGGTCATGGACCTTTAGGGAGTGAGGCCTTTCTGGAGGAAGCAGGTCACTGGGGGTGGACTTTGAGAGTTCAGGCCTTGCCCCACTTCCAGTTGGCTATCCCCCCGCTTCCCGTGTGCTTGAAGATGTGACTGCTCAGCTTTTGGCTCCGGCCTCCCCTGCTCCATCCCTCCCCTGCCAAGATGTACTGTTATCCCTCTGGGCTTAAGCAATAGAAAAGTAAACATACAGGAAACTTAGTCCTCGTATTTATGTGTTGATGGCATTTGAAGGTAGAAGCATTGGAAGGGTGGAGGACCCAGGAGTCAGGGATCAGGGATGGCTCTGAGTGTTCCCTAGTCTTACTTGATGTTTGAGCGAGAAAAAGTGCCAGAAAGGCTAGATGACCTTCTATCGAGAGCAAATCCCCATGAGACACATTATTCAAAGGAGATCTGCTATGCCATGTGGGCCAGCAGGAAACAGCCTGTCCACACGGCAGCAGACAGGCTGAGGAGATGGTGCAGCAGGAACTCCAACAGGCCAGAGTGGGGGGCTCTTGGAGGCACCGTGTAAACTCTGTCGTAAGTCTTTGCTCTTGACAGTGTGATCTGACAGCTTAACAGAAATTGTCCTTAGAGAATTTATGTTCAACATATATTCTAGATAAAGGGCTACAGGGTAAGGCAAGAGCAGGAGAACTTGTGAACTAGGCCAACGGGGGCAAGCAGGAAGGCAGTCTAAGCAGTGAGTGGACAGTTCCATCCATACAGCATGAGAAAGAGCAGCCCGCCTATGGCATGTTATTCTTTTTTTTTTTTTTTAACATTTTTTTATTGATGCTTTGTGCATTTCATACATCATTTTCCAATTCAGTTCAGGCATATTTCCCTTTCCCTTTCCCCCCACCCCCACCCCAACCGAGATCATGCATTCTGCCATAACTGTCCTGCATATTTTTCTCAGTTTTTTTTTCATTTTTTAGCTATAAGTGATAATCCATGAGTACAAGCATCCTTCATGTAAAACCATGTGGTGAGGGGTTGTGTGTTCAATCAGGTTGATCAAATGAGGGTCCAGACTCCACCGTCAGCACCAGCTACACCTCACCTGCCTGGAAATACTGTGCAGCAGAGGCAGCCATATGCCTGTATATCCCAAATCTAATTGGCTATTGGCTCTCTCCTTGGAGGAATAACCCATGGCTGATGCCACAAGCTTACATCCTCTACAGGTTAGGAGATCTCATAAGCCACAGTAAGACCCTGTCATACTTAACAGGAAAAAATGTAATTCATGGATCAACATATCATCTAAACATATGTGTCTATACCAAAGTAACCTACCATAACTATTAGTGTTGTTTAAATACCTATATATCTAATTGCTTGTGCTTCATTAGTAGGATCGAAAGGTTATTCCTGGACAAACTGTCAGCCCATGAAAGGAAACAGCCAGAATTGACCAGAGTCCAAGACAACAGCTCCAGAGAGAGTGGACTGATCTGCTTCTCATCCACCTGTGCCCCTTTTCTAAGCCCAGGGAATAATCTGCGGAAGAGGGGGCGTGGTAGAATGTAAGGGCTGCGATTGGGGTGAATGATGAAACTACAGCAATGTAGTCTGGCATGTTATTCTTAAGATGGATCTAAAAGGCCTGATGTTGGGCCAGGTGTGGTGGTACACTCCTTTAATCCCAGCACTCGGGAGGCAGAGGCAGGCGGATCTCTGTGAATTCAAGGCCAGCCTGGTCTACAGAGTTAGTTCCAGGCCAGCTGGGGCTATATGGAGACCCTATCTCAAAAACACCAAAATAATAATAATAATAATAATTAATAATAATAAAAGGCCCAATGTTAAGGCAGGATTGCTATCGACTACCTAATTCTACATAAACAATAGCCATCACTGGGTCCAACTTAACAAACCTCATCAAGTCAAAAACAACCATTGTGAGGGGTTTCCAGGTGAGGAGTAATAGTCTCCTTCAGGGGCGTCCCCTTCCACACGCCAGTTCTTCCATACCCACCTGCCTGTAAGCCCCCACAGGAGCCTAGCCTGCACACTGTCTGGATCCTGCCATGTAGCCTGGTAATCCAAGGAGCTCCCCAAGTGGGGGCTCCATGGATTACTACATTGGGGCCAGAATGGCAGGCACGAATTTGGAGCCGGAAAGAGAGATAGCTGGGGGACTGTGAGTTCATTACAATGTACAATCACCTAAGAAGAGAGTCTCATAAAGGATAGTCTAGATCAGGCTGGCCTGTAGACATGTCCCTGGGGACTGTCTTGATTACATTAATTGATGTGTGAAGACCCAGCCCACTCTGGGTGGTACGATTCCCTGGCTTTGGGTCCTGGACCATCTAGAAAGTGAGCTGCAACCACACCCGATTGCACTCCTTCCCCTCTGCTCCTGACTGTGGCTGTGATATGACCAGCCACTTTGAGATTTTGCCTCCTTGACTTCCCTGTTATGAAGGCCTGTGCCCTGGATGGTGAGCCCTTTCTCCCCTAAGCTGCCTATTTTGTTATTACATCAATAGAGAACAAAATCAGGATAAACTTTCTGTGGGCTTGGGTCCAGAGATGCAGAGAAAGAGAGTGGAGAGGAGCAAGGATGCACCTCCTTCTCCACACCCAGCCCAGAGGTGATTGCTTTTCTGTTTTAAAATGAAAAAAATGTGGATAAGAAAGTTGTCACATGCACGCGTCAGAGGCCTGGCAGGAAGCAGAGGTCACAAAATGGAGTTTCAGGAGAATCTGGTCGTGCAGTCCCAGAGTTAGCAGCAGGTGGGAGCTACTCCACTCCCCAAACCCAGGAAGTTCCAGGAGAGGGTCAGTGCTGGAACCCAGAGAGGCACCCGACAGGAGGGAGGGAGAGTAGTAGGTCCTCCACCCTCACCCTCCCTCTTCACTACCCTCCCCCCACTTCCTGGCTGCAGCTCCTATTGGCTAAACCCAGTGGGCACCCAGGGGAGTGAACGGATCTGACTGCTGACAGAGGACACTCAGAGCATCACTTCATGAAGAGAGAGGCACCTGTGTTGCATGGAACTTTGGGCTCCGATCAGGAAAGCTCTGCCCATTTCTCACCAGAGGGGGGTATGGATTTAGCTGGGGCCCTGAATACTTAATGTCTAGGCCACCAGCCTTTGTTGCACATTCTGCAGTGACCATCTTCCTTAAAGGATATTATCAAGTCATTTTGAAACAGAGAAGGAGCTCTAAAGGCTCCACGTTCGTGTATGCTGTCAATGTGATTCCAAGCTATTTACTGATCCTGCCTGTAGGAAGGTGATGCCCATGGATGGTGAGATTCCTGTTCTGCAGTGACTGCCCATTTCCACTTGCCAGGGAAGACTCCCTTCCCTCTTGAATAGATCAGTTAGAGCACATGACAGGTAGATTGATTTTGAAAACAAAACAAGATAAACATTTCCAACTTAAAAAACATTTTTTTTCTTTTTTTGGTGATGTTGGAGATGGAAATCGGGGCCTTGCATAAACAAGGACAATGCTTTACACTGAGCTCAGTCCTCAGGCCCAAGCTTTTCCTGCTTTAAATAAGCTTGCTAACTGGGCTATCTCAGGCATAGGGCAGACCTCTCTTTGAGATTCTCTTGATCAACAAACTGGACATGAATTTATCTTCAGATCCAAAAGTAACACAGAAGGAAATGAGGTAGGGGTTAGTTCTCATTGCAAAACAAAATGCAACCTCTTCCCTTGCCGCCCATTAAAATGTCTAGGTCTGTGGACGGTTTCTAGGAATTTCCAGAAAGATTCTTTCTAAAAGGGCCCTGTAGATAGCATCCCAAGGATCCCAGCTTAGAATGACCATCTCCAGTTCCTTGGGTTATTATTTCATTGCCTGCCTCCCTCTCAAGCTCAAACGTTCTTACAGGGGCTAGAGAGATGGCTCAGCAAGTAAGAGCCACCAACTGCTCTTGCACAGGACCTGGGTTTGATTCCCAGCACCCACATGGTGGTTAAGAACCATCTTTAAGCCAGGTGTGTTAGCACACACCTTTAATCCTAGCACATGGGAGGCAGAGGCAGGCGGATCCCTGTGAGTTCAAGGCCAGCCTGGTCTACAGAGTGAGTTCCAGGACAGCTGGAGCTAGAGGGAGACCCTGTCTCAAAAAAAATCTTACAGGAAAAGGGCCCCAAAAAGTCCAGCCTTACATCCCAAGTCTCCTTACAAGTGAGGTTGGGTGGACATGTGATGACAGGCCCACAACTGTTCTAATACACATTCCTCATAAAATAGACCCCGCCTCTCAAAGAGGTGGAAGGAAACAGAAGGATATGGGGAGCGAGCTGGGCCTCGCAGGCGCCTGCCCCCTACAAAACCGTGATGCCCTAGAAGGTACAAAGTCAGGGACAAAGGCCACTCATGGACTTGGGGGTCAGGAAGAAGAGGGCGCTGGGGTCTTTAAGATAAAGGTGGGTGTCCAGACTTGCAGATTCCATCCTAAGGATGACTGAAGATGCTCTCTGGGGGACGGAGTAGGCCACGGAGGTCAGAGCTCTAGACAAGCTGAAACTTCCCAGGGTGTAATTTTCATTTCGGTACTGTCTGCCATCTCTAAATGCAGAACCGAAAAAAGACCAGGCAGAGGGGAGGAAGTCTGCCGGGGGTCGGGCAGGAAGTATGGCGCTCTGGGCAGCCACTCCTGAAGGTTCAGGCAGCTTTCATTTTAGATTAAAAGGCATACCCAGGGCATGTCCGTGATTTTAGCACTCAGGAGGCGGAGGCAGGAGGATCAGGAATTCAAGGCCGTCCTGGGCTACACAGCCATTTGAAGCCAGCCTATCCAGATACTATGGAAATTTTACAGATGACGGAGAGGTGTGGAGTGGGGAGGCCAAACAAGAGGCTCTGTACTGATCTCACTGCACTCAACACTTATCTCATGTCCAATGAGAGAGCCAGTAGACAGGGCTTAAGCAGGAGGTAAAATACATTTGGCTGGTATGCAAGAGAATCAGGGTGGTGGCTGTTACTGCTACTGTCCCCAGCAAAGAGACCTAGAGCCTGTTGGAAAGATGGTGAGGTTAAAGTCAACTGGGCTAGATTTGGTCTAGGCCTGGGGGTGCTCCCTGCATGCACCTCATACAGAGGAGCAGAGAGCAATGCAGGCTCAGGGAGGCATGGAGCAGCTTAGAATCTGGCTGGCCAGGCCAGGCCAGGCCTTTATGTTCTTCTTTGAGCTGCTCAGCAGGAGCATAGGCTGGACCCTCTGGTCAGCCTGTGCAGTTATCACTGTGGATAGGGCCCACTTCTTCCTGGGCCTTTCCTCTGCCCTCTCCCATTTCTGTTGCCCGTCAAATACTTCCCTTTACCTCCCCTCCGCCCTCAGGATTCTTCTCAATGTCTGATCACTTCCTCTGGCTCAGGCAACCCTCTTCCCAAGAACCAGAGACCCAATATGGCGAGGAAAGGAGAAAGGAAGAGATCGAGGGCTCTTTAGTCTCTGGGGCCTTGGCAGCATTTGGATTTTTAAATTTTATTTATTTTTATTTTATGTGTATGAGTGTATTGCCTACATGTATGTAAGTGCATGTCATGCAATGCCTGCAGAGGTCAGAAGAGAGTGTCCGATTCCTTTGAAACTGGAGTTATGGACAGTTGCTAGCTGCCATGTGTGTGCTGGGAACTGAGCTCAGGTCCTCTATAAGAGCAGCCAGTACTCTTAACTGCTGCGCCATCTCTCTGGCCCTTAGATTTTTTTTAAAAGAGTGATTTAAAGTTTCTGAGAGCCTGTAAGAGCTGGGGTACATATGAACATGGTAAGGGTTTATGGCTTAACTTTTATTTATTTGTTTATTGATACGAGGTCTCACTGTATAGGAGAGGCAGGATTTAAATCCACCATCCACCTGCCTCAGCCTCTTGAATGTTGGGGTTAAAGGTATGTGCCACCATGCATGTACTAGCTGACATCTGTAATATTATTACTTTAGCGGGGGTGTGGTGCAAGATTGGATGTTGAGGGTCCCCCAGTCCCACTGTGGGACTTGAATTACAGAGGGGCAGTGAAGGGAAGGAGGGAGAGGCAAGAATGGAGCTGATACTGCTGGACCACTTACTAATACACCAAGAGGTGTGGTAGCAAGAGGGAGCCTGGGGGGTAGCTTCTATATTTCTGGCTTCAGAAACATGGTTGGTGAATTAGGTACTTTTTCGTTGCTGTGATAAAACACTGTGACCAAGGCAAGTTACAGAAGAAAGAGTTTATTTGGGCTTAGGGTTCCAGAGCGATCAGAGTCCACATGGTGGAGAAACGTGGCAGCAGAGATAGCTGGAGTAGAAAGCTGAGTGCTCCTATCTTCCCAGGAAGCAGGGAGAGCAAGCTGGAGGTGGAACTGGGCTGCAGACTCTCAAAGCCCGCCCCCCAGCGACCTGCCTCCTCCAGCAAGGCCACTCTTCTACATCTCCGTGAGCTCCCCACACAGCGCCAACAACTGACCAAGTGCCAAGTACTTGGGGGACACTCCTCATTCAAACCACCACAGCTGGTATCAGCGTCAGTTACTGAGATGGGAAGAGTGGACAGGGTGGGAGACAGCGAGGGGAGGTCAGGCTGGAAATAGTTTCAGAAGCCTGGTTTAGACTCAGAAATCCATTTTTCAGCCACAAGACTAAGAATGTTATCCCTATAGTATTCCCTTAGAAGACAGATCTTCCCCTTCCCCCTCCTCCTCCTCCTTCTGTCTTTTCTCTCTCTCTCTCCTCTTGTCTCTCTCCCCTCTCACTCTTTCTCTAGGATCTCACTTTGTAGCCCAAGCTGACTTGGAACTCAGTATGTAGTTCAGACTGGCCCTGAACTTGAGATTTTCCTCCTGAGGTTACAGGTATGAGCTAACTTAACCATGCCTGTCTCCTTTTCCTCTCTCTCTCTCTCTCTCTCTCTCTCTCTCTCTCTCTCTCTCTCTGTCTCTCTCTCTTTCTTGGTATTTTTAAGACAGGGTCTCCCTTTTAGACCCAGCTGGCCTGGAGCTCGCTCTGTAAACCAGGCTGGCCTTGAACTCACAGAGGTCCACCTGCCTCTGCGTCTGGAGTGCTGGGATTAAAGGCGTGCGCCACCACACCCGACTTCCTCTTTTTAGTAGCATGTTTTCATTGGTTCCTTGCCTTTGAAGTACTCAGGGCCGACTTCCAGGGTTGGGATCATGGAGACGTCAGGAGGCAGGAGGAGACAGTGGGGCTGAAGATACAGTGGAGACTGACATAAAGTTTCCAGAGCCTGAAAAACCATTGGAGATGATCAGGCCAGAGGTGCATCAGGGTAGGAGCCTGATTCCATACCTGCTAGGAAACAAGCCAGTAATTCAATGCAGAGAGAAGAGTGCAAGCCAGGTTGATCATTGTTTGAGAGGGGACGAAGGCTGAGCCAACTCTGTGGCTTTGGATTTGAATGGGAAGAAGCAACGTGAACCCAGTGCATGTGTGTACATCTGTCTCTGTGCATGTATGCATGCGTGCGTGTCTGTATGTGTGTAGGATGTCAGATATCCTGTTGTATTAACTGACTTTCCACCTATTCCTTTGTTTTAAAAAATTTTTTTATTATTAATTTTATTTATCTCTGTATGTGTATGAATGTACTGTCTGCATGCAAGTTTGTGCACCCGTGTCGTGCAATGCCGCGGAGGTCAGAAGAGGGCGTCGGATTCCCCTGGAACTGGAGTTCTCCTGGAACTGGAGTTTTAGACAGTTCTCGGCCGCCATGTGGGTGCTGGGAATCGGACCCGGGTCCTCTGTAAGAGTGGTCGGCGCTCTTATCCACTAGGCCATCTCTCCAGCCCCCTATCCCTTTGTTTTGAGGCAGGGTCTCTCTCTGTGAACCTGGGGCTCCTGTTTTCTCAGATAGGATGAAGCTAGCAAGCCTCAGATCTGGGTTTACAGGTGTTTGCAGGAATGCCTGCTTTATTATTTGGGTGCTGGGATCCCAACAGTGGTCCTCATCATGATTGTGGAAAAAGTTGTCTTAAAGGCCAAACCATGTCTTTATCCCCCCCTCCCCCCACAAATCATTGTCTTTAATGTGTAGATAATTCCAGTCAAATGTATGAATGTGTATGTGCACACACACAGACTTTTCTTGGTTCTGTCTTCTGAGAGAGCCTCTAGGCGATGATGCTGTGACAGCAACACACACACATTTATGTTTAGATCTCGGGTACTAAACCCTTTTGCCCAATAGAAAGACCCAGAGGTCCTTGCAAAATGGCTGATTCTAACAGCCCTGTAATCTAGGGCTGGGAAGATATAGAGAACTTGTAATATCTAGGGCTGTAGAGAGCAAAGGCATGCTTAAAACATGATGACAATTTATCAAAAAGAGCCAGGAACCAACTGGAAGAGTAGTGGGAGGGAGCAGCTAGCACAGTTTGAACATCAAAATGAATAATGAAAGTAGTTTTAATGTATTGAGTAAAGTAACAGTTCATGAGTCTATTCTGACATAAATAGGTCAGAAGGGAGAGCTCTTCCCACGAGCACAGGCCCATTAATAACTGGTGGAGGAATGACGGGAAGAGGCAGCATTTGGCAACCATCACTGCGTTAACTGATTCAGGCAGGAATCACCAGCAGATTCTAAAACTAGCTGGGTGAGAGAATGAGGAGTGGTGACAGATTTAGATAGTCTTAGTATAGTCCCACAAAAGTCATGTGTGAGAGTATATATTGTATTTTAAAAGATATTTTTATTCATTGTTTATTTTTATGTGCATGAGTGTATTGTTTGCATGTATGTAAGTGGACCCGTGTCATCCAGACCCTGCAAAGGCCAGAAGAAGGCATTGGATCCCCTGGAACTGGAGTTATGAATGGTTGTTAGCTGCTGTGTGGGGTCTGAGAATTGAACATGGGTCCTCTGGAAGAACAGCAAGCGTTCTTAACTTCTGAGCCATCTCTCCAGCCCTGTATATCATATTTTTTATTTTAATTTTCTTTGCACTATTGGGGATAAAATTCAGGTTCTTGGATATGCTAGGCAAGCACTCTACCCTTGAGTTATACCCCTAGTCTAGTTATTAATCTGTTTGTTTTGAGACAGAGTCTCACTAGGAACCCCCAATGGCCCCAAACTCCAGATCCTCTTGCTCTAGCCTCCTGAGTATTGGGATTATAAGTGTGAGCCACCTTGCCTAACTTCAGTTATTTATTTTGTAAGTATGAGCCACCTTGCCTAACTTCAGTTATTTATTTTATTTTGTTTTGTTTTTTTTTTTTTTGTGGCAGGATCTCGTGTTATCCCAGGCTGGCCTCAAACTTGCTATATATCCTAAAATGAACTTGAACTCTTGGGATTGAGGCATAACTCAAGTGGCAGAATGCTTGCCCAGCATGTGTGAGGCTCTAGAGTTTGGGTTTGAGCCATACTACAGAGAGAGAGAGAGAGAGAGAGAGAGAGAGAGAGAGAGAGAGAGAGAAATGGTAAAGTCAGTTATTAATTTTAAAGGAAAAAGTCTGTAGTAACTTTATGAAGAGAAAACATAGAAGATTCCATCTTAACCCTGCACTCAAAGTTCTACTCCATCAGAACTGGAGAGATGGCTCAGTGGTTAAGAGCACCGGCTACTCTTGCAGAGGACCTGGGTTCGATTCCCAGCACCCACATGGCAGCTAATAGCTGCCTGTAATTCCAGTTCCAGGGGATCCGGGATTCAAAGCCTTCTTCTGACCTCTGCAGGCACTGCATGACATGGGTGCACTTACACACATGCAGGCAATACCCTAATACACATAAAATTTTTTATTCCATTTATAATAGGGAAGAGTGACCCATCCACTTCTAGAGATGGCAGTGGCACAGCAGCCCTGCTGAGGAGTCTGACTAAAGCCACAGGCTGGGCCCAGTCCCCTGAAGACTTCCAATCAAGGGGCAGTCTACGAAATTGCTAGCTAGTTCTCAAAACATGTCAAAGGAAAGAGGGAATGACATAGGACCATGCCTAGCTCCAGGGTGCTAACATGATGTGACAGGAGCATGTCTCATGTGACTCCAGATTGAACATTGGCCCAGAAGGAGGAAAGGTATATGTAATTTACATACTATATAAATAGCATTTTTTATATTGCTACTAATACTGTTGGAGAAATTTGAATGGAGCTTTGGGATTGGATGGTAGCATTTTATCAATGTTATCTTCCTGATTTTGATGGCTGAATGTGGTATGTAAAAGACAGTCAGGGGTAATGGTGCATTCAGAAAAACAGTAATGGGAGAGAGAGAGAGAGAGAGAGAGAGAGAGAGAGAGAGAGAGAGAGAGAGAGAGAATATCTTATCATATGCGAAAATGCTCAGTGGAGAAAATGAGCGAAGAATATACATGATTTTTTTGTACTATTCTTAAAATTTTCCTAAATCAAATTACGTTCAAAATAAAAAGTTAAAAAAAAGACAACCAAGCTGGAAATGGTCTATATTTTAGTTGGTTACATGTGAACACTTTTTTTTAACTAGACACAGTGATAAAAGGTGTCTTAGAATCAGCTTATATAATCTAGTTCATTTCATTAGTATGTGCATGTGTAGGCATGTACACACATGCGTGCACACGTGCACCCACAAGAAAAGGCCAGCAAACAGATCTTGCCTTACACTGTCAGATTTAAAAAAACATTGGTAAAAGCATTCTAGGTCTACATTTAGAGGTTTTGTATAATATCTGTAGCTATCTTGCAAACATCTACAATGCTCAGATAACTGTAACACAAATACACCAAGAATATAAAAGCAACCCCAATGAGTATAGTTCTGCATGGGTGGATGGAGGTGAGGGGGTGGTGACAGCCTCAGGCAAACTTTCACTGAGAACAGGCTGTTGTCTCACCTGTGTTGCTGTCAGCATAGCCCTGGAAGGGGCAATGCTCCCTTCATCAGCAGGTGTTGGGCTGTGTTAGAGAATCAGGTATAGCTGAGCTGGGCTCAGACCAAAGTCCCATCATCCAGAACAAGGCAGGTCTTGCTGTCAGTGGGACAGGGGAGCTGTCTGGCTGGGAGATGGCAGGGAGAGGGATGGGAGACAATGTGAACCCTGTCCTCCCTCTCTCCCAGGATCTACATACTTGACTGAATTTTGGGGGCAAATGAGTGATAGCCCAAGACTGCTGGTGTAGACCCTTATGCTAGGCAGGGGGTTAGCCTCTCTCTGCACAAAGAACCTTGCAAACTGGTAGACAGGTGGCGTGGGCATCTGGCATAGACCCTTGAGCTGGGACAGGGGCCGTGATGTTCTCCTGGTACAGTGGGATGATGGAAGATGATCTTGCCCACGGGAGATCCATATATTAGGAGCTGATGGAGGGGAGGATGTGCTCTTTCAGGATGTGTCAGAACTTTTCCAGGGAACGTTCTAGAGAAGGCCCATTCTTGGCAGGGAACCTGGGCTGCCATATCTAATACAGATGGCTGTTTTTGTGGGTTTGTGGGACTTGGGCTACTGTGAGATGTGATTGGCATGTGGAGGGAAGCATGAAGGCAGGTGAGGGAACAGGGGCCCAGGCAAGGGGTCCTTCATCCCTTCCCAAGACAGATGTCAAGCTCCTGGTGGTAGAGATACCACAACAGCTTCCTGTTGTGTATCTTGTACCACTGGTAAGGGAGGGGATCTTCTGGGGCTTCCCCTGGAACTCCCCTGACCCCTCTCAGCTGAGGACCCCACTCTCCAAATAAAATTCATATCCAGTGAACAGCAGGGGAGGACCTCCAAGGGGGACGGGACTGGCCAGGTGTAATGCATATGTTATCTGTTAACCATGTGACAGGAGTGGTCAGTGACATTGTCAGAGGAGCAGCACCCAGAGGAACACTTGGAGACGAGGAAAAGAATGGCAGAGACTGGCTGGTGGCGGGGGGCATCGTCAGGTCTCTGAGGACTGTCTAGTTGATCAGGAATGAGTGGAGAAGGCAGGTGGTAGACACGGGGAATGCCAGCTAGGGCGGAACAAGGGGCCCAGAAACTGGCAGATTTGGGTGGTGTTTAGGAAGAACCCATACCCGAGGACCCCAGCTCTTCCTTTCCCTGTCTGGATGAAGGTGGGGGCAGTGGACTGGTACTCACTTTCCTGGGCATAGGCCTATCTCTGCTGGCTTGCCCCATGCCAGGCTTCCAAACCCATAAGTCTGGAAACCTAAAAAAACAGAGTCAGACTTGCTGAGAGGAACACAGACACAGAGGAACTGATAATACAGAGCTCTGGGAAGGAGGCATGACGTTTAAAGGAAGGCAAGTGGACACCGAGTGCCAGCTCTGCCCCAGTCCCACCCACCAGCTGGAGCCACCACGGAATCATTGTTCCTGCCCCAAATAACCAGAGTACCAGACTGCCTTCCAGCACCCTGGGGTCTTTCCTTGTTCCAGCCCGCCTGCTTCACAAAGCTGAGCTCTTCTGCATTTGGAAAGCCTTTCTGGGTTGACTTCCCGTGAGCTCTGCCTCTGCCTCCAGCAGTCTCTGGCCTTCATCAATTCCCCGACTCCCCCCTCCCCCCAATTGTCCCTGATTCTCAGAACCAAAGCCCCCAATCTCTCAGACCTAACACGCACCTGATCTTCCAGATCACCGCCTGCAGAGTCAGTCCCCAGAAGTCCCGCCCCTGAACCCTTCTTCTAGGGAAAGCCAGGATGGCAGGATTCTTCAGACCTCGCCATCTATGCCAGCGCATTCAGCTTTATCACCTGTGGGCTGTGGTCCCCACTGGCAGGCTGAGATCATGGGACCTCCACATCTCTGCCTTTGACTGTCCCGGATCTGTGCTGTGGAGTAAGTTGTCAGCTTTCTCTGAAGATTTAAGGATCTTATGAAGCACTTTGAACTCCTTGCATCAAAGGAACTTTAGGCCGAGAGATGGGAAAGTGACATCCCTGATTGTACAACAATAGCAGCTCTATACGCTTTGTCTGAGGTCTCTATCTAGCATTGGCACAGTGACAGGAGGAAGGGAACCAGGGATGGCAGTGCCAACTGTCAGCATGTGGCCTAAATGTTTGAACAAAGGAACCCTCATCTGAGACCTTAAGACCACAGTGAAGACTCTGGGACAAGAGGGGGACTGTGTCTCATACTAGCATCCCAGTGAGGTCATCAGTCAGCTATGGAAATTATTTCTGGGCTCTCTCAAGGCTCGTGTAAGCAGAGCGGCTGTGGCAGTGCACTTTCCCTGTGTAGAACTTCACATCTACTCTCTCAGCCCAAGGCTTTGCAACATTTTGCCCTAGAATACACAATATCTACATCTCTGCCCCATAAATTCTGGAACTGGCCATGGGACTTGTTTTGGTCAACATAATGTGGACAAATATGCCAGTTCTGAGTTGGGTGCACTGTGGGTCCCCTGTTTGACATCCCTCCCCCAGAACCTATGATCTTCTTATAGCAGAGATGCCCTGAGATGCCCTTCAGTCTGGGTCAAGAAGACATAAGGAACACACCCAGATCTGACCAGAAACCTGAGGTGCAACCTGATCCAGCAGAGCCCCAAGCCCAGCTAGGCCAGCCAGCGATTGCCAGACTTCACAGTCAGGAACAGAAAGCCAATGTTCATTGTGAGCATGAGGAATTTTGAAACTGTTATGCGGCAACACAGACAATGGGCAGAATGAACTCCGAGCGTCTTCCTCTTATTGAATCTTCATGACATAATCATCTCCTTTACCAGGAAGGAAGCTGAGACTTCAAGACATTAAGTAACTGGCCCATCATTACTCAACTCATTTTATTGCTAGGACTACCACTACGGACAAATCTCCAAGTTCCACACATTCCTTCCAGCTTCCCAGAAGCCAAGGTCCTTCCATCCCATTCTTTGTGTAGGTTTTCAGTTTCCTCTGGGCGTCCTCCTTCCCGTGTGCTATAGCTTCACTGTGACCCCCCAAATCTCATCATGGTGCCCTCCACTCCCCAAAGCCTTGACCTTTGCAGTCTTTGCCTATGGAAGTTACCACCCAAACCCAGCCACATGGCACCCTCTCCTTTCACAGGAGGGCTGCAGTAAACCAGACCTGGCAGTTCAACAAGCCGGCAGGCAGCGCACATGCTCTGACCTCTTACCATACCAAGCTGGGCTTGGCCCTGAGCATCAGTGGATACCATTAGCTAGTAAAGAATGGCGGGGGTGGGGGGTGAGCAGGAATCTTGAGTGAAGCCAGGCTTTGAGAGACTCAGTGCTTTTAGGAGACAGTTATGGCTTAACTTTACAATATTCCCGGGGCTGGAGAGATGGCCTAGCGGTTAAGAGCACCGACTGCTCTTGCAGAGGACCCGGGTTCGATCCCCAGCACCCACATGGCGGCTGAGAACCGTCTGTAACTCCAATTCCAGGAGAACTCCAGTTCCAGGGGAATCCGACACCCTCTTCTGACCTCCGCGGCATTGCACGACACGGGTGCACAAACCTACATGCAGACAGTACACTCATACACATACAAAAATAAAATAAAATATACAATATTCCCACCAGACTCATGTTCCAAGTGCTTGCTGCTAGGCTGGAAACACTGTTTTAGAAAGTTGTGGAGCCTTCAGAAGGTGGGGGCCAGCTGGCAGAAGTTTGAGCCTTTGAAGGCTGTACCTGCCCTGGTACTGGTCCCATGTACTTCACCTCCTGGTCTGTAAAGATCTCAACAGCTCAGGCTCATGTCCTTGTTGCCACAGACAGAGCTGCTCAGCCTTGCCTTCCCTGCCACAATGGAATGGAATCTATCTGAAGCCACAAGGAAGTAAGCTTTTCCTCCTCTTGGTTGTTCCTGTCAGGTATTTGGTAACAGCGGGGCCAAAGAAACAAATACAGGGGCTCAGTCTGGTGGTCAGAGATGCAACACTCGAGCTGAGATGGAAAGGACAGCCAGGAATTGGCAGGAAAGAGAGGGACTCTAATGGCGGGTGGGGCACCTGAGAAGTACAGGTATTTGGATGGTGTTGAGAATCAAACTAAGGGGCTCACATATGCCAGATAAGTGCTCTGCCATGGAAATGCATCTTAGCCCTGCGTGTGTGTTTTCTAACTACTGGGGCTCCCACATGGAATGCAGTGGCCAGTTGCGCTGGTTAGCTTCAGCTGTCAACTTGACACCTGGGAGGAGGGAACCTCCACTGAGGAATTTCCTCTCTCAGGTCGGCCTGGGGCCACGTCTGTGTGGCATTTTCTTGATTGTTGAGTGATGCGGGAAGGCCCAGCCCACTGTGCGTGGTGCCACCACCAGTGGTCCTGGGTTGTATAAGAAAGCAGGCTGAGCACAGGTTAGGGGAGGAAGCCAGTAAGCAGTTCTCCAAGGTCTGTGCTTCAGCTCCTGCCCCGACTTCCCTCAGTGATGAACTGTGACCTGGGAGATATAAGACACAATAAACTCTTTCCTCCACAAGTTGTTTTTGGTCAGTGTTTTGTCCCAGAGGTAGAGAAGCAAACTGGCACAGCAGTACAGCCACATCTCATCCAGAGGAACCTGGGAGTTACATGATTCTGTCCTGATTTATAGTAGCCAAGTGGGGGGAGGAGCCATATATATATGTGACGAGCTCGGCCCCGCAAACTCTATGGTACAATCTATACCCCGTATGAGTCACTGTTTTTATCGCTGGGACCAAATGCATGGCAAAAGCCACTTAAGGAAGGAAAGGTGCATTGGCTCACAGTTTGAGGGTGAAGTGGGGAAGGCGCGGTGGCATGGGCTTGAGGAGGCTGCTCACATGGCATCCATAGTCAGAAAATAGACCACGCGCTTTCTCCTTTTTATTCAGTTCTGCGCTGCCCGCAGTTGGGAGGGTCTTCCCACATCAACTAAGGCAATCTAGAAACTCCCTCGCAGACTTGCTCAGAGGCTGCTCTCCTAGGGAATTCTAGATTCTGTCAGATTGACAATCAGTAATAACCATCGTACACCCCAATGCTTCCTGTGAGATTGTCTGGCGCCAGAACTTGATCTGCAGCTGGCCTTTGCCGGCCTCCTCTGACACCTCATCCTGGGTTCTCATGCCCTTACTGCTTTCTTCTGGGATTCCTCCTTTAGAGAACTGCTGATACTCAAGCTCAGGGCCCACTTCTGGGAGAACTTGACCTATGACGGTCAGTTCCGGAAATCAGTCCTTGAACTTGTCTGTCTTGAGCTCACTCTCAACAGCCATCCCAAAGATTCATCCTCAAATCTGCAATCTAAGCCCCTCACCACCAGAAAAGAATATGGACCAGCCCTATTTTATGGAGGAGCTAATGAGCCCTGAACGCCCTCAGTCTCTTTCCTCACAAACATGGCTGCCGGTGAACACTACACCATCTCTCCCCAGGCTCTGCGTCCCTCAGCACCCATCCCCCTGGCTTTCTGTTTGTCTAAATTAGTTTCCAATGCTACTTTAAAGCTGGGCCTCTGGCCCAGGGAGTCTCTGCATTATAGAGAGGACACAGGTGCCCTAAATGAGGAAACTCCAGCGTTTAGATGACAAAATTCCTTATGCATTCACCTCAGGGGTGAGGACACATAAATGAAAGGATGGGTGTTTGGCAGGCCCCAACCTTCTTTAAGTTTAGTCTCCCCATTTTACAGAGAAGAAACTGAGTGTTTAGAAGGGCCAAGTGATCTGCCCTGTACGTGTCGGGGCCAGGACTTGAACCCAGGTCTCTGAGGTCCTACTCTGAAGTCTGTTCCCCAGTGTCTCTGCCTGCGTTTGGTGCCCATCCTGAGCCCCACCTGTAGGACCTTATTTCCCAATGGATTGTGTATGTGGAAAAGCTTCCTCCCCGTATCTGTGCTGTGCAAGGAACCCCATGAGGGCAGACCAGTGCATCAATTCAGGAGCAGAGCCAGGGCACGATTAAGGCTAATGAAATATAAACAGATCCTGTGGTATAACAATTTGCCAGGCCTGTACCACAGGGCTCATACCACACGTCCAGGGATCGTTATCACAAGTTAGTGTGTGGTGGGAGAGGTTTGGAGGAAGACTGCGTATGTGTAATTGGGAGACTGGATAGGTCAGGAGTGGTCAAGGCACATGTAGGATGTTCCCACCAGCAGGAAGCAGTATTTGATGTGTATATAGCAAGATGGAAGCATTTTACAGGGCCGGCAAGATGGCTAAGAGGTAAATGTACTTGCTGCCAAGACTGATGACCTGAGCAACCCCTGAGACCCAATGGTGGGAGGAAAGAACTGACTCCTGCAAGATGGCTGAGAGGTAAATGTACTTGCTGCCAAGGCTGATGACCTGAGCAACCCCTGGGACCCAATGGTGGGAGGAAAGAACTGACTCCTGCAAGTTGTCCTCTGACCTTCACATATATACAGAGGTACCCATGCAACTCGCATGCGCGCACGCGCACGCACACACACACGCACGCGCGCACACACACACACACACACATACACACACACACGAAGTAAATAAATGTAATTAGAAAAAAATGAAAGAACATTACAAAGATTTTGGGGTGAAAAAAGTAGAAAACAGAATGAGATATGAGTCTACTTCAGTCAGAGATGCATTTCCACAAAACATAAGGAGTATGCAAATAAAAGACACCCATCGAAAGGGCTGTCTAAGGAGGGGACGGCTACATACATATAATATACTGTAGAAGGGGTTAAATAATTTTATAAAGTCGTTGCTTTATGATGAGCTTGGGCCGTGGCTTTGGGTCATGT
Organism: Rhizomys pruinosus; assembly: GCA_009823505.1. Classification (NCBI taxonomy): domain Eukaryota; kingdom Metazoa; phylum Chordata; class Mammalia; order Rodentia; family Spalacidae; genus Rhizomys; species Rhizomys pruinosus. The sequence continues at coordinate 3,731,433 of VZQC01003012.1, read as the reverse complement.
AGCCTGATTGTGAAAGATCAGTTCCATCTCTCTAACCTGAATTCATTGCCAAAACATACTGTGCCTGTTTCTTCTTTAGTCAAGTGCTGAGAAAGAGCAGGACCAGGTGAGTCACTCACACCTGTAATCCCAGCACGTGGGTGGAGGATCACTGCCAGTTTGAGACCAACCTAGGCTGTCATAGTAAGCTTGAGGGAAGCTTGGGCCATGGGATGAGACCTGTCAGTTAAACCAACCAACCAACCAACCAACAAACAAACAAACAAATGCAGAAGGAAGAGTGGGCAAGAGCAAGTCACAGGAAAACCATAAAATCTGAAGCTTCACATGAATGACACATACAGGGTAGACGCCAGGGACAGGTGGTGACCATGGCACACAGGAGAAATATCCCTTAAGGGGAAAATTTCCATTTAGACCCAGTTATAGCCTCTGAGAGAACATAGACCCAGAGTTGCCATAATTCTAGAAATTTCATGAGAAGGCCAAAATCTTGAGTTTTAGATTAAGTGCCAGTTGTTTTTTTTTTTGACGTATACAACTATTTTTTTTTTTTTTTTGGTCTTTTTGAGACAGGGTTTCCCTGTCCTGGAACTTACTTCGTAGACCATGCTGGCCTTGAGCTCACAGAGATCTGCCTGCCTGCAGCTAATTTTTTATTTTTTATTTTTTTAATTTATTTTATTTTATTTTATTTATTTTGGTATGTGTATCAATGTACTGTCTGCATGCAGGTTTGTGCACCCGTGTTGTGCAATGCCGCGGAGGTCAGAAGAGGGTCTCGGAGTTCAAGTCTTAGCTCCATCTCTGTGATGGTTGGACTTTGTTATCAACCTGACAGATTTAGAAAACCCCTGGGAGACCCACCTCTAAGCATGCTTCTGAGGACATTTCCAGAGAGAATTAACTGAGGGAAGACCTGCCCCAAATGTAGGCGGCTCCATCCCACGGGCTGGGGTCAACAGAAAAGGAAAAAGGACAAAGCTGATTGAATGCCAGAGTTCATCTCTCTCGGCTTCCTGCCTGTTGGTGCAATGTAAGCGGCCAGCTGCCTTGCAGTCCTTCTGCACTCCTTTCCTGCATGATGGACCTAATCCCCTAAAACCATAAGCCCAAATAAACTTTACTGCCCTTAAGTTGCTTCTTTAAAAAAAAAAATAAACAAAACTTTTTTTTGTCTGTTTGAGGTTTCCCTGTAGCTCCAGCTGGCCTGGATCTCCATATGTAGACCAGGCTGGACCTGAACTCACAGAGATCCACCTGCCTATGCCTGTGCTGAGAGAAACTAAACTTTTTTTACTTATTTTTATTATATGTATATGAGTGTTAGGCCTGCATGTTTGCAAGTGTATCCACATTGTGCAATGCCCGTGAATGCCAGAAGAGGGCGCCGGATCCCCTGGACCATCTCTCCAGGCCCCTTGCTTCTTGTTATGTTTTTATTTGGTCATAGCTATGAGGGAAATTCATACAACTATCAACTAGTTGTATGGTATGGAGTAAGAGACTTAATTCTGAGACTCCACCAGTTTCCTTGTTAATGAATGAAGACAGTAAGACCTGTTTGGTCACAAGGTTAAGTAAGCCAAGGCCTCAGTCAGTCAGAGTCATGACCTGACTGAGTCAGGGCTCTGTTCTGCGTGACTATGCTAAGCATGCTCAACTCTCTTTTCAAATCAATAAACTGAAACTCAGAGAAGAGTTTGTGTGTGATCACACAGTCAGGCAAGTAAAAGAGGTAGGTGGGGTCTAGAGAGCTGGCTCAGCAGGGCAGAGCACTGGCTGTTCTTGCAGAGGACCTGGGTTCCATTCTCAGCACTCACATGACAGCTAACAACCAACCATCTGTAACTCCAGTTCCAGGGGATCTGATACCCTTTTCTGGCCTCTGAGGCCACCAAACACACATGTGGTAAAACAGTCATACACATCAAATAAAAATAGTAAATTTATAAAAAGGTGGAAAAAATACCTTTCCCAAAGGCAATAAAAAAATAATTAACACTGAATTAGAGCAATTTATGGGTAAGGGTTTGGTAACTGAAAGGTCTCTAAATCAAATGGAAGGGATCGTGAATCTGCCTGACTGCCTTGAACTACAGGGATCTCCGATAAAGGTGCTCCAGCAAGAGGCAGGCTGACCTGGCCGGCACCCACCAATCCGAGTGGCTATGACTCTGTACACAGTTGCTAGCTCTGGCTCCCACTGGCTCAAATCCCAATTCTTCAGGAACCTTAAAAAGGGGTTGTTTAAAGTTGCCATTCTGGTGGGAGTTGTGGTGGGAGGTTGATACCACAGAAGCTGCCATGTATGAACCGGCACTGCTTTTGCTCCTGGCTGTCAGATGTCTGCCATGGCATGCGTTCCAGTGGTGGTATTCGCCACTTTGACATTATTTCTCCAGTTCCTATAGGCTGGGGCTGTTGCACACAGCTGCCTTTTCTTCTCCATGGTCCCAGCATCTAGAAAGCAACACTGATCAGGAAACAGTGCAGTGGTCACAAAAAAGTGAATGGTTTTGGGGGTATCAGAGAGGGAAAGCAGCCCTCAGTGATGACACACTTTCCCACTTGAAGATGGCGAAGGCTCAGATCTAAATAGGAAGCTTCTAGCCTGCTTTGGTGGGTGCTGGGATTGTCTACGGCCGAGAGATCCCAGAAAAGGCACAAGAACACAGTGCTCTGCCCGGAAAGCTGTCGTGACAAATGGGGGCCCCTCAGAAGGGCTCACCCCAGACTTATGGGGGCCAGAAGCTCAGTTAGGTAACAGCTAGGCTAAACAGCCCAAGAGGAACAGAACGTCTCTGCTGCAGCCTCTTGTTGCTCTGAGGAACTGACCCAGGCAATCTGAGACCAGAGGCCAAGGTGGGGAAGGGCTGCAGTCATACCTGCTGCAGTGACAGTCAAGCCTGGTGCTGGGGAAGGAAGAGAACTCTGGGCAAGAGAGCTTCACTATGGGAATGGAAGGGAGAGGGATGGGAGCAGGCAGAGAGGGCCTAATGGGAGGGGCTTAGACGTCCTTCTGAGGACAGATGAGGAAGTTGTGACTTTCATAATGTGTGAGATGGCTTACTCTGCAGTTTACAGTTCAGTGGGCGTACGTGCATCCTGGGCAGGACTGTGGGTCAGGCTGCCCAAGGAGGGTCTGTGAGAAAAATGTTACATGACTAGTGGGCTAGGAAGCAAAGGTGTATGCTGTGTGGTGGGAACCCTTCGAGACAGCTCAATCTCTCTTTTTTTTTAATCTTAGTTTATAGTAGAAGGGCAGTATATATTTGCTTGCCTCAAAGATTAGATTTTTTTCTTTATTAAATGTTTTAAATTTGCATATATTAATTATACATAACGGGTTTCATTATGGAATGTCCATACACATCTATAATGTAATTTGATCATATTCACTCCCTGTTGTCATTTTCATCCCCTTCCTGCTCCTATTGATCCCTTTCCACTTCCCAAATAGTCCCCTTCTACCTTCACGTCTTTATTTATTTTGTGTGTCAACTGTCGAGTTTCATTAGGGTCGCTTATGGGAGCACAGGCGGCATGAGTATCTTGCCAGTGACACGGCTGAAGAAAATGTCTCTCCCTCCCCACCCCCCCACCCCCTGAAACCATTAATGCCTCTAGATCCTCCAGGCAGGGCAGACCCTTGGGAGTCCATCCCCTTTCCATGGCAAGAAGATCCAGATGGGAGGAGGTGGGAACTGGGAACTGTGACACTGAAGGCGAGAAGGCCCCATTCAGCTCTGGTCTATCATGGGGTAACGGAACTCTAAATCGACCAGAATTTCACATTTTTTAAAAGAAGTTGAAAAAAATCTAGATTGTGAAAAATCTCTGAATTTTAAGAAATGCCTTTCATTGACTCACAACTTTAAAAAACATGTATCATGTAAATGGAATATTAAATTTAACCCACGGACTGGAGAGATGGCTCAGCAGTTAAGAGCACTGACTGCTCTTTCAGAGGGCCTGGGTTCAATTCCCAGCATTCACTTGGTGACTAACAACTGTCTGTAACTCCATTTCCAGGGGATCCAACGCCTTCCTGTGACCCCTGCAGGCACTGCAGGACATGGGTGCACTTATATACACATCAGCAATATACTCACAAATAAAATAAAAATAAATAAAATATTTTAAGATCTAATCCAGGGACTTATTACCATCAATCTTCTATGTGTAGATTTTGGTCAAGCATCTTGTGAGATTAGTTCATAAGGTTTTTTTTTTTTTGCTCTTTCATAAGGTTTTGTTGAAAGCCCACCCAGGTCAGCATGGACATAGGTCTCTAGGTTGTTAGGGTCTGTCTGTCACATCAGCTGTTCAGATTAAATGTAGGGTTACAGATAAAGGGTTACCACCCATCAAGGTAGCATCTCCAGCTTTCTGGGTGATAGAACCAGACTGAAGCAGACCTCAATGATCTGAAAAAACAGATCTGGGTCTGGTGATAAGTTTAGGAGGAAACAATCCAGAGTTCTGAGCATAGGTAGGAAGAGGCACGTGGAGGAAGACTGCCGTTTAGTTGACAGTGAAGGCTGTGAGCAGGGTATGGGCTGGCCTCCTTGAATTCTGGAGTGGGTCAAGCTGAGCTCTTAGAGAGTACCCAATGGGAGGGCAGTCTACCCTGTAGCACTGGGTTCCCAGAACCTTTGGGGAAGGAGATGCCAGGCAGAGTGAATCATGGGAAGAGAACCGGGAATGGTCCAGGGTTAGAAGAGGACATGGAGAATAGCAGAAGTTTGACCTAAAGGAACATCAAGGGACAGCTGCTTTGCAACAAACCAAGGACTCTGCATTTTGTGAGGAGTGGGAGTGGCTCTAGGTATAGTCCCAGGAGGCAGATTTCTGTCCTGTTTAAGGACCACAGTAGGAGATGCACTGGTCATTGGCTTCGAGGGCCTGATGTCTGGTTCTGACCACTCACCCAGCATTCAGCTTTGCCTAGGAGGAAGTCCACAGTGGTGGTAGTGAGTGTGACTGCTCACAGGACCTCTGCCAAAGCCCCAGCGCACTGACCAGTCCTGGTCCCTTTGCTGTTCCATCTGAGAACCACATGGCTGATGCCCTTCCCCAGGTACTTCCTATTCCTGGCCTTTGATTTACAGCCTCCTTCCAGAGCAGGTTCCTCCTCAGGAATCAGAATCCAGGCCTCACTACAGAGAGGACCATTGCCCCGGTGCGCATCACTGCATAGGGCCCAGCAGTGCACTGCAAAGCAGAAACCTGCCCTTTCCCTAGAAGGTATAGGACAAAGAAACCTACCATGGCTGGCACTAAACAAACAAACCAACCAAAACAAAACCAAAAAACCAAGGCCTGTAAAGCCAAGAGAGAATTTAAAGAAAACACTGACAAGCGCTCAGAGAGACCGTCCTCTTCATAGACATCTGCAAATCTAATCAGACGATGCCCCTGAAAGGATGATCTTGCTAAAGTACCCAAAGCTACCGTGCGTGCATTTGATAGCAGGGCCAGAAGAGATCTAAGAAGCTCTCAGTGTTTCAAAGATATGGATTATCTTCAAATTAACCTATAAATACAATGCAATGACGCAAAGTCTCAACCGAGCTTGGCAAGGGAATTATAAAATCCACCTTGAAACCAAAATGCATGGAAGTCAAGAAATAAAGAGAATAAACAGTCAGTCAGTTGCCAGATAGGAAATCCCAATAAAGTCACCTTCATTGAAAATGATGCAGGAAGAGATTTATCAGTCAGTGCAACAGAAGGTAGAGTCTAAAGTCAGACCAGGAGACAGCAGACATGAGCATGTGGATGGGGCGCCGTGAGTCCGCAGGAAAGGGTGGGTTATTTACTGGATAAGGCCTGGAGCCCTTGGGAGAGGGAGTTTTATCCCCCATTTTATAGCAAATGTCAAAATAAAGAATTCAACATAAAAACATGTGATAAAAGTGTTAGAAAACAAAAAATAATATTTTCCCTGGATACTTAAGATGGGTGAGTCATAAGACCCCGAATTGAATCCACATTTGGAAAACAGCTGATTAGCTAAATGATTTTTTTTTTTTGCCTTTGTTTTTGTTTTGAAACAGGAGTGCACATGCTGCTCGGGCTAGCTTCAAACAGCTAGCTATGTAGCTAAAGATGACCTTCAACTTCTGACTGTCCTGCCTCTGCCTCCCAGGGACTAGAAGTACAGGTTTGTGTCCCCATGCTTGGGTTCATGTGGTACTGAGCATTAAACCCATGCTAGGGAAGCGTGTGGTAGCACCTAAGCTACCTCTCAGTCTGTGTTCTAAATTTTCACAAGACAGAATAGATCATAAGTAATGCTAAAACAAAACAAAACAGAACAAAAGGCAGGGCTGGGGTGACGGCTCAGTCAGTAAACTATCTGCTATGTAAGCGAGAGGACATGAGTTTGGACCCCCAAAACTCAAGTAAAAAGCAGTTGCAGGCAGTGTGTGCCTGTAACCTTGCCCTTGGGAGAAGGGCGTGGAGACAGGTGGATCCTTGGCATTCATTGGACAGATGACCTAGTCCAATCAGAGAGCTCTCTTAAGCTTAAGGTTCAACCGAGACAATGTCTCAAAAAATAAAGGTAGAAGCCAGGCATGGTGGTATAGGCCTTTAATCCCAGTACTTGGGAGGCAGAGGTAGGTGGACCTCTGTGAGTTCAAGGCCAGCCTGGTCTACATAGTGACCCCAAGCCAGCTGGGGCTACAGGGAGACCCTGTCTCAAAAAGAACCCCCCCAAAAAAAGAGAGCAATCAAGAAAGGACACCTGATATCGATCTCTGGCCTTCTCGTGCACAGTACATACATATGCACACATCACACACACACACACACACACACACACACACACACACACACACACGCACACGGGAAAACAGAAGAGCATATAGAAAGAAAATAGCAACCAGAGTCGCAAGATGGTTCCTCTCCACAAGTCTGATGACCTGAATTCCATTCCCTGAACCCAAGTTAAGGTGGCAAGAGACACTGACTCCACCCCACACCACACACACACACACACACACACACACACACACACACAAATAGTAAATGAAATGTTTAACAAACATCTAACCAATTGAAAATTAATTTACCAAACATACAAAGGGCATATTTTATCAGAAAGGTTCTTGTTAGGGGAAAATAGATGTGGGCATGCACACCTATTATAACAACAGTGGGAGACAGATATAGAGGATCACAAGTCCAAAGCCAGCCTCAGCTACATAGTGAGTTTGAAGCTAATGTGGAACCATGAAGCCATTTCTCAAAACAAAATAAAATAAAACAGAAAAATGTTGACAAGAAATAAATAGGCGAGTTATAAGGAAAGGAAGGCAAGTGATGAGTGTGACAGGAAACCCAGATTCCTGCTCCTTCTAATGAGGGAGATGTGAAACGAAATACTGAGAATGCAAATTGCACCCACTGTTTGGTAAAACATATAGGTACTGGTACTGCCTTGTACTGAGATGGGAGAGGGCTTGGTGGGTGTCAAGACGCGTCAGGTGGGAGGCACACGTGACAAGCCTCGGCAAAGCCAGCAAATCTACAGTAGGAACATGTGCCCCCTCCCTTCAGCATATTTTGCTTTCTTACTAGAGAAACCATGTGCACATGCAGAGGCGTGCGCAGGCCTTACTCTATGCACCATGTGTCTTTTACAGCAATAGCAGTGCCGGAAAGGAAGGTCCACCTGCGCACCTGTTACTGTACATCACCTTGGAGCACCAGGGTGTCTGAAGAGACGTGTACAGGTCTCAAAGATGGGTTGGTGAGAGAAGAAAACAAATTGTATAATAATAGGGATAGTACCATTTAATTTATAAAACCAAACCTGAACAAGCCACCATCTTGCCAGGCATGGTGGCACATGCTTTAATCCCAGTACTCAGGAGGCTGAGGCAGGCGGATCTCTGTGAGTTCAAGGCCAGCCTGGTCTCCATCTCTCTAGCCTTATTTTTTTTATTATTATTTTTAAATAGGGCCTTTCCCTGAATTTTGGCTAGATTGGCAGCAAGCCTCTGGGAGCCACCTGTCTCTGCTCTCTCCCCAGGTGCTGGGTTACAGAGGCACTGACTTGCCATGCCCAGCTTTGATGTGGTGCTGGGGACCTGAGATAGGCCCTCACTTCACCCACTGAGCCATCCCCCACCCACTTAAAAAATTGTTTGCACGTGTTCATGGGTGCATTCATGTGTCCCTGTGTGTGCTTGTGCATGTGCATGTGTCTGTGGTGTGCGCGTCCATGTGTGTGCCCACCTGTGGAGGCTGGAGGATTACCTTGGGCGTCTTTCTCAGGAACACTGTCCATCTCCTTTGAGAAAGCATCCCTCATCTGCCTGGAGCTCACTGGTTAAGCTAGGCTGGCCCAATCAGAAAGCTCCAGGGATTCTCCCATCTCTACCCTCCCAGGGCTGAGGGGACAATCATTAGCCACCACCCATTGTTTTTACGTGATTTCTGGGAACCCAGATCAGTTCCCTGTGCTTGTGAGGCAAGCACTTTACTGAATGAACTACTAACCCAGACTCTATTGCTAAGTTTTTGCAACTTTTTCCTCTCCAAATTTCCAGAGAACCAGAAATCACTCAAGGAGGCTTCTGTGAGCACTTGCCACAATTCAACACTATTTTTTTTTTTTTTTTGGTCTTTTTGAGACAGGGTCTCCCTGTAGCCCCAGCTGTCCTGGAACTTGCTCTGTAGACCAGGCTGGCCTTGAACTCACAAAGATCCTCCTGCCTCTGCCTCCCGAGTGCTAGGATTAAAAGTGTGCGCCCGGCAATTTTTAAATCATTTATTTATTTATCTACTTTTATTTTATGTGTATAAGTACTTTGCTTACATCTATATCTATCTATCTATCTATCTATATCTATCTATCTATCTATCTATCTATCTATCTATCTATCATCTATCTATCTCCACCACATGTGCACAGTGCCTGTGGAGGCCGGAAGACGACATTGGATCCCCTGAAATTGCAGTTAGTTTTGGGTGGTTGTTAGCTGCCATGTGGGGGTTAAGAACTGAACCTGGGTCCTCTGCAATAGCAGCCAGTACTCTTAACCACTGAGCCATCTCTTCAGCCCTGTTTCATATTTTTGACATGAACATCCTTACCATTGCTTTCTACTTTTGTTAAAGAAAAGGCAGAGATACCAAGTGCTGACCTGCAGTAATTCTTCTTAGATGCCCCCTGCCCTCCACCCCAAAACCCAGGAAAGTTAGACAGCAGGAATGTATACTACAGTGGTCCATCTGGCTGTGTGAAGGCCTTCATGGCACCTTCAGGTTGGAAGTCTACTGATTTCATTTCTCTCAGGCCACATTAACTTAAACTTTTAAAGAGAACTTTGAGTGCTCATGTTCATCTTGAGGTCAAGATTTTTCCACCCATCCTTCATTTATCCAGTAGGAATCCTTGCAGGATGGGAAGGTGCTGAGGGGTGGAGAGGGCTGGTAGGCCAGTCACTATCAGTGTCCCCAGGTTCCTGGAAGCTGGAGATGGTGAGGGCCATGCTCATTGGTCTAGCTGTGTCCCCAGAAGGAACAGTGGGTGGAAGATGGGAAGGTGGGGTAGGAGGGGATGTTCTCAGAGTCCTTTCCTCCTCCTGTGTTCACACTTGATTTTAAAGAAGCCATTTCTGGGCTGGAGAGATGGCCTAGTGGTTAAGAGCACCGACTGCTCTTGCAGAGGACCCGGGTTCGATCCCCAGCACCCACATGGCGGCTGAGAAACGTCTGTAACTCCAATTCCAAGAGAACTCCAGTTCCAGGGGAACCCGACACCCTCTTCTGACCTCTGTGGCATTGCACGACACAGGTGCACAAACCTGCATGCAGACAGTACATTCATACACATAGAAAATAAATAAATAGGGGCTGGAGAGATGGCCTAGTGGTTAAGAGCGCCAATTGCTCTTACAGAGGACCTGGGTTCGATCCCCAGCACCCACATGGCAGCCAAGAACCATCTGAAACTTCAATTCCAGGAGAATTCCAGTTCCAGGGAATCCGACACCCTCTTCTGACCTCCGCGGCATTGCACAACACGGGTGCACACACTTGCATGCAGACAGTACATTCATACACATACAGAAATAAATAAAAAATTTAAAAAAGAAAATAAATAACTAAAAATAAAAAAATAAAGAAGCCGTTTCTTTCTGCCAGACAACCAGGGAAGTGCACCTCCTTGGTATTTCCATTTCCCTTTTCTTTCACACACAAAGCTCTGTTTTAGCTGCACCCTGTGGGACTAGGGATGTAGCTCAGTGGTACAGTACTTCTTTATTTTTTATTTTTTTATGTGTATGAATATACTGTCTGCATGTAGGTTTGTGCCCCTGTGTCATACAATGCCGCGGAGGTCAGAAGAAGGTGTCAGATTCCCCTGGAACTGGAGTTAAAGATGGTTCTCAGCCTCCATTTGGGTTCTGGGGATCGAACCCAGGTCCTCTGCAAGAGTGCTCTTAACCACTAGGCCATCTCTCCAGCCCTAGAGTACTTCTTAGGGTATGTAAAACCCTAGAATGAGTTCTTAACATCATAAGAGAAAGGAAGAGAGAGAGAAAGAGAGAGAGAAAGAGAGAGAGAGAGGACAATCACATCTTTTTAATCACACCCTTTTAAGAATTTAGACACAGCCCGATGAAAAGCAGAGGCAGGTGGACCTCTGTGAGTTCAAGGCCAGCCTGGGTCTACATAGTGAGTCCCAGGCCGGCTGGGGTTACAGGGAGACCCTATCTCCAAAAAAAAAAAAAAAACATGTTTGGCAGAATGCGTGAGCTCTGATGGGGTGGGGAGCAGGGAGCGGGGTGCGGGTCTAGATTTGATTTGTAATATAATACAAAAAAAAAAAAAAAAGAATTCATGCACATCTTTTGATGCAAGTTGGGTACAGACAGCACTTCAGATTATACAGGCTCATCTCTACTAGAAGCCTGCACTAACCATGAAGTCAAAGTTGTCCGTAGGCCCAACTGTCTTGGGAACATGGGCAATCTCTATTTCTGCATTGCCAGAGCCCAGTATGTGGCATGGCATATTTTTATCCTTAATCACATCCCTGAGTGGCACTTCCAGCTTGCTCCTTTTTGTTCTGTGAAACTCTGGAGGTACTCTGGAAGATGGGAGTGACAGCTAGCAGATAGGAGATGGCCCTGGGAGCCAGCCCAGAGAGGACCTACCTCGGGGGAATTGCAGCCCAAGGAAGCTGTCTGATTAGCCCTGCAATCTGCTCCAGATGCTCCAGCACCCTTGCTCCTCCCAGATGCAGGACTTGCTGCCAAGGGGTTCTGAATGCCCAGCAAGGAATCTCGGTGAATACACTAGGGAGAGGCTTAGAGTAATAATAGAACACAATGCTCCCTTCTATTCTTTAGAGGCAAAGGCATAGAGTTTATGTGCTTAATCATTTAGTTAATAGTTATTTTATTACTTATGTGTGTTTATGTGTATGTGCATGTTTGGGGGGTTGTGTGTGAGAGGCACACGTAACACGTGTGCACATGTATGTGGAGGCTAAGGGACAACCTCAAGAATCATAGCTCAGGAAAGTTCACATTGCTTTATTTTAAAAAAATGGTTTATTATTTATTTTTATATGTGTATGCGTGTGTTTCTTGCACATGTGTAAGTGCACCCATGTCATGGAATTCCCACAGAGGGCAGAAGGGGGTGTTGGATTCCCCTGGAATTGGAGTTATAGATGGTTGTTAGCCACCATGTGGGTGCTGGGAACTGAACCCGGGTCCACTGCAAGCCACAGCTCTTAACCACTGAGCCATCTCTGTACCCCTTTGCCTTTCTTTTTGAGTCGGGGCCTCTTTGGGTGGCCAGTGAGCCCCTCCTGTCTCTGCCTCCTCAGGGATTACAAGCATGCCCCATCATGGTCGAATTTAGTCAACATTTATTGAGTCCCTAGCAGATGTAGATGTAGATATAGGCAGTGAGACAGACAAGGACTTGGCTGGGGCAGCTCTTCTGTTCTCAGGGCAGAGATAGATAAGAGGTGGTCGAGTTGATAGATCATGAACATAACTTTTACGGTAAGTAGGTAAGTAGCGTAACAGTCCCACAGACATCCATGTCCCCACCCCAGAGCCTCTGAAGACAATGTCATATGGGACGTAGCATAACAGCATCACAGACGTCCATGTCCCCACCCAGAGCCTATGAAGACGCTGTCATATGGGACGTAGCATAACAGCATCACAGACGTCCATGTCCCCACCCAGAGCCTATGAAGATGCTGTCATATGGGACGTAGCGTAACAGCCTCACGGACGTCCATGTCCCCACCCAGAGCCTATGAAGACACTGTCATATGGGACGTAGCGTAACAGCATCACAGACGTCCATGTCCCCACCCAGAGCCTATGAAGATGCTGTCATATGGGACGTAGCGTAACAGCCTCACGGACGTCCATGTCCCCACCCAGAGCCTATGAAGACACTGTCATATGGGACGTAGCGTAACAGTCCCACGGACATCCATGTCCCCCCCCCCCAGAGCCTATGAAGACGCTGTCATATGGGACGTAGCGTAATAGCCTCACAGACGTCCATGTCCCCCCCCAGAGCCTATGAAGACACTGTCATATGGGACATAGCATAACAGCCTCACAGACGTTCGTGTCCCCACCCCAGAGCCTATGAAGATGCTGTCATATGGGACGTAGCATAACAGCATCACAGACGTCCATGTCCCCACCCAGAGCCTATGAAGACACTGTCATATGGGACGTAGCGTAAGAGCCTCACAGACGTCCATGTCCCCACCCAGAGCCTATGAAGACGCTGTCATATGGGACGTAGCATAACAGCATCACAGACGTCCATGTCCCCACCCAGAGCCTATGAAGATGCTGTCATATGGGACGTAGCGTAACAGCCTCACGGACGTCCATGTCCCCACCCAGAGCCTATGAAGACACTGTCATATGGGACGTAGCGTAACAGTCCCACGGACATCCATGTCCCCCCCCCCCAGAGCCTATGAAGACGCTGTCATATGGGACGTAGCGTAATAGCCTCACAGACGTCCATGTCCCCCCCCAGAGCCTATGAAGACACTGTCATATGGGACATAGCATAACAGCCTCACAGACGTTCGTGTCCCCACCCCAGAGCCTATGAAGATGCTGTCATATGGGACGTAGCATAACAGCATCACAGACGTCCATGTCCCCACCCAGAGCCTATGAAGACACTGTCATATGGGACGTAGCGTAAGAGCCTCACAGACGTCCATGTCCCCACCCAGAGCCTATGAAGACGCTGTCATATGAGACATAGCGTAACAGCCTCATGGACGTCCATGTCCCCACCCAGAGCCTATGAAGACACTGTCATATCGGACGTAGCATAACAGCCTCATAGACGTCCATGTCCCCAACCCAGAGCCTATGAAGACGCTGTCATATGGGACGTAGTGTAACAGCCTCACAGACGTCCATGTCGCCACCCTAGAGCCTATGAAGACGCTGTCATATGGGACGTAGCATAACAGCCTCACAGACGTCCATGTCCCCACCCAGAGCCTACGAAGACGCTGTCATATGAGACGTAGCATAACAGCCTCACAGACGTCCATGTCCCCACCCAGAGCCTATGAAGACGCTGTCATGTGGCACGAGAGAGGTACGGTTGCCCATCTGACCTGAGATGGGAGAGGATACCAAATAGTAAGGTGGTACCAGGCTAATTACAGGGTCCTCAGAGGGGAAAGAGGCAGAAGAGTCAGGACCGTGCAGCTGACATCATGAGACAGTTTTGGCTTTGCAGACAGAGGAAGGGTCCACCAGCCAAGGATTTCAGGGGACCCCAAGGCACAGGAAAAAGCAAGAAAAGGGATTTTTCTCTGGGAAAATCTAGAAGTGGCACAGCTCTGCCTGTACCTTGATCTCGGCCCAGCCAGAGAAGGTTGTTCTTGAACTTCTGGCCTCCAGCATACAAGGTAATAGCAACACTAAGCTATAGTGCTATTAGCAAACAAATACAGTTGCAGATAGTGATAAGGCCTACAAAGAACAAAGAGACAGAGAGAGAGGGAGAGACAGGGAGGGAGGGAGGGAGGAAGGAAGGGAAGGAGGGAGAGAGAGAGAGAGAGAGAGAGAGAGAGAGAGAGAGAGAGAGAGAGAGAAGTGGAGACTACCTGTGGGGTAGGGCACAGTTCCAGACGGGGAGGCCTAGGAAAGAGCGCCTGAAGAGCAATGCTGGGTGGTCAGTCAGTCATGGGGGATCTGTGGGACTGAGTCACAGGGGCAGGGCAGAGCAGGAAAGAGTTTAGTATTTAGGCATAACTGCCCCCTCAAAGTGTTTCTGAGAGCAAAGAATTCTATCATGTGGATTCCCAAGCAGCCACTGCTGTCCTCCTTGCAGACTTCTGAGTAACCTTGAAGGCACATGTTTGAATGGTCTTCGATATTTGAAGGCAGGGACTGTGTATGTGTTCTGTCATGTCTCTACTAGGTCCTGAGATGGCTTCTTAGGGTCTTGATTAATAGTGTGTTTGGCAGAGATATTTGGACTTTGAAAAAGATATTTTTCCATTTCAAGAGTTGAGAGCCTCTTCTTCCAGCCACAAAGGACCACGACAGACCTAGGGTTTCTTGACTTGGTCAGTGAAGAAGAGCAGAAATGAAGGGGCTTAGGGAACACATCCTGTTTTATTATCAACAGATCCTGAATTATTAAGTAATTCAGTATTGGGGGGAGAAACTGCTCAAAACAAAGTATGGCTCTGCCGTGAATCAAGGGGCCACGGTTGACCTGAAGGAGGTTCAGGGGGCGCCAAGTGGTAAATTGAACCAGTAGTCTCAAGCCAATCCAGTGACTCTTCTGCCATATCAGCCACTCCTACAGACACAGAGACGAGGGGCCATCAGAGCTCCTGGGACACCTACTGCTCACGGGGGGGCAGACATGGTTGCGTCACACTCCCACCAGCAAGGGCATGGTAGGTAGACGAGGGAAGGCATTTAGGAAGGACAGAGAGGGAGTGACCTTCCCAGACAGCTTTTCAGAGGGGTTGGCTGCACGAGTGCTTCACTCCCTCCTGTCTGAAAGGAGCGCCTTTCACTGTAGAAGTTTCTGGAAACAACTCTGCTTCAAGAGCTATAAGCATAGGTACAATGCTTTGAAGGAGAAATGTCCACATGGCCTAGCATGTTTGAACACTTGGTCCCTGGGGTTGATGGTGCTACCTGGGGATGTTATGGAACCCTTAGGAGGTGGAGCCTGCAGGAGAAGTATTGTCCCTAGGGGGGTGGGCTTTGGCAGTTTATAGTTTTGTCCCACTTGACTCTCCCCTTCCTGTTTGTGGCTTAAGATGTGATCTCTGGGCTTCCTCGTCCTGCCACCACGCTTGCTGCTTGCTGCCATGAGTTATCTCTCTTGAACCATAAGGCAAAATACTTTGGTCTATAAGTTTCCTTGAGTCATGGTATTTTATCACAGTAACAGAAAAGTCATTGATACAATGGGGTTCAGAGATCATATAGGAAATTGCCTGAGTCTCACTGGTTTCCCAGTTGAATAGCTCATGAAGAAGGGGCCATGTCTGTAGGATTGACTATCATGTGCCAAGTTCCCAATTAGTGTCAAATAATGAATAAATGAATGAATTAATGAATGAATGAATGGACTGTGGGAATTCTCCAAGCCTAGAGGAATCCAGTAAAAACATTTGGCTGCATCACTGAACTCAGTTTGACAGAAAATCAGTTTGCTTTGGGGCTGGTTCAAGAGAAATGATCTGCTGGGCCTGGTGGAACATGCCTTTAATCCCAGTACTTGAGAGGCAGAGGCAGGTGGATCTCCGTGAGTTCAAGGCCAGCCTGGTCTACAGAGCAAGTTCCAGGACACCTCGGGCTACAAGGAGACATTGAAGAAAGAAAGAAAGAAAGAAAGAAAGAAAGAAAGAAAGAAAGAAAGAAAGAAAGAAAGAAAGAAAGAAAGAAAGAAAGAAAGAAAGAAAGAAAGAAAGAAAGAAAGAAAGAAAGAAAGAAAGAAAGAGAGAGAGAAAGAGAGAGAGAGAGAGAGAGAAAGGAAGGAAGGAAGGAAGGAAGAAGGGAGGGAGGGAGGAAGAGAGGGAGGGAGGGAGAAGGAAAAGGAAAAGAAAGGAAAGGAAAGGAAAAAGAAAAGAAAAAAAGAAAAAGAAAAGATAGAAAGAAAGAAAGAAAGAAAGAAAGAAAGGAAGGAAGGAAGGAAGGAAGGAAGAAAGGAAGAAAGAAAGATAGATATCTTAGGCTCACATACCAAAATTTAGCTCCATCCTTGGGCCAAGCTTGGGTGGCTGTGAAATGACGACGACGTCAGACAGACTCCTGGCAATGCTGGCCTTCCAGCCCAGAGCCCAGGCTGTGCAGAGCTGCACAGCTGAGAGGCAAGTTGAGGGTATCTTGGCTCCGAGACATTGCAGGACAGGTTCTTATTTAGTCGCTTACAGTTTTATAAGCCAAGGGAAGTGTTACTGCATCTGAACCTTTGTTTCTCTGAATTTAAATTTTATTACCTTTATTTATGTGCGTGTGCTTGTGGAGGTCACAGGACAATTTGCAGGAGTAGTTCTTTCCTCCCCTCAAGTGAGTCCTGGGGATCAAACTCACATTGTCAGTCTTGGTGGCAAGCACCTTTGTCTGCTGAGCCATTGTGCTGGCCCTGTCTCCCTGAATTTAAAGTAGGAATAACGGTATTCCTCCTCTCAGGATTAAATGAAATGGCATATTCCCAGGACCTGGCTCCTGAGAAGGCTCACTGAGTGGACACAGTAGCAACAAAGGATGATGCAATAGGCCCTGGGCGAAGTGACAGAACCCTTCTTCTGGGATTCCTTTGTGTCCTGCTCCATGGGACTCCAGGTACCAGCCCTGACTGCTTCCTGTCTCTGACTTCCTGTGTCTTCCAAGCAGAGAGACTGTTCCCCAGTGAGCGGTCTTGTTCTAGAGGAAGGATCTACAGTCCCCCTTCTGTTCCTGGCCAAGATTGGGAGCCAATCACAGGACCCCTGACCACTGGGCGTTGGTCCAGTCCCTGGACGTTCCAGGTGCTCTTCCCTGGACTCCCCAGTCTCTCATATCTCCCAAGTGCCAGCCCTCTCTGCTCTCTGCGCTGACGTCCCCAGCTCCGGTCTGAGCAGGCCAGGGTGGCTGCCTGAGTCACTCTGCACTGCTGTGGCAGTGATCAGTCTCTGGGCTTCTGATTTGTCTGGGCCACCATTTAAAAACAATCATTGTGGATCACTGGGCTCTGTGCTGTATGTAAACATTTCTTTGCAGTCTCACACCCTCATGGGAGGACTGTGCGCTGCTGTTTCAGACAAGGAGACAGGCTCAGGAGTGTCAAGAGCATGCCCAGGGACTAGCACATGGCATCAACCTGAGACCTGGGGAAGAGCTTTCTCTGAAAATGCGAATAGGAGAAGGGTACCAGGCCAGCACCCAGCAGCCGGAAAGACGCCCAAAGGCCATGAGGACCCAGGAGTGAGAACCCAGGGGAAGAGAAGGGAAAACAGGAGCTGGCAGTAGCACCAGTAAAGAGAGTGACCGGGCAGCCAGGGTGGCTTGCTGAAGTGACATCTCAGTGTTGACGTGCAAGTTACAACTAAAGTGAGTCACTGGGGGGAGAAGTCTTCTTAGAGTGCAGAGGGATTGACTGACCACAAGGAGAGAAGAATGTGCCTCAAGGCAACTGTGGGAGAGGGAGCACTATGAGAACTCAGTTAGGAATAGCAGCAAAAGATAAAACAAATCTTCCTGCTCAGTGGGACCTGCAGATTTGTCTATCTTCCGAAATTGCCAGCAGACTGAATCAATCCCTATCTACTGGATATTCACAGTGGGGCTGGAAGGGGTCTAAGAATTCAATAACTAGATAAAGACAACAGTGCCTCACACAGTGGGTGGAGGGTGAAGTATATGGTTAAAGAAAACCTTTTGTATGTGTGTGTGCATGCATACACATGTTCATGTGGGTGTGTACATATGCGCATGCATGTGTGCAAGTGCGTGCGAAAGCCAGAGGTAGATGCCAGGTATCTTCTTCTATAGATTTCCACATTACTTTTTGAAACAGGACTTCACTGAACCTAGAACTCATCATTTACGCTGGACTAGATGGCCAGTGAGCTCATGGGACCCACCTGTTCCCCCCCTACCCATTGCCCTTCTGGCACATGCTATGGTACTCAGACCTCAGGCTGTGTGGCAGGCACTTTGCTGAGTGAGCCGTCTCCCCAGCCTGAGGTGGCTGTTTTCATGGACCAAGGCAGCAAGGCTCTCCTCTAGTACAATTTTAAGTGGAGCCTGAACTCAATGGGCAAAGTTGAGATGTGAGATGAATTCAGCTGAGAGTAAGATGTAATCGAGTAATTGAAGTGTCTTCCCAGGGTACAGAGGTTGCTAACACACTGATCGATTTTTTGTACTTTTTCTGATTAGAGTTGGAGAAAAATGATCTTCAACCCATGGATGTTTGCCCTAATGACAAGTCATTAGGAATGTCTGGATGGGCCAGAGCTGATCTGGCAGCATGTTGCTGGCCAGGACTAAGAAGAGAGGAGCGTTGGGGACAATTTGTGCCAGAGTATGGCTTGTGGCCTGTGGGTGCAGTAACATTAAATGTTCAATTTTAAATTGACATTTTCCACTTTGAGATTTCCTTGGTGTAGACTAAGCATTTGTATGTGAGAGCACTTTCAGCTGCAGGTATCAGAAAACCCTAACCTGAATATTGAAACACAAAGGAATAACCTGGCTGAACAGGAAGTCAAGAGGTGGGGCAGCCCTTGGCTGGGTCAGTTCTGCTTCCCTGATTCCGAGGCATCACCGAGGACCCGAGTTCATTTCCTCTCTGCTCTGCCACCTGCACTCTGGCTTCACCCCTTAGCTACCATTTTTCATGGTTGAAAATGGCAGAAAAGGAGCTACTTCATCTTTGTGTCTAAGACAAAGACTTTCCCTTCCCTTCCGTCTCACTGACTACAATTGCATTGCATTCCCTAAACTCATCAGCCACAAGGCACAAGTTAGGAATGGCTGTGTGCTGTGTGGGATAAGAAAGGGTAGTTTTGCTATCAAGAACAAGGTAGACCAGAAGGCTCTGGGGGACAGAGCCATAGCAATGAGATAATAATTGGAAGGTGAGGAGGAGACAGGGAGAAAAGGAAGATAGTGATCTGGAGATAACGATGGCAGAAACCGTGAATATTCTTTCCAGAATTTTCCAGAATCCCTGAGAATGAATTAGATCTCTCATAAGCACACAAGAAAAGAGGGGTGAAGTTTGCTTAGTCCTGAGGGTTAGGGTATTCTAGAACACTGGGAAGTGAGGGGGCTGAGAAAGAAATCAGATGAGTTAGAAGTAATAAAAAGCCAAACAGAAAAACAAACAAACTTGGAGTCAAATAAAGCAAAGTGAAGGAGTATACCGTGATCCAGACCTTAGCAACAGAAGGAAGATGACGGGGCTAGAGGGGGAATTCCCACCAGCCTCTAAGCAGAAGGTGGTTCCCTCTATTAGAACCAGCAGGAGGCTGGCCTTGGATCCATGCTTGAGAGTGTCACACTGAATTCTCTAAGGCAGCAGAACCACTCTTCTGTGGAACGTCAGGGGAAAATCTGGTCTGAAGAGTTTCACATCTATTCATTTCCCTTTCAAGCATGAAGCCAACTGCAAGATGTTTTGAGTTAGAGCCTTGAAAAAAAGATCTGTCCATGTTTGCAGATAAAAGACATTAAAACAAAATAAAAATGCAGGTCCCAGAACATGGCTGCTGTGCAGACAGGGTCTCCTCGTCCTCTCATGGCGGTGGCCCAGCCACACTAGGTTCTGCCGCCTCAGCCTGTTCCACTCCCCTCCTTGGGTAACTTCAGGAAGTGTGTGTTTGAGCCACATCCTTTGCCCAGAGGTGCAGACGGAATCTTTACTTCACTCAGTGACCACTCGGAACAATAACAGCTGCCACCCGCTTCCTGAACTTCTTAACAATGGCTCAACCGTTCACCCATCCGGACATGGTTGTTCCTTCTCCAGAAGCCACGCTGCCCAGAGCAACGTGACAGCCACCCAAGAAGACCAAGAGCTTGAGTCACAAGTCTGATCTATAGAGTTCACAGAAGGCTTCGGCCACTGGTATTTTGTTCTAAACCAGAAAAGAGTAACCCCATCACCTGAACAAGCATGAAAACTCCTGGTGCCCCAACTTAATCTATACTTCTGATATTCCATCAGCCTCAGCAGAGACAGGAAGTTCACTGAGATTACTCACGTGGTGGAGTTATGAGCCGGGTTATTTTCTCCTTCCTCATAGGAAGGGTATTGGGCAGGGTTTGAGGGCTGGAGGGGTATTGGATGGAGCAAAAGGCCCTGCTTGCTTCCATGGTGACCTGATTTGGGGTGCCCACCATGTCTAAAGGCATCTCACAGCCTTCGCCTCCCCCAGTCACCCCGCAGTTCTGTTAGGACCCCTTGGTCCAGCCTTAGATCCTTCCTTGCTTCTCAGGGAACAGAGTTACCCCAAATAGCAGCAGTCACTGAACAGCTCACTCTGAAGTCAGCTGCACAAGATGGGCACCACTTCCCTGAGGGGACAGTCACTTCCCCTTCCAGTTACAGAGAAGAGCCCGTGCTTCACAAGAACACCCTGTCTAGGCATGGGAACCTGGGGCCTAAGGGGCTGAGCATCCTGTCTCCCTCTGAGCATATACTTTGCCCAGAGTATGTCTATACAGGCTCTAGGCCAGAAAGGTCTCTGGGTCTAACACTGTTTAACAGTCCCACAAGCTCCTATCCTGGGGTCACTACAGACTCTAGCCTACAATTCACAGAGAAAAGAGTTTGGGACCCACCCCCCACCCCCTGTAGGTACTGCCTAAATATTTTAGAATATCTCCTCTCTATCCTCTGCCCCCACTAGTTCTGTGTCTTGCTTCAAGCCCATTTCCTTTCCTTTGTCAAAACTGTTCCATCTCATCCAAAGCCTTCCTCTTTCTTTTTTTCTTCTTTTTTTATTTTATTTTATTTTATTTTTTTTGAGATAGGGTTACCCTGCATCCAGATGTCCTGGAACTCACTATGTAGACTAGGCTGGTCTCCATCTCATAGAGAGCCACTTGCCTCTGCCTCCCGAGTACTGGGATTAAAGGCATATGCTGGGCTTGTTTTTTTTTTTTTATTAATTTTATTTATTTCTGTATGTGTATGAATGTACAGTCTGCATGCAAGTTTGTGCACCCGTGTCGTGCAATGCCGCGGAGGTCAGAAGAGGGTGTTGGATTCCCCTGGAACTGGAGTTCTCCTGGAACTGGAGTTTCAGACGGTTCTTGGCCGCCATGTGGGTGCTGGGGATCGAACCCGGGTCCTCTGTAAGAGCGGTTGGCGCTCTTAACCGCTAGACCATCTCTCCAGCCCGCTGGGCTTGTTTTTTGAGACCTGGTTTCCCTGTAGTCTCAGGTAGCCTGGAACACACTGGGTAGACCAGGCGGGCCCTGAACTCACAGAGATCCACCTGCCTCTGGGATCAAAGGCCTGGGCCCTCACACCTGCCTGCCTTCCGCTTTCTTCCTTGGCTTTTTCTTCCCCCTCTATTTTTCCCTTTCCCTCTCTTATTGCTCCTCCTCCGCGTCTCTTCCTTGTTTCTGCTCTCTGTGCTACGGGCCCTCTCCGTCTCTTTCTCTCCCATTTTCTCCTGCTGTCCTTTCTTCTCTCACCTTGCAGACTAAGGGAGGACATGGTGTCAGTGGACACGACCACCTCACTTCCCACCAAGGGTGAGGACAGTGGAGGGAGCAGTGCCCCTGTGCAGACCATGGCTAGGAGGTAGACATGACAGTCTGCTTTCCTGTAGACCACGGCTAGGAGGTAGACGTGACAGTCTGCTTTCCTGTAGACCACGGCTAGGAGGTAGACGTGACAGTCTGCTTTCCTGTAGACCACGGCTAGCAGGTAGACGTGACAGTCTGCTTTCCTGTAGACCACGGCTAGGAGGTAGACGTGACAGTCTGCTTTCCTGTAGACCATGGCTAGGAGGTAGACGTGACAGTCTATTTTCTTGTTGATTTCCCAGCAGTCCCGTCACAAAGCAACAGGGCTGCAAAATCTGGAGTGCATGGGACATGTGGCCAAATGGATCAAGTGCCATCAAAGGTGAAGAGGAACTAAGCTCGGAGAGTCTGCTACTCTACCTCCCCATCCAGGAGACAGAGTCCTGGGTCCCATCTTGCCCAGGGGTTCTGCACCTATCCATGTGTGGAAACACACTGTGAGCCTTGAGAAAGAAGGCTTAGCTTGGGAGCAGGGTCTGGAGAGCTGGCCTGAACTCAGTATCTGGAGATCAACATTCACATGTAAAACAAGAGACTCAGTGAAGGTCCACATGCTTCCCTCCCATCTATGATTGGTACGTCTATAAATGATTGGCTGAGAGCAGAGTCCCTGGGTGTTGGGGTCCCCTAGACCAATAGATCATACTGGGCTCTGAGGTACAGACTGATCTTCTAAGACTGGGCAGAATGAAGGCAGGATGGCTCTTTGTTTGACAAACTCTCCTGTGAGAGGAGCCAGGGACAAAAAGCCCCTCATTGTTTCACTGGGCAATGTCAGGCTAGCTGCCGTTTCTGGGGAACTTCATATTCTGCTAACACCAAACAGACTCAGGTGTAAGAAGCACACTATTCAGAGACTGTGGCTAAGCTCAGGAAAGACTGGAGGTTTTGTCTCAACATGAAAAGAGGAACTGCAGTTAAAATAAGCAGAAACCAGTACTTGCTCAAGGACAGCTTTGACTTGGCTTCATTGGGTGTGAGCTTTGATTTGCTCCTAGGTAGTTATGTGCTGTCATTTATTCACACACCACCACCACCACCACCAGCACAGGAAGGGGGAGTCTCATGTAGCTTAGGCTGGCTTCATGTACTGAGGATGACCTTGAACTTCTGATCCCTTTCTCTCTGTTTCTTTTTCTTTTTTGGTCTTTTTGAGACAGGGTCTCCCTGTAGCCCCAGCTGGCCTGGAACTCGCTCTGTAGACCAGGCTGGCCTTGAACTCACAAAGATCTGCCTGCCCCTGCCTCCCAAGTGCTAGGATTAAAGGCATGGCCACCAGGCCCGGCTCCTCTCTCTGTTTCTAAGTGCTACTAAGATGGCAGGCATGCATCACTAAGCCAGATTTTCTACAACACTGGGGATTGAACTGAGGGCTTCACACATGCGACTCAGACACTCTACCAATTAAGTAACATTTTTCGCCCTTAACAGGTATATTTTTATAGGAAAGGGCATCTTTGCTGGTAGGGACTTCCCTAGGGACCACCTAGGCCCACAGTTTCCCATTCCTTAGTTAGCTGGTATTGGCTATCAAGGAAGTTGCAGGCCAGGTACAAGATTAGGAACATGTATGTCCAGCTAGGCCACATATCTTCTGTGAAAACATCTCAGCACTGACCAGCTGAGGTGGCCAAAGGGTGTCATGCATGCTCTGTCTCCATATCCCAGTGGAGGGCAGGCACTTGCTTCCTAGCAGACAAGCAACACACAGACTAGTTGCCTGTGAGTGGCCCAGGCAGAGAAAGTTGTGGGTCTGAGCCAATCAGATTCTGTCTGGCGATGGAGCTGAGAAGGGCTGTGGGTAGGTCACGAGCAAACCCACAGAGAAGAGCTGAGTCACGAAGGCTCCAAACTCTGGAGTTCTCTAGCACCTCCCTCCTCACCACTAAGGCTATTTGGTCCTTTACACAAGTCAGCCTGAAGGACCCCCTACCCCCAAGCCTG
This sequence comes from Rhizomys pruinosus, assembly GCA_009823505.1. Taxonomy (NCBI): domain Eukaryota; kingdom Metazoa; phylum Chordata; class Mammalia; order Rodentia; family Spalacidae; genus Rhizomys; species Rhizomys pruinosus. Next base: position 3,707,671 of record VZQC01003012.1, on the reverse strand, counting down.
CTGAGGCTTCTATTTCAGAGCTGCTGTGTGTCTGTGGCCATTAGGGGTCACTAGAAGCCACCACAGCAAGAGTGTGAAGGCAACGTGGGCACAGTTCAGACAGACGCAGTTACGGGTTTATAAGCTGTGGGTACAAACCTAGACAAGAACCCACAAGATCATGTCTTTTCCAGTCATACTTAAAGTTTTCTTCCCTTTGAAGGAATACAAGAAACCACAAAGGAAAGAAAAGATCAAAGTTGTCAACTAACTTTTAACTTAAGAGAGTTGAGACTCCAAGCAGGAAGCCATCTAAGAAGGACTCCACGCACCAGAGAAAGTTCACGGAGCCACAGACTTGAATAAAACAGTAGAGACCACAGAGGCCCACTAGTGGCCTGCCTAAGCAGGCCTCCCACGTCCTCAGCATGTGAGGAGCCCACATCTGAGAAAACCTGTCAAGTGCTTAAAAGGTGTTCATCTAAGTGTGCCCACATCTGTCCTGGTGACTTCCACCAGAGACTGATCCAGGACAGCAGACATGTGCCACACATATGTTCTGTCCTCCTTCCCCAGGCTCCTGCCTCTTGTCCCAGCCTAGCCTGAGACCTTCCAGCAGACCCTCCTTCCATCCTGGTGTTCATACTCTGTGAGAGGGAGGGAGCAGCCAGTACTGTGCTCAGCCTGACCACTCTGGACACCTCTGGTGAAGCAGTTCTACTTGCGCCCACAGTGGCCTGTCTCAGGAAGGCCTGTGTGAACAGACTCCACCACCTTAAGGCAGCTCTGCCACACCTGGGCAGGGCCAATCCCTTTCCGGTCTCCTCTGGACCAAGTGGTTGGTAGAAGTGATTTCTTTTCAATCCCATCGTTAGTCACCCTGAGAAGCATTCCACTGCACATAGCTTCTCTCTCTCAGATATTTCTGGGAGCTTCTGCCCCTGGGGCCTGCCTTTTGTCAAGGCCTTCGCAGCTCTACCTCTTCCTAAAGAATGAATCATTCTCTGAGTTTGCAAGTCACCAATGTGCTTTGCCTCTCCCCTTCCACTTCTACTTTCTTTTAAACTAAACCCCCACAGACTTTGTCATTACTATTCTGTGACATGTCTGCTCTGGCTGACCTACCAAGACAAGGACACACATCACTTGTGCTGTGGCTCTCACTATGGTACCTGAGAACTTAGTGACACACGCTCTGCCCCCACCATGGACGCTGAGAATGTCACCTTTTTCTTTCTTCATGTCCCCATGTTCTCTTAAAAGAAACTGGGCAAAAATAGCTTTCCTGGCTGTCCCATCACTCAGCTGTCTCACACTGTGGTCAAACAAAGCCCTTATGTTTGTTACATAAACCGTCTGAGGTGGTCTTCCCAAGCATGGATTGGTACAGCTGATTTTTCCTTATAAAGATCAGCTGTGGCCGAGGTGGCTCATTGGATAAAGGCACTTGCCACCGAGCATCAGGACTTGAATTCAATCCTTAGCACCCATAAAACGACAAGAGAACACCAACTCCTGCAAGGTGTCTTCTGACATCCACGCACACTCCTGGCATACCCAATACCCCAAATAAATGAATGCAAAAATATTAAAGTTCAACTCTAAGTTTTGTGAGTTTAAACTTTACACAGTGAAATCAAGTGCCCCAAGTGTCAGCTCTGGGTAGAAGGGAGTTCTCCAAGTTCAAAGGGATCATCTCATCTAATCTTCCAGCTCCCTTGCAAGTTACTCTTCCCTGGGGCCGTGCACCCTCACTCATCTGAGATAGTCAAAGAAAATAACAGACCAAGCACAGCTGCTGACTAGATGTCCTTTACCCTGTGTCCTTTCCTCACCGCTGGCTACCACAATCCCTGGCACGCCTGTCCATCATACTACGGAGCGGGGTCTCTATGGAGGGTCATTTCACCACTCAGCCCAAACCATGGGCTCTGGGAGCCGGGCCATGCTCTGCCAGGTCTTTACACTAGGTTTCTCTAGTTGTGTGCTTCTCTTCCTCTTTTTTTGTTTTCTCTGTCAGAGTAGGGACAAGTTGCTTTAGGACTTACCTGAACGGTGAGTTTATCATCTTCATTGGGGAGGATTCTGTAAGTGTAAACGCAGTTCCGGAACCTGGAATACATCAAAGGCGGCGTTAGAATCCATGCAGGAAAATCCGGTTTCCTTGTACCAAAGAGAACAAGGCTGTTTGTAACAGCCTGAGGAGTCTTCATATAAATGTCAGGCCCGAGGGTGCACTGAGGTGGAGCTGAGCCTGACACTCTACAGTCTTGGGTGTAGGTGATAAGAGTCTGTATTGTCATATCCAAACTGTATTCTTACAGATTGTCCCTGTAAGCTTAAGCCGTTTGAAGTTTCCTCTTGTTTTACTTACCAGATAGATATTTTGAAATGCACCTGTTTTACTACTCAGTGATGTTTTATTACTCTGTGACGTCTTGAAGCTCAGTGATGCTTTCCAACCAGTAATATCGATAAAGGTACGAAACTAAGAAAATGGGAAATTTCCAAAATGGTCTAATCAGATACCTTGTCCAATTATTCTGACTAAAGTGTAGCTCAAGTGTATCTAAACTTCTGCCTGTCACATTTGTTTTTGTAAAATGCAATGATCCTTTAACTGACTCCCAGCCCAATTAGCCTTGCTTAGCTATAGCTCAAAAGGCAGCAGATGTCCTGACCCATGCCTAGGACATCTACTTTGTAAATTATAATGATCAGGTGAACTCAGGAAGGAATTTTCTTGATCTAACATAACACATCAAAGGGCCATAGGGCCCAGGTGACAACCATCAAATGATGTAAAAAGACCCAGGTAACGTCACCTTGTATTTTGTTCAGGGGCCTGGCTAACTTTGAAACCTTTGTTGCTAATTCTGGGACCACAGAATTCAAAGAACTTCTCCATCACACAGGTACTTCTTGCCCGCAACCTCAGTGCATGTGGAGTGGCTGTAGACGCGAAACTTACCATCAAAGCTAAGGGGTCAGATCTAAATGTGTCAGCCATTTACAAGGGCTTTCTCAACCTCTTGGCTGTCATGTTTATCAACAGAATGATCCAAGAGGCTCCGTCTGAAGAGCTGAGCCTCCGGGGGCCTCAGTTATCAGGAGGCATAGAGGCTGGGTCTCAGGCACAGCTGTAGAGGGGTTTGCCAAGGCTCTCCAGTGCCTGCCCCCTGCTGAGCCCTCATTTTTTTCCCCCACATGGCTCCCTCCCCTTGCTCTGAAGCTTCCTTAAAGTGGGTCCTTTACCTTCAGAAAGCCAGATTTTCCCCAGCAGGGGTTGGGTGAGCTCTGAGGTGGTTTCTGAAGAGGAAGTGCTCAGTAGCTAGGATTTCCTTCTCTTTCTAGAACCTCTACCTTCTTTGGCTCAAGAATCCCAGGTACATTGTACTTTTCTAAAATCCCTGGGAAGGAGGAGTTATCAAAGCTGCATACCCAATTGCAGTGTATAGTCTCCAGCTTGCTGGTGCCTGGCAGCCATGTTGGCTGTCGGAGTCAGTTGGTGACTGGAGGAATCCATTAGCCCCATGGCTGAGCTTGGCAGGCTGTGAGCAGTTTGTGGGACAGTACTAGCACTGGCTCTTTCTTAAGGCAGCAGAACTGTTCACTCCTTCACCTTTATCTCCCCCATTTCCCTCCACTTTAAGTGCTCATCATGAACCTTAAAACTATGCACCCCACAGCACCCAGGCAGGGCTCAAATTCTGTCAACACAATGCTTCTAAACTAGAAGTTTCACTTAGCCTCTTCTGTGTGCTACATACACTACCACGTATTCATACAAGTTATTATTATTATTATTATTATTTTGTCTTTTTCGAGACAGGGACTCCCTGTAGCCCCAGCTGTCCTGGAACTCACTCTGTAGACCAGGCTGGCCTTGAATTTACAAAGATCCGCCTGCCTCTGCCTCCCAAGTGCTAGGATTACAGGCGTGCGCCACCACGCTGGCACAAGTTATTCTTTAACTCAATTTAAAAGACTATACACTGGGGCTGGAGAGATAGCCTAGCGGTTAAGAGCACCGACGCTCTTGCAGAGGACCCGGTTCGATCCCCAGCACCCACATGGTGGCTAAGAACCGTCTGTAACTCCAATTCCAGGAGAACTCCAGTTCCAGGGGAATCCGAGACCCTCTTCTGACCTCCGCGGCATTGCACGACATGGGTGCACAGACCTGCATGCAGACAGTACATTCATACACATACAAAAAAATAAATAAATAAAATTCTGAGTTGACAGCTGAGCATGGTGGTGCATGTCTTTAATCCCAGCACTCAGGAGGCAGAGGCAGTTGGATCTCTCTGAGTTCAAGGCCAGCCTGGTCTGTGGAGCAAGTCCAGGACAGCTGGGGCTACAGGGAGACCCTATCTCAAAAAAAAAAAAAATCTGAGTTGACCTAAAGTATCACTTCAAAAAAAAAAAAAAA
>VZQC01003012.1:3670211-3700606 GCA_009823505.1 Rhizomys pruinosus | reverse complement strand
TTTTTTTTTTTTTTTTTTTTTTTTTTTTAGTTCTTCTAACAGGATATGAAAGTGTCTATTTCCTCATGCCCAGCTGACTGGTTTATCAGACTTCATAATCTTTGTAAATCTGAGAGGCACAGAACAATGCCTTCATTTGCCTTTCTTTGTGAGAAAGGTTCAACATGTTCTTGTGCTTAGTTGTTTCTTTTTCTTTGAATTCCTTCTTATGTCTTTGTCTTGCTTTTTTCCTTATGTCATCTTTTGCTTATTTACAGACCTCTGATCTATGCTACCATGCATTTTGAAATTATTTATTCAACAATTTTTTGCCAGTTGCTTTCTGTAGATGTATAGCTCTACAAACTTTGTAGCCAATGTTTCGATCTTTTATCTTTTAATTTAATTTTATGTGTATGAGTGTATTGCCAGCAGGTAAGTGCACCTGTGTCATGCAAGTCTTACAGAGGTCAGAAGAGGGCATTGGATTCCCCTAGAACTGTAGTTAGTTACAGCCAGTTGTTAGTTACCATGTGGGTGTTGGGAATTGAGCCTGGATCTTCTGCAAGAGCAGTCGGTGCTCTTAACTGTTGAGCCATCTCTCTAGCCCCAAAGGGTTAAAGAAAATTTGGAGCCATGTTTATGGGAAATGTCCTGTCCATGCCTCTTCATTCTCATTAGGAAAGCATCTCTTACTCTTCTGGATCCACTCCTATCTTCCTGCTGCCCCCTCCCATCCCTGTCCTACCTCCAGAGCCCAAGCTGATGTTACAACCCCTCTGCCCAATGTTACCTGTCTTCCAGAGACATTCTTGGGATTCCAGAATCTTCATAACCCATTTTATCCCATCCCCAGGGCTCCCAGCTCCAACCCTGAGCAGTGCCTGCACCCTGCCTGCACTAGTCCCACTGCTTATCTCTTGGGAGGCCTGACACTTTTTCCTACAGATAAGCAAGGGGGGGAGTGGCTCCCCCAAAGCTGAGGGCAGTTACTTATGGAAAAGCCCCAAGGAGCCAGCACAACCCATGAGCAGACAGGAAGAAAAGATGGTGAGACCAAGAAGTCAAGGCTCCAAACAGGAAAGCCCCCCCCCCCCATTTAATCAAGTGTGGGAGAAAACTCGGCCTGGCTTTTTCAAATATGTTCTAGAAACTGAAACAAAGAAACAGGACCCAAGTCAAAAGCAAACACAACAGGAGCATCTCAGAGGACCCCACCTGGCCGTGCAGGGTCTGAGAACTGTTCATCTTTACTCAGCACCATGACCACCGCCCTTTCAACACTAGTCTGAAACTAAATTCCAAAGGGTTATGGGAGCCTCCCCAACTCACCAGCAGCTGCATCTCACTTTGGTCTCATGTTCATACATAACACATATGTATAACATGCGCCCCCACATATGTGTGCACAGCTGAAATTCATGCACATAGTCAGAACACATATGCCCACATGTTCATCTACATAAATACATAAACATGAATGTGTAGGCGCAAACTATATTTCTTTTTTGGGGGGGTCTTTTTGAGACAGGGTCTCCCTTTTAGTGTCAGCTGGCCTGGAGCTTGCTCTGTAGACCAGGCTGGCCTTGAACTCACAGAGATCCGCCCGCCCCTGCTGGGATTAAAGGCATGCGCCACCATGCTCAGCACAAACTATATTTCTATACACATATAGATAAAATATTAAAGGCAAATGTTGAAAGCAGCCAGGGCATACATAACTCAGTGGTAGTACAGTTGCCTACTACATGAGAGCCCCTGTTTGCAGGGGAAAAAATTCAAAATGTGAAAGCAAAGATTCCACAGCTAAATAACTTTTGACAACTGCTACTCTAGAACCATCTTGACCACACACTTGCTTGCCACTCTCTGGGGATAATCCATCCAACCAGCCCTCATCAGCTCTTTGTGGTAATTTGGTAACAACTTGGGTGCTAACATTAGTTCTTGGCTGGAACTCTTCTCTATCATTAGGCTACATTTCAGGGTAATTGTGTCAGGAAAAGTCCCAATATCCTCTTTAGGGACCCGGATCACAGTGGCAGATCTTTCTTCTGCTGGTACCAAATGACATTTTCCATTCTCAAGAGAAGGTCCCGCAGCAGAACTCCCAGCTGACTTTCTCTGTCTGTGCTGGGTGACAGATGCCTGCGCTGTGCTGAGCCGAGCCGGAGCAGCAGGAGAGAGGGGAGGGGCCTCTTCATGGCAGAAGGGACTCCAGGCAATCCTGCAGTGGTTCCTGAAGTCTTACTCTACTAAGAGACAGATAGTCACAGGGTAGTGCGTTGCTCTTTCGGATAAATGCCACCGTTTCTGTCTGAGGATTCCTGGCCAGATAAACCTAGCCAATCACAGCTAGAATTGTCCTTCAGAGAAATCAAAAACCAGACATCAGCATTGTTGTGTTACTCCGTAATCTGCTTTCTGTGCTCTCGTCATTGTCTTTAAAATATTTTACTTATTATTCTTACTTTATGTGCATGAGTGTATTGCTTGCACATATATAAGTGCACTGGCATTGTACGACGCCTACAGAGGCCAGACGGGGCGTCGGATTCCCTGCAAGTGGAGTTATGGATGCTTGTTTGCTGCCCATGTGGGTGCCGGGAATTGAACTTGGGTCCTCTGTGAGAGCAGCCAGTGCTCTTAACCTCAGAGTCATCTCTCCAGCCCCTGTAATTGCTTTTAAATTCCATTGTAATTCTTGCTGTGTGTTACTTTCCATTTCTAACACTGTTTGCATGCATTTCCTCTTTCCTTGGCTAAATATTACACACATCTGGACAAGATTGGGGTAGGAGACAGTCGACATGGAAAGTCTGTATTCAGGCCATTTGGAGCCTGGCATGGTGATGTACAACTGTAATCCCAGGGAGACTGAAGCAGGAGGATAGAGGGTTCAAGGCCAGTTTGGATTACATAGTGACCTTGTTCCCATACCCCAATAAAGAGGAGAGGGGGAATCATATGGAGTAACACAGAAATAAGAGAAAATACATGTAAGCCCTGGGAAGCAAGGGTGTTCAGTAGCCACCGTCAAACCTAAAGAATACTGGGGTTGCGGGGCTAAACTTGACGTATTAGCAGAGGTAATTTACTTGGGCCCCCTGCAGAAGAAAGAGCACAAGAAGAGGGCCCAGGTAGGCAGCGGTAGGAGGGGAGAAGGGCAGGTAGAGTACCACCCCCAGCAGCAGGGAGCCACTCCTTTACCTACAGCTATGAGAAGCAAAGACTTGGGAGTGGGACCCCTCAAGGGAACCTATCACTTGTCTGTTACAGCACCACCTCATCACTTAGAGCAACAGGACCCTGGGTCTGTTGGTGCAAGGGCCCCCTCAGGAAAAAAAACCCCACCAGATCTGTGACAATATATCACCATTCAAAAGAAAGACATAAAGGAATTATCTCCATCCTAAATAGAGTTGTTTCAAAAAAGTATGATGGGCCTTAGATGATGTCTGGATCCCCAGAACCCTCACGTTCTACTTCCATTTCTGTTGCTGTGATAAAACACCTAGACATAAAAGCAACTCAGGGAAGAAGGGGCTTGTTTGGTTAACAATTTCAGGTCATGGTCCTTATTTCAGAAAAAAGTCAAGGTGGAAACTCAAGGACCACAGTCAAGAGCAGAGAGAATGAATGTAGGAATCCTGGCCTGCTTGGCTGGGTCTCTACTTAACTAGCTCCCTTCACTCTATACAGTTCAGAGCTAAGCCCATGAAAAGGTGCTGGTCCACATTCAGAGTGTGCCTTCCTACCTCAATTAAGGTTCAAGACAGTCCCCCACAGACGTGGCCACAGGCTAACCTGATCTAGATAACTCCTCAGTGAAGACTCTCTTCCCAGGTGAGTCTAAGCTGTGTCAAGATGACAGAACTAACCAACACACCATATAGGACCAGGTATGGTAGCACACACCTGTGATCCCAGCACTCTATTGCCAGATCAGCGGCAGAGACAAGAGTGTCCCTGCAGCTCTTCGGCCAGCTAGCATAGTGGACACAGGCAAATAAGAGACCCTGTCTTGAAGTGGAAGGACTGATACTCAAGGTTGTACCCTGACCTCTACATGCACGTCTATGTACGCGTGCACACATGTGTGCACACACGCACACAGAAGAGAGATCTAAAAAAAAGCATGAGGAAACACTGTGATGTATGATCTTTGTAAGATATAAGAAGCCACTGCATATCTGAAAGAGGAAGAATGTGTTGCGGTTGCTGGACAGAGGCAAACAGAGCCCATCAGAGTGAGAAACTGAGACCGAGAGCAAAGTTAAACACACAGCAGAGTGGGAAATAGCAGTTATGGCCTAGAGAAAGCTGTGGAGAAGGAAGAAGAATCTGAGAAGTCACACAGGAGGAATGACAAAGCGGTTCTAAGATGAGGAAGATGCGGGGGATGGAGGACAGGTCTCGGCCTCCAGCAGGGAACAAGAGCTCCTGAAAGGGCAGCAAGAAATTGTGTTTTTGTTTTAGGAGGCAGGATCTTCAAAAAAGATTTACTTATTTTTGTTTTATGTGTGAGTACCTATATGTGGGCATGCGCACCATGTGCAGGCAGTGCCTGTGGAAGCCAGAGAGGAGGAGCATCAGATTCCCTGGAACTGGAGTTACAGATGGTTGTTAGCCACTATGTAGCCCTGGCTGGCCAGGAAGGTTTCAAATTCATGGCAACCCTCCTACCGCAGTCTCCCAAGTGCTGGTATTACAAGTGCACCACCACACTCAAGTCAGAGATAATTTTCTTTTTGGTCTTTTTGAGACAGGGTCTCCCGTTAGTCTTAGCTGGCCTGGAACTAGCTATGTAGTCCAGGCTGGCCTTCAACTCACAGAGATCCACCTGCCTCTGCCTCCCAAGAGCTGGGATTAAAGGTGTGTGCCACCATGCCCGGCTCAGAGATAACTTTTTAAAATATATAATATGGGGCTGGAGAGATGGCCTAGCGGTTAAGAGCGCCGACCGCTCTTACAGAGGACCCGGGTTCGATCCCCAGCACCCACATGGCGGCCGAGAACCGTCTAAAACTCCAATTCCAGGAGAACTCCAGTTCCAGGGGAATCCGAGACCCTCTTCTGACCTCCGCGGCGTTGCACGACACGGGTGCACAGACTTGCATGCAGACAGTACATTCATACACATACAATAAATAAATAAAATTAATTAAAATATATAATATAAACTATATTTCCATTAATATTAAACAGCTGTTCCAGGCTCAGGTGACATACCTCCCCCCTGCCTCTTCAGGTCCTGTGTAGGAATGGCCTCCCGGGTTGTCAGCCCCGAACTGCTTCATATCCCTTTCCTTCCCACCTCTTTTGAATATGTCACCTGTTTCCTGCTGGGATCTTGGCCATCATACTCGAAATTAGACATGACTACAGGAAAGTGCCAGCAGTAATAAGAGAGAAATTTTGCCATTCCAGAAAACTATGCATAAATGTGTGGCAGAGAACTAGAAAAATCCAGCCTAGCCAATGGACTGCTCTTTGAAAATGATGCATAACTGAGAAAAATGACATGAGAAGTTTTTTTTTAAAAGACTAAATCAATATCAAAAAAGAAATGGAAGTGAATGACCACCACGGGGCCAGCTGTATCGCTGGTCTAAGAAGTAGCTTTGTCTGCTTTTTTTATTTTTCTGTCTTTTGATTCGGGGTCTCACTGCAGCCCCAGCTGGCCTAGAACTCATTCTGTAGACCAGGCTGGCCTTGAACTCACAGAGATCTGCCTGCCTCTGCCTCCCAAGTGCTAGGATTAAAGCGCCAGGCTGGTTTTTAAATTTTTAAAAAATCAGGGCCAGCCAGAAGGCTCAGCAGGTAAAAGCACTTGCTGTTCAAGCCTGAAGATCTAAATTTTGTTCCCAGAACTCATGGTGGAAGGAGAAAGTCTTCTTCTGACCTCCACCCTCATGTCATGGTGTGATCTCTCATTCAATAATAAAAAATAATAATGATATTATCATTAAATTTAGAATAAACAAGCTTACAGCCGGGCATGGTGGTGCACGCCTTTAATCCTAGCACTTGAGAGGCAGAGGCAGGCGGATCTTTGTGAGTTCAAGGCCAGCCTGGTCTACAGAGTGAGTTCCAGGACAGCTGGGAGGCTACAGGGAGACCCTGTCTCGAAAAAAGCAAAAAATAAAATAAATAAGCTTACAACAACAAAATAATTACAATGTTCCATAAGTGCCCCACATACTGTATAAAACCTACACAGCAAAGCACAACACAAACAAAATCATACAACTCACAAAAATCCTAACCAAAATTCAGAGCATGATATAAATGTATGGTAATCAGAAATGGTTCATTTTAATTATACATGATGGCTTATTATTTATTTTTATTTTTTGGTCTTTTCGAGACAGGGTCTCCCTGTAGCCCCAGCTGTCCTGGAACTTACTCTGTAGACCAGGCTGGCCTTGAACTCACAAAGATCCACCTGCCTCTGCCTCCCAAGTGCTAGGATTAAAGGTGTGCACCACCATGCCCGGCTGCAAGATGGCTTATTGTTAGAAAAGATATCAAATGAAACCATTATTCCAGTAAATGAACTTAAGGGACACAATCAGGACCATCTAAATAGACAATAAAAGCCTACTGTATAAAATTTAATACTTCTTTAGAATTCTTTATAAAAACTAAGAAAAAAGCTCCTTTATTTGAAATAACAGATAACTTTAGTATAGTGCTTACTATCAGTCTCTTCAGGCAGGAATGTATGTGATTTCCCCCCTAAGAGAGATGCTTTCTTTTCCAATATGCCCCACCATATTATTTTATTACGGCCAATATAATGAGCTATGAAAGCTGAATAAGCATTGGAAGCATTTGGAAGGGAACCACACCGTGTACATGATTAGTAGATGCTATGAAGATCTATTAAGAAAAAAATGGGCTGGGGAGATGGCTCAGTGGGAAAGAGCACTTGCTGTGGAAGCATGAAGACTTGAGTTTGGATCCCTGAAATCCCTGTAAAAAAGCCAGGTCTGGCCACACTCATCTGTAACAACAGTGCTGGGGTAGGTGTAGTGGGCAGTGACAAGAGGCTCTCTGGGACTGGCTGGCCAAGTAACAAAACAAATAACAATAACAAAACAACTGCAGTAAGCTCCATGCTCAGCGAGAAACACAGTCTCAAGGGAATAAGGCATAGCATGATCAATCGGACACCTGGTGCCCTCCCCTGGCCTCCAGGCATGTGCACCTACAAACACACATGCATACACACCTGTGCACAGGTGCAAGAAGACCTACTTGGAACAGGTAAACAGGCAAGAAATACATATACAGGGCTTAGAATGTGGAAGAGAAAGGAATCAGAGGGGAGATCACTTAGGAAGACATTTGGGAGAAGATGGCACTCGAGAAAACACACATAAATCTTTATCTTTTGCCAGTCATTAAATGAATTCTAGCAAGATTAAAGTGTTCAATGTAAACAACAACAACAACAACAACAACAAAAAAACAGCCATGGAAGTAACAGCCCAGAACCACTCCATTTGTTTCTCTAGTTACAATGCTAAACATCAACCTGCAGCAATTCCACCGCACAGAGCCCCTTACCCTTGGTTTTCAGATGAGGTAGTGTGGGCCCAGAGGAGTGAGACATGCTGGAGACTGGACCCTTAACCTGAGTTGCAGAGCTGCAGAACCAGACCTCCTGCTTCCCACAGGAAGAGACAGGATTTCTGTGTTCAGAGGGCAATCCTGCACTGCAAAGCAAAGGGAAGTCACGAAAGAAAAAAAAATTTGCAAAAATGTACAATCCTTCCAATATCAAAGAATATAAAATGCAAAGCCTAACCACAGTGAAGACGTAATTCTAGGGCAGCTGGATAGATGGCCCAACAGTTAAGAGTCCTGGCTGTTCTTACAGAAGACCTCAGTAATTAGACACCCTCTCTGACCTCTGCGGGCATTGCATAACACATGTGAACTTACACACATGCAGGCAATATGCTCATATGCATAAAATAAAAACAAAATATTTTTTTAAAGAGAAAATGTAATTGTGACAAATGTGGTGTCAACAAGTCATGTGAGCAGATAACAGAAAGCCTACGTTCAGCTTTCCATGATTCTGGGGAATGAACCCAAGGTCTTGTCCGTACTAGGCAAGCAGTTAAACTACGGAGTTATGTAGCTCCAGCCCCCCTTCATCCCCCTTTTATTTGAGATAAGCCCTCAATATGCAGTCCAGGTTAGCCTGAATTTACAAAAGTCCTCCTACCCTAGCCACTTGTAGCTTTAATAGAAGTGGCAAAATTTTTTGAAGAGACTATCCACAAAAGAGGAATTCGGAAGGGCCAGCAACCCTGCCAAACAAGCTCAGCCTGCTGCAGTCAAGTGTAAACATGTCCGGATGAACATGGGTGACTCTGAAATATTTCCTTTCTTTTATTTTTTAATTTTTTTGGTATTTTTGGTCTCCCTGTAGCCCCACCTGGCCTGGAACTCACTCTGTAGACTAGGCTGACCTTGAACTCAGAGATCCACCTGCCTCTACCTCCATGCCTGGCAACTGTAATATTTCTTAAAAATATGTGGGATAGGGGCTGGAGAGATGGCTCAGCACTGACATGGAGGCTAAGAACTATCTTTAAGCCAGGAGTGGTAGCACAAACCTTTAATCCTAGCACTCGGGAGGCAGAGGCAGGCGGATCTCTGTGAGTTCAAGGCCAGCCTGGTCTACAGAATGAGTTCCAGGACAGGTAGGGCCATAGGGAGACCCTGTCTCAAAAAAAACAACGTGGGATAGGGTATTGGAACAAGGTGAGCACTGTCTGTGCTGCTGGGCAGGAGCACACATTCAAATGAAATTTCTGGAAAGCGATTTGCTTTTGGAGAGCCTTCAAAATGCTTCTGTTCTGTGATCTAATAATCCCATCCCACGGAATCTATGATCTGCAAGGTATATGACATTTCTGCCCATAGACCTGCTCCACTGTCAGTGTAGTAAGAAGACTGAGGATAACGTAATTGTCAGATGACAGAAGCAGCACTCCATAAAGCGTGGAATAGAAGCCTGGACATCCATCAAGTGATATTTAGGAAGAAATTTGAACTTGATGTGAAAATACTGCTGCTGCTAGAAACCTCGGGCTGGAGAGATGGCCTAGCGGTTAAGAGCGCCGACCGCTCTTACAGAGGACCCGGGTTCGATCCCCAGCACCCACATGACGGCTGAGAACCGTTCGAGACTCCAAATCCAGGAGAACTCCAGTTCCAGGGGAATCCGAGACCCTCTTCTGACCTCCACGGCGTTGCACGACACGGGTGCACAGACCTGCATGCAGACAGTACATTGATACACATACGGAAATAAATAAAAAAAATTAAAAAAAAATAATTAAAAAAAAAAAGAAACCTCAGGCCACCATGAAATGCTGCATATTACTTATACATAGTATGTATGATGTAATAGAGGTTGCACACACAGAGGACAGAATGAGAAGATGTGCAACAAACAAACAAGACTCATGCTGGTCTCAATGATTGGGATTTTTGAAATATTTTTTGTTAAAAAATTTTTTTTATGTATATGAATGTATTACCTGAATGTATGTAAGTGCGGCTGGGTCGCGCAATGCCTGAGGAGGACAGAAGGTGGCACTGGATCCCCTGGAACTGGCGTTATGGATAGTAGTTGTTAGCCGCCACGTGGGGTCTGGGAATTAAACCTGGGTCGTCAGTGCTTTTAACCACTGAGCCATCTTTCCAGCCCCTAAAATACCTTTTTCTTTTTGGTCTTTTTGAGACAAGGTCTCCCTGTAGCCCCAGCTGTCCTGGAATTCACTATGTAGACAAGGCTGGCTTTGAACTCACAGAGATCTGCCTGCCTCTGCCTCCTGAGTGCTGGGATTAAAGGTGTGTGCCACCATGCCCAGCCTAAAATACTTTTTACTTTATGCTTAATACTTGGGATGGGAAAGAGTATTAAATTGAGACAGGGTCTCATTATGTAGTTAAGGAGGCAGGGCTTATGGCAACTCTCCTGCCTCTGCCTTCTGAGTGTGGGAGCTCAGGTACGTTCCACCATGCCTAGCCAATTCCATTTTTCTGTTATCAGGAAAATAGATTCACTGTCTATCCCAAGATCTGCCTCTTCCTGCATTGTATCTACAAAGCAGGTTCCTTTGGCCAGCACTCTGCAATATTATTTCAATTTTGAGGTAGATCCAAATAGTTGGATCCTGGTATTTGCTAATAGGATGGTTTTCTTGCTTTCTTTTTGTGTGTTTATGTGCACGCAGGCGCACATGTATGTGAGTGCAGACATGTATGTGAGAGAATAGAGGTGAGATGGCAACCTTGAGTGTCCTTTCTCAGGAACCACCATTTGTCTTTTGAGACAGGGTCTCTCACTGGCCTGGAGCTCACACAGCTAAACTGGCTGGCCAGCCCAGGGATCCTCCTGACTGGGTCCTCCAGCACTGGAATTACAAGCACACACCACCACACTTGGCATTTTTACATGGGTTCTGGGGGCTGAATACTGAATACAGGTCCCTGTGCTTACTGACTGAACTATCTCCCAGCCAATAGGATGGATGCTGGAAAGCGAGTGCTTGCTGACTGAACCTTCTCCAGCAGATAGGATGGTTTTCTCAGTAACAGAGACAAAAGAACATGTGGAAGGAGCAGAGGTGATTATGGCAGATCTCAGCCCTCGGGTCATCTGGGTCTTCTCCCCACCTCTTTTTTTTTTTTTTAATTTTTATTTATTTCTGTATGTGTATGAATGTACTGTCTGCATGCAAGTTTGTGCACCCGTGTCGTGCAATGCCGCGGAGGTCAGAAGAGGGTGTCGGATTCCCCTGGAACTGGAGTTCTCCTGGAACTGGAGTTTCAGACGGTTCTTGGCCGCCATGTGGGTGCTGGGGATCGAACCCGGGTTCTCTGTAAGAGCGGTCGGCGCTCTTAACCGCTAGGCCATCTCTCCAGCCCCCTTCTCCCCACCTCTTTCACCTCCTCTCCCACTGGGGAATGGTCCACTGGAGCTCTTGATATGGGTTCCCTCTCACAGAACATTCTGTGTCCTTCATTTCCTCAATGTCTCTCTCTCTCTCTCTCTCTCTCTCTCTCTCTCTCTCTCTCTCTCTCTCTCGTATTTTTGAGACAGTGTCTCCCTGTAGCCCCAGCTGCCTGGAATTTGGTGTGTAGTCCAGACTGGCCTTGGAACTCACAGAGATCTGCCTGCCTCTGCCTTCCGAGTGCTGAGAATAAAGGTGTGTGCCACTAGGCCCCGCCGTCTCAACATCTCTTACTAAGTTGGAACTAGAGCTTCATCTTCATTCTCCTCAGGTCCCCTGGGCTTTCTTTTTGATGTCTGTACCCACCCTCCTCCCTCCCTTCCTCCCTCCCTTCCTCCCTCCCTTCCTCCCTCTCTCCCTCTCTCCCTCTCTCCTTCCCTCCCAGCTTCCAGTTTAACCATGGCCCCAGAAGTCCCTGGCCACTCATGCGTCACTGAAGTCCTCTTCCTGCCTCAATCTCTTTGAGCACTTCCTCTGAGGAGGCCCCACATGACAGCTCTGTGTCTCCCGGTGGCCTCAGGAAGTCCCGGAAGTGACACTGGTGTGGCTCTCCTCTCTCCCATAGTGGAACTTTTTTCACAGATGGGTCCTCTGCTGTGCTTCTGCCATGTCACTGCTCATAAAAATAACAGCCAGCAATAATTTTACATATGCAAAGCATGCAGGGTGCTTACTATGTGCATGGCCTTGGGCTAGGCCTGGAGATAGTCTATTTATTCCTTTCTTCCAGATTCTCATTAATGTGGGTTTGGCTCTTCAAATGTGCCAAGACACTACAGCTCTACAGACAAGACAAACAAATGACCAATAAGCATATAAGATATTCAACAACGTTAATGAGGGTTGCAAATTAAAACCACAGTTAGATGCCACTTCACAGCCATAACTATGGTTAGAATTTAAAAAAAGACAGAGCCAGATGTTGTGGTGGACCCCTGTAATCCCAGCACTCAGGAGGTAGAGGCAGGAAGATCAGGGGTTCAGGTTCAGTTTTGACTACACAGAAAGTTCAAGGCCAGCCTGAGCTACATGAGATGCTATCTTACAAATGAAGAACAAGGGGCTGGGTAGACAGATGCTGGAAAAGTGTTTGCATAAGGATCTGAGCTTGATCCCTAGAACCCACATTAAAAATACAGGTGTAGGGCTGGAGAGATGGTTAAGAGCACTGGATGCTCTTGCAGAGGACCTGGGTTCAATTCCCAGCACCCATATGGTGGCTAACAACCATCCGTAACTCCAGTTCCAAGGGATCTGATGCCCTCTTCTAATCTCCATGGGCATTGCACAGCATGGGTGCACTTAGATACATGCAGGCAATCTACTCATACACATAAAAAATAATAAATAAAAAAATAGATATGTGTACGGTGGCACACTGAGGTTCACTGAGCCAGCCAAGCCTACTTGATAAGTTCCAGGCCATGGAGAATCCCTATTTCAAAAAAAATTAAAAGGTAGGGATAGCAAGATGTCTCAGTGAGTTAAGGCCCTTGCCTCAAGCCTGACAATCTGAGTTTGATCCCTGGGCCCCACATGGTAGAATGAGAGAACCAACTCCTGAGGTTGTCCTCTGACCCCTATAGACACAGGCATGTGCATGTGTTCACACATATTCCCACACCAGGTAATAAACCAGTGTTGGTGAGGATGTGGAGATACTGGAACCCTGACATATGGCTGGTAGGCAGATAAAGGGGTTCTACGGCTGGGCTGAGGACAATAGTTTAGAAGTTCCTCAAATTGTTAAACATAAAATTACCATATGACCCAGCCCTTCCACTTAAGCACATACCAAAGACTACTGTAAACAGACATCTACACAAAGGCTGGTTCGTAGTTGATAGCATTGTTCATAACAGCCCAAACTTAGAAATAGCCCAAATGTCCTTCAACTCATGAATGTGGTGTATATATGAAGTGGGTTAGAGTGAGCTGTTCACAGGATGGATTTGTATTAAAACACAAATGAGCTGGAAAGTATTTTGCCAAATAAACAAATCTAGATGCCAAAGGCCACTGTCACATAATTCCACATCAATAAAATTCCCAGGGTCGGCAAATCCTTAGAGACAGAAAGTATAGATGTTTTTTCCAGGGGTTAGGAGAAAGCGGTGGCAAAGCCTGCTCATGGGTTCAGGAAGTTTTTCAGGGATAACGAGAATGCTCTTAGGTGAGATAATTGGCTAGTTGTACAGTGTGTGGTACTAAGAACCACTGAGTTGTAAATTAGAATGTGGATGAGTGACTTACAGAATGTGACTTCTACCTCAATGCATAATAAGTCTGTGAAACCCGCACGGTCACCCTCTCTTTGTAGTTGGGATTCTAGATTGTCAGAGGACTAGTGTCATTCCAATGCAGCACATCAGGTCTAGGCAGCTCCGGAGACTTGTTCCTTTGGACCACACAGCCTGGCATGAATTAGGCAGCAATAGCAGAGTATGGGAAGGCAGTGGCTTCATGTCCTAGAGATATGGGATCGTTCAATTAAGAAGGCCGATGTCCCTTCCCTGCACAGGTGAAGTTAGCCTATCAGGGAGGGAAAGAGGCAGAACACACCTAAGCCTGGGCCTGCCATGTACTCAGGAGGATGGCTCTAGGGTGTTGGGCACGGGCACAAAAAAACCTAGGGACACTCATCTCTAAGCATGATCACTCTGTCACTTCACACAGATGACATCATTGAATAGGTCGTCCTAGGAGCCCTCTTTCCTGGTCTCGGGCACAGAAATAAACCTTAAGGGGGTTGTCCTCTCACAAAGCCCACTGGCCTGTTTTCTCATGCCAAAGAGATTTCAAGAGCCCCTGGGCCTCCAGCTCTGGCTCCTGTTGACACCAGCATTTCCTCCACTTGTTTCAACACCACATATGGAAAATGGTACCTCACCATATTTGCAAAACGTTATCAGTGAGCTGTGGAAATTTTATAGACGCCTTCAAAGGAGTTTGGAGGAAGGGATATGATAGCACATCCGCTCACACCACAGTCCAGCCCTTGACCCCTCTGCTGGACACTTCTGTCCTCCCAAGTCCCTTCTCTGTGGTGTTCCGGGCCTTTCCCCATGGCCCTACCTTGCTGGCTCTTCTGTTCTTCCACCAAAGAACAGTGTGAGCACAGGTCCTGGCTCTGCCATTTGTTAGTCCTATAAAACCCGGCACACTCTATCACCTCAGGGTGCCTCAGTTTCCACTATGCTGGGAAAGGTAGTAGTACTTCCTCCAAAGGTCACTGTGCACGTGAAAGGAGTTACTGCATGTGAGCAACCTAGCATATGGCAAGCTCTGAGTCTATTATCTCAGAACACGCTGGCAGTCACCTTCTGTTAAAGATTACTGCTCTCCAACCAGTAGCTGGTCATGTGATTTCTTCCAACTGACTAGAATACCTTCACCGAGGGGAGTTTTGGTGCTAAATGTGTTGTGTTTTTCCCCCTTTCTTGCTATGCTGAGGGGGCTACCAAGTTCAGGGCTGTCTGGCATTCTGTCCCTAGGATGAGCCTGACCCTACCATGAGGCCTGGGCACACTTTAGAAGGCCGTGTACTGGAGGAAACCCAAGTGGTGTCCCCAACACATCTGGCTGAATAAAAAGCAGCCGCATGCTCTCCCCGGAAGGAAGGAGGCCGGATCTCACCAGAGTGGCTCTAGGGGAACAGCACCCATGTGGGCAGTAGCCAACTTGACCTAGTTGAATGTGGGTTCTGTCCAGGCCTGGCCTGCTGTTTCAGGGTGACCCCAACAATGCTGGGCCATCATTACAATTCTACCTACGTAGCTTGGGCAACAGGTGGCAGCCTGGCTGACCCGTGGACCCAGCCAGCATAAGCTGAGCCAAACTAAGAGGCATCACTCTCTGTAGCATGCACTGCCTGGAGCTGCGCTGGGCCTGCTCAGGAGCCTCACAGCCTCTTAAAGGCTGTCACCCACCACGGCCAACATCCCATCCAGGGCCACAGGCCCTTTGGAACATAGATGACCCACTCCAGGGATCCGAGTAGAAGCTAGTGAGGGTGACACAGGCCCCACGTAGAGGAGCCCATATCCGCAGATGGCAGAACTGGATTCCAACCACCCTGGCACAGCCTCGCCAGCCAGGGCCCTGGGCCCTTGATGTAGCTCCAGACTCTCCTAAAGCAAGGCTTTCTGGGTGCCTGAGGCGAGATCAAAGCCTTCCTGCTCAGATGTAG
This sequence comes from Rhizomys pruinosus, assembly GCA_009823505.1. Lineage (NCBI taxonomy): Eukaryota > Metazoa > Chordata > Mammalia > Rodentia > Spalacidae > Rhizomys > Rhizomys pruinosus. Next base: position 3,685,393 of record VZQC01003012.1, on the reverse strand, counting down.
CTGACAGTACTGACCTCTCTCGAGGAAATGAAGGCCAGGGCGCGGGGCAAATGTGTGTTCCGATGTCACATGGGTGCTGTGCTCAATGCAGCCTTGTCTTTCTGCATCTCCCTCCTTCTCCCCAGTTGTGTCTACTCAAATCTCCTGGCAGAAAGGTCCTCCTAACAAGGCCACACTCTTCCCAGAGCCCCCCCACACCTAAAGCACAAGCTGAGACCCCTGCTACTGCCCCTTCACTCGCTCACTCACAAGAGGGGCCAGGGCTGTCCTCCAGCTGCGGGCTCACAAACTGGCCCTGACTCACAGCTGCATGACCCAGAACCCCACAACTGGCTGATGTTCAGGAAGATGGCTGACACAGCAAGTCTGCTACTTCTGAAACTGAAGTCAACGCTGCTGTTCCATACCCAGTGCCTGCTCTCTACCCGGTTCTGCCTGGGGTTGCTGCCCTTGGGCTTCTCTGGCAGAAGCCTGGACTCTAGCCAGGGTAGGATGGTTGGGGGGCCAGGCTCCACTATTCACAGGGAACGGGGAAAGTGAGGATATGGAGTTTGTTTTTCAGGAAGTTAAATCTCTTTGCATTAAAAGGGCTGGCCCCTAACAATTTTTCAAATTAGAACATATGCCTTTCCTGCATTTTTTGGCACGAAAAGATGCTTTCTTTCAGACACTGAGGCAGTAGAAGATGAGTCAGTGGTCACTCATTTTAGTTTAGAGATGTCCTTAATTGACAAACTGAGGAGGGCTGTGGCATGAGGTTTCTTAGGCTTGGGGAAGGTCTACTGGTCTGGGGGTAGCTCATGGCCCTGCATGAAGGGTGAATTCTCCCACAGAGCAGGGAACAAAGGTGAACCCTGAACCTGGGTTGGGATCTTGGAGGTGGATAAGAAAGGAAGCTTGGGCTAACAGGGTGGTGGTGGCCGTCACTGGGGGAGGGAAGCATGAACACCTCCCAGGGTACAGCTCTCCATATCACCCCGGGTGTGCAGGAACTCAGGGCAGCAGACGCGGGAGAGAGAAGTGGAGGAAGGAATGGCTAGAGGCTCTGCCCTCAGCCTTCTAGATGCTCTCGGTGTGGACCGGAAGAAACCCATGTGGCCACATACATGGGCCACCAGAGCAAGCCAGTCTCTTGGCCCACAGTCAGCTCCTGATAGAATCACCATTGCTCAAGGTCTCATGGGATAGAAGGGAAATGTACGTGGGCCCATAGTCAGGCTGAGTTTGTGAGATGCTAAAAAGAATCTTCCTCCTCCCCCTTAGGGCCCCTTGCTGGTGGGTCCCCAAGGGATGGTGGCTTACGGAGGACAGAGCCACCTGCGGCTCTTCTGAGACAGACTGGTGGGTGTGTAGGAAGCTGGCTGGCCTGCTGACTCCGCCAGCAGGAGATGGTCAGCCAGCTGTGATCCTGCACGCCAGCTTGACTGGGGGCAAGGGGAAGTGGGCAGCACAGCCTAGTAATCTAGCAGTCTCCAGATGAGCATCCGCACTCCCTAACACATCCAAGCCTCATTCTCCGCATCTGCACGTTGAGGTGTTCACAGGACATTCACTCCTGGCTGTCTTGAAGACGAAACCAACCAACGAATGCCTAGCACAGCAGTTCCCAAGATGAGTCAGAGCTGAGAACCATCTGTGGTCAGTCACCCACTTCCCTCCTGCCTGGAGATAGCAAGGCCCTGGCCTCTCAGAGGGACCTTTCTGTCTGCCCAGGGATGTGACCTGACCTGTTTGAGTGGGTACATTCTGATTCCTCCCCAGCCCTGCCTGAGTCCAGTGCAGGACATGGTTAGACCACAGGACTGTGGGCCTCAGGGCCCTCCTCAGATATCAGACAGAATGTTAAAAAGGAACCTTCAGCAAGTAGCTGGTTCCTCTGTTAGGACAACGGGCATATTCAGCAGCAACTTCACACCAGGCTGTGGAGGAGCCGATGAGGGAAAAGCTCCAGATGGGTGGGGACACAGTTGAATGTGCGGAGGGGCAGACCCGGTAGGGTCGAGCAACTCCGTGGTGACTTTCTCTATTCTCAGGGCCGGGAATACACCTCTGATTGACTTGATAAACCCACCACAGAGTCAGGCCTCGCACAGAACTAGCTGCGGGACCCACGGAGGGCTAAGGAAGGTTCTCTCTTGCCGCTGTTGCTCTTCACTGGGCACCTGACAAACACCTGCGTCGCCCAAGCTGCTTTCTAACACACCCTCCATTGAAAAGCCCTCTGCCTTCTTCTGCCCCGAGAAGCCACGGCAGCTCCCACAGCTCAGAGAGGCCTGCAGTGTGGGCCGGGCCCAGAGTGGCTCTCGGAGCCCCAGGGCTCTGCCGCCCGTCAGCAGAGTGGACTCCAAAGCCAAGGTCCATGGCGGGCCTCATTTGCCTCCCCACCCGTCCCAAGGAGCAGTGTGCCAGTCAGGTTACACCATCCTGTGACATAAGGCCAACCTAACCCACTGGGGCCAGCCAGGGGGTGGGGGCAGCTAGTTCTGCCCTTTGGAGCCACCCCTCAGTGGTCCCTGGGAATGGCAGCTGGGATGGGACTGAGGTACTCACAGCACGCAGAGCGCATAGGCCCGGGGAATGGACTCGCTGGCACGCACAAGGAAGCTCCCGTCCTTGCCCGCCCGAGAGAGCAGCTCCTCCGCCTTGGAGCGGGTGATGTTGCCATGGTTCCAGCCAGGGACCATGGCAGGCTTGGGCCTCCTGGGCTGGGTCAGCAGGCACGGGCAGGAGCGATACACCAACAGGGTGGCAAGGTCCCGGGCTGGACGCTGCCTCCTGTTGCCTCTCAGAGGCTGTCTCTGCTGCTGCTACCAGCTTAACAGACTGACTTCCTGTTTCAGGCGCTCAGCGAGGGAAAGGAAACTGAGCTGCAGAGAACTTCCTCATTGTAGAAAACCGAGGGGAGGGGGGTGTCTTCCACCTCCCCACCCGGCTCAGCCACCATCTGCCTACCCCACCCTCTCACTCACCGATCCTCATCTTCTCCTTAGAAGCTTCCAGTATCATCCAGGGTTCTGGCCAGGGATAGGCATGGGCTCTTTGGACATCAGGTTTCACGGGCGGCTTCTGAAGCTTGGTCTAGCATTTGTGAGCAAAAGGAGTGGTCACTCTGAAGCCTGTAGGGATGTCCATGAGGCAGTCCTTGGACTTTACAACTCTGTACCACCCCAACATCTCTGTGATGGTTAGTTTTAACTACCAGTTTGACACAATAGAATCACCTGGGAAAAGGGTCTTAATGAGGCATTGCCTACATTGGGTTGGCTTGTGGGCATGTGTGTGGGGTTTGTCTTAAGTTAATTGATGCGGGAAGACCCAGCCCACTGTGGGCAGCTCTATTCTCTAGGCAGCGGGTCCTGAACTGTATACGAGTGAAGAAACTGAGCTGGGCACAAGCAAGCGAGTTTTCATGTATTTATTCCTCTCTGCTCTGGCCGTGGATGTAATAGTACTAGTATTTTAAAATCCCTTCATTGACTCCCCACAGTGAGGGACTGTGACCTGGACTTGTTAGCAGAAGTAAACAGAAGTAAATCGGAGCCTAAGTTGCTTTTGGTCAAGGTATTTTATCACAACAACCGAAACAAGACTAGAGACTAGAGCAATACAAAGGAGCACAGCTTCTTCTTTTTTTTTTTTTGTCTTTTTGAGCTTCTTAAATTGGATCAAGACCTGTCCTCTCAGGCATCCACATTCACTGCCCCTGTGCCGGAAGTCTTGACTGCCACCCTACTGACGGCTCCCAAGTGGCCAGGGATAACTCTGTGACTGGGTTTCACCTCTCTAGGCTTCTGCAGAACATTTGGAAAACAAACACAAGGAGGGACCCACATCAGGCAAGCTAGCGGCTTGGTAACATTTATTCTTGAGACCTGCTTTGCAGCAGGCCCGGGGGCCAGTCAGGCCACGTCGCCCCGTTGCTGGACGTGCTCACATTTGCTCACCTCTCAAATGTAGAAATTTGGCACTAGCAGAGTTCCAAGGACTCTGAGGTGGCCACTGTCTCTTGGACCCCAGAGCTGGGTGCCCTCAGGGCTCACTAAGGGTAAAGGGGCCAACAAAAATTGTGGTCCTCTTCTCCCACACCTGAGCCTTGTCCCCTAAAACTTGACCACAGACCTGGACCCAGGCAGCTCCCCCTTGGGAGCTTGGCTGAGTTTCTTATCACTCTCAGCCTCAGTTTCCTCTTCTCCAACTTGCAGAGTACAGAGTACGGCTCTGAATGGAGCACACGTGTGTGGAGGGCCTGGGAGCTGTGCTGTGATCAGCCCACAGTGGGAGCCCCAGCATCTGCAGAACACATGTGGTTGGAAGTCTGAGAGTGAATACAGACAAGATTCTCTTGTCAAAGGCCCCTCCAGCCAGGCCCTGAGCCGCAGAGAGGGGAACACAGCGGTGACAAGAACTCATCTCCGGGTTCTGACTTTGTCCAGCTAGCTGGGCCCTGAGGGTACTAGCTCTCTAACGGCCCCAGCGTGGACGCTCTCATGTCCAACAACACCTGGTCCACCCTCTCCTTAGGAGATCTCTGCCCATCCCGAGCACCAGGTGTTCCCTTGTACCTTTCTCTTTTCTTCTCTGAGGACCTCCTTGTCCTCATCCCCGAAGCTTCCATGGTCCAGCAGGAGGCTCCAACTCCATCACCATCTTGGTCTCTTTGTATCTTGATCAACTCATCTCTAGAGACCCCTCAGCATCCAAGATTGCTGCACCAATAAAGAACTTCCCTTTGTACTGCTCAGCTTTCCATCCGCTGTGGGGATGTCACCGTAACTGGACGAAGATGCAGCTAAGAGCTCAGTAAAGCATACCTCTGAGAGTGACTGCCAGGGCATCTGGCCACAAGGGCTCTGACCTATAGGATAGCTTAATCCCTTAAGGAACACATCATTTCACACTCTATTGGGAGGCAGGGAAAGGTGGGGCCTGCTTGGAGGAAGCAGTCACTGGGGACATGCCCTTGAGGTTACACCTTGCCTGAGTCCCTTCCTGTATCTCTCTTCTCTGCTTCCTGTTCAGCATAAAAAGCTCCTCTAACAAAGGGTCCCAGTACTATCATGTAGATTGCTTTGCCCCTCCGTACCTGTTGCCGTGAAGGATACCTCTGGAACTGTGGCCAAAAGACTCCTTCCTCCTTGTTTCTGTGGAAGATTCTGTCACAGCGACTAACGAAACACCCTACCTCTCAGGCCTTCATTATCACTCTCTTCACCTTTGAACTCAGTAAGATTGCCTGATACATCTATGACAAAATCACACTTCCCTGATTTTCAAGGCTTATCCCATCTTTACTTCATATGTGCCTGAGGCATAAGCTTCCTTTCTTCCCTACATACCTGCCTGAGACATGAACTTAGTCAGCTTCCTTGACTTCTCTACTGTCATAAAACCCCAACATAGGATCCAGGTTGCACTGAGATGGTGGGTGGGGCTGGGTAGATTTTTTTGTTTTGTTTTGTTTTTGGCAGACCTGGGTGTAATAAAGTTCATGGAACCCTCTGAGATAAAGTGCTTCATCAGTGAAAATCTGAAATTCCGGCTAGAGAGGAGGTGAACTCTGTATGTTCACAGTCTCATCTGCACACACGAAGAGTCTTCCATGGAGCTTCTATTTCCCCTTCCCAAGCATGGCCAAGGACCACCCTTCATGTCCTGTCATTGGCAAATATACTTTCCTGGCTGATTTTGTGTCTCACGTGGAAGGTAGCAGCTGCTGTAGACCACAGATCCCGAGACCACACTCCTGGATCCCACCTTTCCCTAGCACCACACGTCTCCTGCTAGTCACATCAGTCCAACATCACTGCTTCATTCACGAGGCCTCCCTGGACTAGGTCACCGACTCTGACCAAGGTCGCTCCTAGGCTTTTTTGATGACTACATGCATGTCTTACCCAGAACATGCAAGAAAATATTGATAACTCATTTACTTTTAGTTAGACAGAGTCTAGCTTTGTGTACCAGGCTGGCCTTGAATGCTTATCCTCCTGCCTCTGCCTAGTATGATATCATAATTGTGAGTTTCAGCGTTGGGCATCTGGTCAACCCCTCCAGTGAGGCAGAGAAGCCAGCCATGTCAAGTATCTGGACACTGGAGGAAGGCTTGGAAAACTTCTGGGCAGTCAGGTTAGTGAGCACAATAGGGTGGTCTGACAGGCCTCTGACCTGGGCACTGGCCCATCTCTGGGGATCTAGGAGGAACAGACAGCTGTGTTGGAGTCAGCTCCCAGGCTGGCACCATGCATCACAGATTCCATATCTAAGCCTCATGAAGGACAGAATCCAGGGGCGGGTTGAGGCTCTTCATGAGAGTTCAGAACATTTGGAGAAGGCTAGAAGAGGTACAATGGGGACACCATCAAGCCACATGCCCATAGATCCTTCTACCAGGCATAATGGACTTCAGGGACTGAGACAGGACCAAGCCAGGAGATGCAAGCCTTGAAGTTCAAGCTGTAGGGCTGGGGCTGGGGCTAGGAGCTGGGGTGGTAGAGGCCATATCGCACACCACCAGGCAATCATATACATATCAGTCTTTATGCTTCTGTTCCTCCTCTGTGTGCATAAAAACCCTTTACTCTTCTTCAGGGGTCCCTTGCTACTCCATCCTGGAAAGAAAAATGGGTGCCACCTACTGCCTAGAGCGACTACTAGGCATGGGTGTTCACTAAGTCTACAAATATGAAGAGAACCATAATGGTGATTTTTATGAGCCAATTTGGCTGGGCAGTGGTGCCCAGAGATTAGGTCAAATGTTACTCTAGATGTCTCTGTGAAGGTATTTTTAAAAAGAAGAGATTAACATTTAAATCAGTAGACTTTGAGTAAAACAGATTACCTTCCCTTGTGGCTTGGCCTCATCTGATCATGTGAAGGCTCTAGCAGAACAAGCTTGACCCTCTCTTCCAAAGAAGAGGGCTTTTGGCAGGAGATCTCTGGCAGATTCTAATGCAGCATCCATTCTTGTCAAGGTCTGCAGCCTGCCTGGTAGACTTGAATTTTATCTGCCTCTTCCATCTATCTATCTATCTATCTATCTATCTATCTATCTATCTATCTATCTACCTACCTACCTATCTAGCAGATATATTGCTAGATATTTAGATCTAGATATGGACTGGGACTGTATCTCAGCCTAGCAAATGTGAGGTCCTTAGCCTAATTCCCAGCCCCATGTATTGCTCAACAATGTGTTCTAAGAAATGTATCAGGGAAGGGGTGAGGGTTATTCTCCATAGTCAGCTTGATGTGTTTCGGACTCACCTAGCAGACAATCCTCTGGGTATGTCTGTGAGGGTGACTCCAGAGAGATTTGACCGAGGAAGAGAGACTCACTCTGAATGTAAGTGGCAGCATCCCACAGGCTATGATCAGGACAGAATAAAAAGGATAAATCAGGTGGAGCACTAGCAGTCACCTCTCCCTGCTTCCTATGGCAAGGCTGCTCCGTGCTCCCGATAGAACAGCTCTCTCTCTGCTTTGCCCTCTGAGCCCTGCTGGACTGTGTCCCCAAACTGTGATGGGAACCCTCCCCTCCTTAAGATGCTTTTGCTGGTGTGGTTTTGTTTTTTTTCTCACGGCAATGGGACGAGTGTTAATACAGAGGACCTGGGAGCAGGAGGTCACATGACATTCACAGGAAGTAGAGAGACCAATGCTTTGCTCAGCTTGCTTCTGCCTTTCCTCCTTTTCACTGCGTTCAGGACTCCAGTCTCTGGGATGGTGCTGCCACATTCGGGGTGAATGTGCCCCACTCATCAGCCTCTCTGGAAACGCTCTGAGGTGTGCCTCCCAGCTGTCTCTAAATCCAGTTGACACTGAGGGTGACAACGAGAATGAAATACCACACACTGCAATCTGGAGCATCGCCAACAGCGAGCTTCCCTTCTTGGGCTCTAATGAACAGCTGGCATCTTTGCCTCCTGCTCCTTCTCAGACTTGGACATGGTCAACAGCTTTTTCAACTAGTTCACAGGCACAGCCTCTCTCTGTCTCTCTGTCTCTCTCTCTCTGTCTCTCTCTCTCTCTTCTCTCTCTCTCTCTCTCTCTCTCTCTCTCTCTCTCTCTCTCTCTCTCTCTCTCTCTCTCTCTGTGTGCTCGTTATGGAGGAAGAGCAGGAGCCCTCCATGGCCTTCAAATCTGGATGTGCCATCAGCCCTGCCTAAGACTTTGGCCCCCACCTTTGAACCATCCTGGGTAGGGCTCAGAAATCTTCAAAACCAATGGGCATTGGTGAGGGGTGCCCCTCATCTCTCCCACTCCCAGGCTCCCTTGCTGGCATCTTGCTGAATCAGCGAATAATCAACCACCATCTGGACCAGCCCCCATCCTCCTGAGCAGAGCAGGATGCTGGCTCTCATGAAACACAAGGAGTTAATGTGAGTGGGCAGCTGCCCCCCCCACCTCTCCTTCCCTGGAGCCTCACTGCCTATGTACTCCTTAGAAGCCCTCTATGCTGCCCTCATAGGCTAAGAAGCTTTCCTGACTGCCGGGCTGGAGAGATGACCTAACGGTTAAGAGCACTGACCGCTCTTACAGAGGACCCGGGTTCGATCCCCAGCACCCACATGGCGGCCGAGAACCGTCTGAAACTCCAATTCCAGGAGAAATCCAGTTCCAGGGGAATCCGACGCCCTCTTCTGACCTCCGCGGCACTGCACAACACAGGTGCACACACTTGCATGCAGATAGTACATTCATACACATACAGAAATAAATAAAATTAAAAAAAGAAAAGAAGCTTCCTGACTGCCATAGCCTCTGGTCAACCCTTCCAGGGTTTCCATAGGCGCCTGCTCAAGTAAGACTTTAGGATACCATGCTTAAGCTCTGGCCGGACATCTGTGTGTGTGTATGTGGGAGCGGACTGTGTAGTTTCTCAGATATTCAGAGCAACAGACAGCTTTTGAGAGGATCCTGGAATTTGAAGAGACCAGAGGGAATACTGAGATTTAGAACGGAAGTGTCCCTGAGTAGGAGCCAGTGACGTTTTCTGTCATAATTTAGCACAGGAAGTGAAGTCTTCATCATACTTCCATGTTTGCTTTTATTGAGACATGTTTTATTTTTGGAGACAGGGCCCCTATATGTGTAGCTCAGGCTGCCCTGGAACTTACTCTGTGGGTGGTCTTACACTCAGGGTGATCTTCCTGCATTGACCTCCTGAGTGCTGAGATTACAGGTGTGTAACCACCATGCCTAGCTGGTGTTTTTTAGTTTGGTTTTTGGTTTGAAGTTTTTGAGACAGAATCTCCCTGTAGCCCCAGCAGAGCTTGGAACTCACTGTGTAAACCAGACTAGCCTTGATCTCACAGGGATCCACCTGCCTCTGCCTTCTGAGTGCTGGGATTAAAGGTGAGTGCCACCACACCTGGCTCTGGCTAATTATTTATTTATTATTATTTTTAAAATTTATGTGTATGAGTATTTTGCCTGCAGGTATATGTGTACCCATGTCATGCAAAGCCTGCAGAGGCCAGAAGAGGGCGTTGGATCCCTTTGAACTGAAGTTACAGATGGTTGTTAGCCACCACATAAATGTTGGGAACTGAACCCAGTTCCTATAGAAGAGCACTCAATGCTCTTAACTGCTGAGCCATCTCTGCGACCCAGGCTATTGTTTTTAAAATATATTTAAATATATTTAATCTATATCTATATCTATATATATGTATATCTCAGATGTTACAATCTTAGGTGTTACAATAGAGAGGACTCTATTTTATTTATTTGGTTGTTTTTTTTTATTTAATTTTATTTATTTATGTGTATGAATGTACTGTTTGCATGTAGGTCTGTGCACCCGTGTCGTGCAATGCTGAGGAGGTCAGAAGAGGGTCTCGGAATCCCCTGGAACTGGAGTTCTCCTGGAATTGGAGTTACAGACGGTTCTCAGCCGCCACGTGGGCGCTGGGGACCGAACCCGGGTCCTCTGCAAGAGCGGTCGACGCTCTTAACTGCTAGGCCATCTCTCCAGCCCCCTATTTGGTTAGTTTTTAGAGACAAAATCCTACTAAGTAGCCCAAGCTGGCCTCAATTTTGTAGCTATCCTCCAGCTTTAGTTCCTTAAATACTGAGATCACAGGTGTGAGTCACCACACCCAGAGAGATTCCACTTTAAAAAGAGATCTTCTCATCCAGGTGTGGTGGCCCACACCTTTAATCTCAGCACTTGGAAGGCAGAAGCAAGTGAATCTCTGTGAGTTCAAGGCCAGCCTGGTCTACATAGGTAGTTCCAGGACAGCTGGGGGGAGACCCTGTCTCAAAAAGACCAAAAAAAAAAGGGGGGGGGAATCTTCCCTCCTTCAATCTTCCTCTCAATGATGCACTCTTTTGGCTTTTCTTAAAAATTTATAGAATGGCTGGGCATGGTCAGCACACACTTTAATCTCAGCCGTCTGGGGGCAAGAGGCAGGCAAGTGTTTTAGAGATTGAGACCAGCACAGATCGTCTACACAGTGAGTTCTAGGCCAGCTAGGGTTACATAGTGAGATCCTGTCTCAACAAACAGACAAACAAACAAAAATATATGTAGTCTAAAATAAATGTAAATAAATATATATGTGTAAACCAGTTAAAGTTTTTTACTCTTGTAATAATACAGATTAAAATAAACATATAACTGCACAAAATCACTCTATATCTTTATTTTGTTAATTTTATTTTTTTACTTAAAAAAATTATAAGGAGAGGCTGGAGAGATGGCTCACCAGTTAAGAGCACTGGCTGCTCTTGTAGAGGACCTAAGTTTGTTTCCCAGCACCCACTGGTGGCTGACAACCATCTGTAATTCAAGCTCCAGGAGGATCCAACGTCCTCTTCTGGTCTCCACAGGCATCGCACAACACAGCTTCACATACATGACCTCTCTGGGCATTACCCGACATGGGTGCACTTATACACACCCTGGCAATACACTGATACACATAAAATATTAAAGTATTTTTTAAATTATAAAGAAAAACCAGGCAAAAATCCACACATTAGCTTAGGGTTACACAGAGTCAGGATCATCTGTCACATTTTGTCACCTTGGCCTCTTGTTCCCCATCTGGTCTTCTGGGCAGGGGCGTGTAGAGTGGTCAGTGATAAGGCCTTCTTCATTCTCTTGAGGATCTGCAGGGGACTGCTCTTTTCAGAAACAGGCTCATGCTGAGCGATCTGCATTTTCTTTCCTCCTTGTGTTGTAGATTTGCTTGGGGCAAGTGGGACACTGGGAACATTCCCTCCCCAAAGCAAACTTTCCACTGCTGGGTTCAGTGACAATTCCGCTACGCCCTTGGCTGGGGGTTTCCTTCTCGCTCTTCTTTCTCCACTCTCACCATTCCTTTTCTCTTTCCTCCTCTTTGGCCGGGCCCTGTTCCAGCACCTAGTCTCTGGTCATCTCCTCAAGGGCACCTGAATGCCTCAGGGCCATCCTGGTCCACCCTCTGCTAAAGACCTTGGCTGCCTCAGCTACAGCTCCGCTGAGTCTTGTGACCTTTTCATCTCCTCAAATCCTGTGAGGTCATGGACAAAGCCCAGTTTCTAGCTGTCATTCACGGAGTCCTTGGTGACATCACCTGAGCAAAGTTCCTCATGCAGTCATAGATGTCGAAAGGCCAGAATTGCACCAGAGCCTTGTGGGTGTCTGTCTAAATTATAGTAATAGCCTGGCTGAGCTCCACCCCAGGAGGTGGGACTAAATAGCTAGCTGCTACCTCTTTCTCCTCTGGTCATTGGCTGGATGACCAAACAGCCCCCCTCATCACTGTGACAGAATACCGGACAGGAGCTCGTCAGGGAGGAAGGACTTATTTTGGCCCACATTTGGAGAGAGGACAGCACATCACAGTGGCATGGTCGAGGAGTGCAAGGCCTCACAGTTTGTTCCATCTTGGACACGGAAGCGGAGCTGTAACCCACTATGCCCAGTTCTCCCATGTCAAAAGGCTCCACAACATGCCAAACAGCGCCACCAGCTGGAGGCCAAGTGTTCAAACACATGAGCCTGTGGGGTACATTTCACATTCAAACCACGGCAGAGGGGGATACCACTTTGTTACTGGGTTGAAAATCCCCAATAAAAAGAGGAGGATTACCAGCAATAAAGAAATCCTGAAAGGCGTGGTGCTTGCCAGAAGGTAATTCTTCCTTCTCTCAGGTAGCAATTCAGGAGGCCCCTTGGCAAGGGTGCTAAGTTGCCTGGGACTTTGCATTTCTCCTGCAGGACGCTGACAGTGTGTGCTTATATACTGGAAGGTTCTGAAGCTCTCACTGTGCCAGATCTTGAAAAGGATCAACTTGCAGCTAGCTGCTCCCAAGCAAGTCAGCTGTCCTTTCTTTAAAATCCTCTAGAGCTGGGTCTGGAGAGACAGCTCAGCAGTTAAGAGCACTGGCTGCTCTTGCAGACGACCTGTGTTCAATTCCCAGCACCCACAGGACAGCTAACAACTGTTAACTCCAGTTCTAGGGGATCAAACGCCCTCTGCTGGCCTCCGCGGGCATTGCATGACACAGCTGCATTTACATGCAAGTAAAACACTCATGGACAAAAATAAATAAATATAGGGGCTGGAGAGATGGCCTAGTGGTTAAGAGTGCAGACTGCTCTTGCAGAGGATCTTGAAGAGGACCGGAGTTCGATCCCCAGCACCCACATGGCGGCTGAGAACCATCTGTAACTCCAATTCCAGGAGAACTCCAGTTACAGGGGAATCTGACACCCTCTTTTGACCTCCGCGGCATTGCATGACACAGATGCACAAACCTACATGCAGACAGTACACTCATACACATAAAAATAAAAATAAATAAATATAAATTTAAAAAGTAATTTCCTCAATAATCAACTTATGAAGAGTTTCCAAAATTTCTTCAGCTGTAGAAATAACCTTAGATGGTGCATGGCTGTATACAGTTTATGATGCCCATAGTGGGGGTGGGGGTTGAGGGGTCATCTAATATAATAATGGGGCTGAAATTTTCTTTTTTTCCTTTTTAATTTATTTTTTATTTTTTATGTGTATGAGTGTACTGTCTGCATGTAGGTTTGTGCACCTGTGTCATGCAATGCCGTGGAGGTCAGAAGAGGGCGTTGGATTCTCCTGGAACTGAAGCTAAAGATGACTCTCAGCTGCCATGTGGATGCTGGGGCTCAAACCCAGGTCCTCTGCAAGAGCAGTCGGCACTCTTAACTGCTAGGCCATCTCTCCAGCTCCATGAAAATTCTTATTGCTAGCAGTGTCGCAAGCATCTGAAGGGCACAGGGCAGCGCATCACTCACCTGTCTGGTGAGACTGGTGTACACAAACATATTGTAGGTTGCATTAAAAAGTAGCAATGTAATTGTGTACAGAACAGAATATTAACTTATTTATTTAATTTTTGAGAGTCTTGTTTGTAACCCAGGCTGGCCTAAAACATAAGATCCTCCTGCCTCAGCCTCCCAAATGTATTACAGGTATGCAAAGAATATTTCATAATGATACTAACTAGGTATGTTACTTAGGCTTAAGTATCAAGCCCTCTATACTTTTTATCATTTTTATTTATTTTTTATTTTATGTGTATGAGTGTATTGCCTACATTGAGTAAGTGCACCTTTACTGCATAATGCCCATGGAGGTCAGAAGAGGGTGTCAGATCCCCTGGAACTGGAGTTACAGACAGTTGTTAGCCACCATGTGGGTGTTGGAAACTGAACTCAGGTCCTGTGCCAAGAGCAGTAGATGCTCTTACCCCTGAGCCATCTCTCCAGCCCCCTTTATATCATTATTTTATATCACATTCCTACTTAAAATTTTTATTGTAAGACCTTCATCCAGCATCTTGATTATAGCATTTTCTTCTGTGCCTGATTAAATCTCGTGTTGTTCGTCATGGCTCTCAGAGCACCAGGCTAACTACACAGCTGAGGCATCCAACAGGACATGGAAGTCCACTTGCATCATGGAACTGTGCAGTTCTCAGATGTGTTCTCAGTAAACAACCAAGACTGCATATATGTCTCTGGTCGGTCCTGCTTCTCCAGAGAACCCAGGAGAACGGAAGAACAAGGACTAGATCAGAAAGCCTGGCTGGAGGGAGTAAACTTCCCTCACCCTCGACCTGGTAAGAAGGTGCTTTGCACTGGAGCCAGGGAGGGAGCGATTGCGACTGCTCACAGGTCACAGCAGTCTCCTGCGTCCAGGTTCCAGGGAACCCAGGGCAGAGGTCAACCTGAAGTCTACTCCTGATCATATCAGGGAGACCACATGGAAATGCAGTTACAGGCAGGAATGGAAAGGAACAATGCTCTCCTCAGTCTCATTGGCTTCTTCCAACTCAACAACCAAGGACACTCATGAAGGGTGGAGGAGGAAGACGGGTCCCCACCTTTGACTAGAAGAAGGTATCCTGGCTGCTAGAGATGCTCTACAGAGCTGGGCACTGCCGTATTGAGGAGGAAGGCTCCTCTGGTTGTTGGCCAGGAAGTCTCTTTTACTAATCTCTCTCTCTCTCTCTCTCTCTCTCTCTCTCTCTCTCTCTCTCTCTCTCTCTCTCTCTTTCTCTCCTCTTCTCTAGTCCTGTCTTTCCCCAACCTCCACACCCTCTCCCAGGTGCTTCTGTCAGGATGCTGGACTTTGTCGGCCTCTCTTCCATACCAGTTCCACCTAAATTTTGCTGCCTGTATCCTCAGGGTGGCCTTTGTCCATCCAGGCAGGGCCCCAGGTCACAAGGTTCCTTAGACTGGCAGAGCTCAATACAACCAATGGACTGCCTGGGGTGTGGTGGGTTCTAGAGGAGAAGACGATGGAGTCTCATCTCCCCTCTGTACCCTTGAGAACTCAATTGCAATGCCGCAAATCAGACCCAGAATTATATACCCAGGTGCAAGGCAGTGTCTGAAGCCCAGTTTTGTCAGTAGCATTTAACCTGCACAAATCCTGGTAGGACGGTGAAGACATCTCTGGTGGAAGGGGTGAAGTTGTCAGGTGGCGATGGCCAGATGGCTGGACTCTGGAGGGCAAGACCTTGCTGTGCTTCAG
Organism: Rhizomys pruinosus; assembly: GCA_009823505.1. Classification (NCBI taxonomy): domain Eukaryota; kingdom Metazoa; phylum Chordata; class Mammalia; order Rodentia; family Spalacidae; genus Rhizomys; species Rhizomys pruinosus. The sequence continues at coordinate 3,670,385 of VZQC01003012.1, read as the reverse complement.
TAGGTTCTGGTGGACTCCAGCTGGCATCCGTGATCACCACCACTGGTTAACACCACTGCTTTGAAAGAGGACACTTTGCCAGACACATGACCACCAGGGGGCGCCTTGAACTCTGCCCTCCGCATGTGAACACAGTTCTGTGTCATTCTTTTTTTTTTTTTTTTTTTTTTTAAA
>VZQC01003012.1:3583996-3668127 GCA_009823505.1 Rhizomys pruinosus | reverse complement strand
GGGGGGGGATACAGAAAGACATGAAACCTTTTCATCAAACCCCTGCAATTCAAATCTTAAAACTAACTATGGGAAAAGATTTGTTTGTTCCAACAGGACAAAACGTCACCAACTTAACGGCTGAGAAAGAAAAGATACAGGTTTGCATTGAGTAGGATGTACCAAAAAGTTCTGTGTCATTCTAAACCCGTCTGTCACTTTTCAAGAAAACCAACAGGAACAGAGGCAGTTTCCCAAGAGGACCAAGGAGCCATGTCATCCATGACTGTCACCTGCGACATGGCTGAATGTGGGAGGGATGGCAGTGAGCAGCTCATCCATGATGGCAGAACATCTGATGATACAGGAGATTCGGGGAAGAAATGAGAAGGGAGCGCTGTACCCCAAAGGAGACGCGAGGTTTTGTAAGATATTAAATGGGAAAAATTCAGGAAACCAGGTTGGAATACCATCTCAGCAAAATGCCAAGAGCTGGGGGAGTTAGCCGTGAAGGAGGCCTTATTGGGTGTCACAGCCAGGCACAACTTTTTTCTTCCCCTACTTTTCCCCCAGATTTCATTTACTGGTCACATGCTACTTTTATTATTTATTTATTTATTTATTTATTTATTGGCCTTTTTCAAGACAGGATCTCCCTGTAGCCCTAGCTGGCCTGGAACTCGCTCTGTAGACCAGGTTGGCCTTGAACTCACAGAGATCCACCTGCCTCTGCGTCCCAAGTGCTAGGATTAAAGCCGGGCACCACCACGCCCTGCTATACACGCTACTTTTATAATAACAATAAAACAAATAAAAGAGTCTTATTTGAAGTGGGATGTATAAAAATCCAACTGAAGAGTTTCATTTTATGTGGGTGACTGGCTCAAGATGACCTAGATGACCAATATTTTCCTTTAGTTGTTCTTAAAGATTTCTTTCTAATTTTTTATTTTTATTTATTTTTAAGTATTTTTAAATTTAATTTATTTTTATGTCTATGAATGTACTGTCTGCATGTAGGTTTGTGCACCCGTGTTGTGCAATGCCGAGGAGGTCAGAAGAGGGTGTCGGATTCCCCTGGAACTGGAGTTAAAGACGGTTCTCAGCTGCCATGTGGGTGCTGGGAATTGAACCCGGGTCCTCTGCAAGAGCAGTCAGCGCTCTTAACCACTAGGCCCTCTAATTTTTAAAAGTGTGTGTATGGGTATGGTTACATCCCTCTGAGCACAGGTTCCTGCAGAGGCCAGAAGAAGACACCAGATCCCCTGGAGCTGGAGTTCCAGGTGGTTGTGAGCCACCTGACATGGGTGCTGGGAACCAAACTCAGGTCCTCTGCAAGAGCAGTGCATGCTCTTAACAGCTGAGCTGTCTCTACAGACTTTTTCTTTATCTTGATGTTTCGGTTATTAGCTTTAGCTGGCCCCGTGAAGCTATCTCTCCAGCCCTTATCTTTCTTTTTAATGAAAAAATAATGCCTGCCCATAATGGAAAGTTAGCCAACACCAGGAGGTTTGCAACAAAAAGGAGACTTCCTGCCCACTGGGGGACTGTATCGTTTGTGGCTCTAGAGGAAGAGAACAGAGAGAATGAACACATGTATATGTTTATATCTATCTATCTATCATCTATCTATCTGTCTATCTATCTATCTATCATCTATCTATCTATGAGAATTTGTTAATCAGCCTTACTTCAAAGTCATAACAGAATAATTACCCCTGAGGGGCCGAGACCCTGGTAGTTGCTCAGTCCACAGGACTGGGTGCCTCACCAGTCCAAATCTGGTGCTGAAAAGCCAGAGGGATCCTGAAGAGCCATTGGTCCTCAGTCCATGATAGAAGCCTGGAAACACTGGGTCCAACGTCAGCAAAGGAATTACTATCGGCAGCAACAGGATAAACGGACTCAGAGGCAAGAGGGAAGACCGAGCAAGCAGAAGGTGAAGAATCCTCTTATACCATGCCCTCCTTTTTTTTTTTTTTTAACCTGAGGAGCTACCAGAAGATGCTGCCCACATTTAGGGTCGATCTCCCCACATCGATTAGGACAACTCTTCAGGTAAGTTTCCCTACCCAGGTGATCCTAATTTGTAGCAAGTTGCTATTAAAATCAACCATCACAGGGACATTTCCAGTTTTTAGTTTTCAGTCCGTGTTTCTGTAAGAAAACCCCTAGAAAATCCAGAGGTCGGCTTCAAAGTTTGTGTGAAGATTCAGGTTCACTTGGTTATGTTGCGTTGTCCTCTAAAGAGGTCTCACCAGTTTGTATGTCCATCATGGATAAGAACTGGAACTTCATATTTCCTTAGCTCCAGAGGGGCAATTCCTGAGTATTCCCCTCAAGAGAGTGATATGATAGAAGCCTACTGTTGAAGTTTGGAGCTTGGAGGCCCTACCATAGATCCATTTGTTAAAGGCATGGCCCCTAGACCCTGACTCTGTTGGGAGTTGTAGAAACTTAAAAGCTGGGGTCTGCTGGAAGGAAGTTATGTCATTGGGGAAATGCCCTTGAAGAGGATGTTGGGACCCCAGCTCCTTCCTTCTCTCTTTCCTTCCCAGAGGCCATGAAATGAAGAGATCTCCTCACAGTCCCAAAGCAACTGGGCCAAACAGTGATCTCTGAGACCAAGACCCAAAACAAAGGCAAAATTAAAAACCCCTTTCTTATAAGTAGATTGGCTTTGATATTTTGTCACAGTAAGTGAAAGCTGATTAATGCATCTTTTTATTAAACAGATTTTTTTTTTTGTCTTTTCGAGACAGGGTCTCCCTGTAGCCCCAGCTGTCCTGGAACTCACTCTGTAGACCAGGCTGGCCTTGAACTCACAAAGATCCGCCTGCCTCTGCCTCCCAAGTGCTAGGATTAAATGGCCTCCAGCACTTCCCAAGCGTGAATCACGACAACCGCCCTTGGCAGGGCCTGTTGCCACGCTTCCTAAATGCCTTTTCTGCCAGCAGCTGCCCTCTTCCCGTGGTGATTATGTGTCAGCTGCTTCCGGCTTCTGACTTTTCCTCTTCTCTTTGCTTCCTCAGCCAGCAGTTGTCTAACTGATTGCCAAAACCCTCCCTGTGGTTTCAGAATCTGCTTCCTAGGCTGTCTTCCTCCTGGGCCACCTACCTGGCCCTTACAGACTTAAGAGTTTCCAGGTGACACCCTGGCCAGTTGATCAACACCCTCCCCACCTCCCACTCCCGTTGGGCCTACTCCACTATGGACCTCATCACCCCTTTAGGACTGCCCCAGCTCTCCAGGCTTCTGGAACTGACACCCTGCTGAATGCTGTCCATCATTTTTCCCTACCCCAAGCCAATGTGACATGGCTGTCTTCTCCAAAATGCTCCCTGTCCCTCAGCACCAGGGCAGCCTGGACCGCTCTCCATGCTCTGGACACTTGTCTTAGCTCAGGCTTCACGACAAAACCTTATGAACGGCAGCTTCCGCCATACGACAGACCTTCATTTCTCAGTGTCCTAGAGGTATGACACTGGCATGGCTGGTTCTGGTGAGGCCTCTCTTCCTGGTGGGCAGATGGCTAGCTGCCTTCTCACTGTTCCCACCTTCAAGCCCACAAGCCCTGTCGGGTTAGAACCCCACTCTATGACCTCATTTAATTTGAACTGCCACTTAGAGCTTTAGCATATAAGTGGGGGAGGCAGAGGGAGAAGACACAGTCCACTCCCTCCCAGTACGGAACAACGCCCGCTGGTCATAGCAATTGCTGCTGTCTGTAGGCGCAGCACCTCGCTAAATTCTGTGGTATTTCACCCAGTCCTCATGGTGGATCCCAGTATGACCTTCATCTTACTGCCAGATAAAATGCCGGTCAGAGAGATTAAGTAACTAGCCTGCAATCTAGCAGCAGATCAGAGCTCCCAGCCCACGTCTGACCATCTCAGGACCAGGCTGTAGACTTTGACTCAGACGAGCAATACACTGGTGCTAGACTCCGATTCCTTAGCTGAGAGCCTGCTTGCCTGAGTTCTCCCGGCACTGTCTCCTAGCGTGGGTGAAGAGATACTAGGGCCTATGGGTGAAGAGATACTAGGGCCTAGGACTGAGTGTCGGTGCCAGCACATGAGTTTCAGGTCCTTGATGAATGGTCCTTGATGGGGTATGTGGCCTGTGGATCCAGAGGTGGTGTCAGTAGAGCAGATGGAATGTCATTGTCAGCTTCATCATGGCTGGATGACCAGGGGAGATGAGGGAAAGGATGCAGGACTGATGGAGGCTGAACTGTCAGACCACAACCCCTCTCCACTTGTTCTCATTGCAGTCATGACCTAATTGACTTTTTTTTTTTTCTCTATATTTTTTATTAAATTTTTGTGTATTTCACACAATCTCTTACTCCCTTCCCCTTGTGGCTCCTTCCCACAACCCCCCAGGAGAATTCGTACATCTGTGTCATGCTTGTGTCCCCAGGCGTCCCTCAGTGCAGTTCATCCACTGGGGTCTAGTCAGCCCATCCAAGTCCTCCCCTCCTCCCCCCTTTAAGAAGACCGTCTACAATCCCAATTGTAGAGAACCTCCAGCTTCACCGTCCTGGAAGTCACGTTCAGTCGTGGTTTTGTTATCCCCTCAGAATGCCTCTCAAGGCTTCCTCGGCCTGCAGGGGAGGCTGGAAACCTCTAACTTCAGAGACTCAGGCAACTACCACCAACAGCCCTTCCTTATCCCAGCCCTTTCTTGAGGACCAGGCAGGGGTCTCCCTTACTCTCTGCCTGAGTCCAGAATTTTCTGCCAACTCTGCCCAAAGTATGGCCACCAATCTTGCTCCAGTCCTCAGGCCAGCCTTCTATCTCTGCCTGCTCTAGTCTCCCCTCACTCCCATCTTGTCCTGGTCCTCACTTCTACATGCTCAGGTTGCCCACACCCCAGTATCCACACCGCCAACTGTGGCCCGAGTCCTGGACTTCCTCACAGCCCCTTCCTGCATCCTTGCTCTGAGACTCTCCACCCAGACTCCCTGAAGGGCTTCACACTACTCCAGAGAAACACTCTGACTAGGCAGCTCCGCTCTAGAAACGCCCGTGTGTCAAGCAGTGTGGCAGCCGGGGACTTCCAGACCTCAGTGGTGCCTTCTCCATTGACTGCATAGACCAGTCCGCAGGCTAACCCAGTGGGATTTCTTTTATAACCCAGTTGGATTTCTTTCACCTGCAGGAAATCAAGTCTTGCATAGGAGGGCACAGATTCAGGCGAAAAATAACTGGAGTGACACCAGAGAGAGTTTTGGATCAGTGCACCTTTACTGAAATCAGTTAAGTTTTTATACAGGCAGGCAAAACGGCAAGCAAAGTGGGCGAAACGGGCAGGAAGGGGGAAGGGTCGAGGTGACAAGCAGGGGATTTGCATATCCTGGGACACAGAGCTTATTGCCTTTGCAACTCGCACCTGGGCTGCAAGGCCACTCTTAGATAAATTTTACATCAATGAAAGTTTTTACTGCTCACACTGTCTTGATAAGCAATAAAACAGCAGTCTTAGAACACAAGCCATAACAGTCTTTGTTCTTTGAAGTTCCAATTAGTGTTTCTCATCCTTCCTGGGGCTAGAGCTTTCTCAGGTGTTTGTTACCTCTAGGTTGTGATTTAAGCCACAAGCCTGAGAAAGGGGGCCTTTCAGCTCTTCATAAATTACACAGTGTTTTTCTAAAGGAGAAAACCCTGCCATGTGCCTCTAACTTGTTACACTTTATATGTATAACTGTAACTAAACTTTATCTTACTAACTTTATTAGATGTAGCTTTCTGCTTAAAGGACTGAGTTCTTATTATTAAGTTTGGAAGGGCACTTTTATTATTAGTAACTACCCAATGATCTCAGTGTAATGTTTACAATATACTTGTGGGGACTTTTAAGACAAAGGAGCCTTTAAATGTGTATCTCTGTATGATTTTACTTAGGTTCATGAGGCTTCTGTTTGCCTGAATTGTTTTTAACATTTTTAACTGTCCCTTGTCTGGGACTGGGTTGTGCTGAGCTCAGGAGGAGAGTCAAAACACATGTACAAAGTCCAAACACTCATGAAGCATAACATCTTGTAATGCATCGTGATCTTGAGGCTGAGGCCGTACTCTGCTATGACCACCAGGGAGCTTAACCTAGTGAGGTTCTTATCTCCTCGTCCGTTGTTACACAGACGACACCGGAGTTGGTGTGACAGCACAGCCTTTCCTAGCCTCCTCCATCTCTCCATGCTCCTCTGGTCAGCTCACTTCCAGAATGATCCACATCCCCCACTTCGCTGCCCACAAAGGGTGACTGAGTCTCCCAGGCCACCCTCCTCCGCATCCTCATGTCCTCCAGCACCCCACACCCGCCAAGTCCCCTCACCTCTTCCTCTCCTCCCCACCCACTCGTGCTTTTCATCCTCTAAGTAAGTATAAGATGCTTTCCATTTTGCACAATAAAATTAAAACCCCTCGTGCCAGAGGGTCCCAGCTTTGGCTGGAATTATGAAAAACTCCACCAGAGCGGTTAAACAAAAAACCTGCAAGATGGACAGAGCCTGGATTTTCTCTCCCCGTGAGGGCACAGCCAGGATTGACAACCTGTCCCCATCTTGCCTCACTGTCTCTCCACTTAATAAAGACGCCTTTTTTTTTTTTTTTTTTTTTTTTAAAAAAAAAAAAAAAAAAAGAATGAGCTCTTGTGAGGGGTTTGGGCTTCATTTCCTCTGCACCAGTCTTCAATAAATTTGTTTCCTCCCGCCAACTTTTTAAAAAAAATTTATTATTATTTTTTATGTGCATGAGTGTACTGTCTGCATGTAGGTTGGTGCGCCTGTGTCGTGCAATGCTGCAGAGGTCAGAAGAGGGCATCGGATTCCCCTGGAACTGGAGTTAAAGATGGTTCTTAGCCACCATGTGGGTGCTGGGAATTGAACCCGGGTCCTCTGAAAAAGCAGTTGGTGCTCTTAACCACTGAGCCATCTCTCCAGCCCCAGCCTTCCACCAACTTTTTTTGGGTCTTTTGGAGACAGGGTCTCCCTGTAGCTCTGGCTGCCCCTGTAGACGGGGCTGGCCTTGAACTCACAAAGATCTGCCTGCCTCTGCCTCCCAAGTGCTAGGATCAAAGGTGTGCGCCACCACGCCTGGCCCTTCCGCCAACTTTTAACTGTTGGGTTTTTGCTACAGTGGCAGATGGTGCTGACCTCAGATTCTCAACTTGTTCTAATAATCTATCAGTTGTCTACGAAATTCTAGGCCTGCAGCAACATGCCTCACCCAAGGTTATCAGGAAGACATACTGGAAGCTGGTGCTTTGGTGGCACCCAGAAGAAACATCTGATAATAAAGGAGCAGAGAAAACATTCAAACAGGAACTGAGGCGTGTGAGGGGTTCATCAGATGCTAAAACATTGGGCCCCGGGGACAAGTAGATGGCTGGCTGTGCAAACTTAAGGACCGGAGTTCGAATCCCCAGCACCCATGTAAAATCTGGGAGTGGGAGTAACCCTGGCACCAGGGGGACAGAGGAAGGTCACTGGGGCTTGTTGGCTGCAGCCAGATCCACGCTCAGTGAGACCCTCTCAAGGGAGAAGACAGCCAGTTAAAGCCCTTAACAATAGACGTAGAAGCAGCCGCTATGCTGGGATAAAAAGGGGCTCAGATCTTTGTGAGTTCAAGGCCAGCCTGGTCTGCAGAGTGAGTTCCAGGACAGCTGGGGCTGCAGGGATACCCTGTCTTGAAAAGACAACAACAACAACAACAACAACAACAACAAAAAGGGGGGGCACTCAACACACGTACTCAACAGAAATGTTAGATGACAGCAAGCAGTATTTGAAGACTAACATGGACATTTTTTTGAAGATCTCAAAAAACTCCACTTTCAGTAAAATTGTACCTAATCTAAGTTATTAGTAAACAGTTCATTGATGCTCCTATTTATCACAGACTTAGTTTATTGTTGGGGCCAAAAAATAGTACCTCCTTTCTTCTTCTTCTTCTTCTTTAAAGTTGTTGAAATCTCCATATACACTTCACTTTTTTGTTTTGTTTTTCATTTTTTCAGACAGAATCTCGTATAGCCCAGGCTGGACTTAGCCTCACTATGTGGTCAAAGATAACCTTGAACTCCTGATCCTCCTGCCTCTACCTCCCAGGTCCTGGAATTACAGGTGTACATCACCACATCTGGCTTTGCGCTTGGCTTCTCTATTGAGTACAATCCAATCTCAGTCCTGTGGCTCGGTAGTGCTGGGGTAGGGACCGCACTCTAACACCGGCAAGGCTTCTTGTTAGCTGAGCAGTGACAGCCTGCTGTGTGGTTAACATCTGCAGCTGCACAAATCATTTCCGTTTTCTGCACTATTCAATAATACAAGCAATTACTCTATGAATGCTAATACATTTTTGGGTTAGCATAAATTAAGGGTGTTTTCTAGTTGTGCATGAAAACTGTCAACTTTGTAGCATCTGACAATAGTTTAACTCTATAATATTATGGTCGGGTTTATAAAACCTTGTAAACTGAGTCCTTGTCATTTACTTCAAAAACTAAAATAAGGGGCAGCGAGATGGCTCAGTGGGAAGTGGGTGTCACGTAGGCTTGATCGAGTCGACTCCCAGAACCCATGAGAAGATGGAAGAAGATCCCCTCCACAAAGTTGTCCTCTGACTCACACACACACACACACACACACACACACACGCACACTCACACACACACACAGTGTGGTATGTATGCACCTACACACATGCACCTACATACACACGGATTATACGTATACATAATAATAAAAATTAAAATAAGTTTGGTGCATTAAAAAAATCAGCTCCTCCCCTTCATTTACAATGATGAATTGAAATTTTTTTTTAAGAAAATGAGCACGGTTCCTTTATCCAAAGCTGGCTGTGAACACAGTCACCAGGTGGCCTTTACACAGCACTGCGTCTTCATCACTAAGCCCAAACTTGGCACATAAAGTCAGGAAGACCTGCAATGCCCCTGTCGGTAGCTCCTCGACATGCCAGGCACTAGGTAGCACTTTTCCCAGGGTCAAATGCTACTTCTGCTGTGAGCCATGCTCCAGGCCAGAGGGGTCAGCCCACCACAGCTGCCATGCTACTGCACTGCACGTGTGCCAGGGCCCCGCACCTCCTCCAACCTCCGTTCTGGCCTCCAGCACTTCCCAAGCGTGAATCACGACAACCGCCCTTGGCAGGGCCTGTTGCCACGCTTCCTAAATGCCTTTTCTGCCAGCAGCTGCCCTCTTCCCGTGGTGATTATGTGTCAGCTGCTTCCGGCTTCTGACTTTTTCCTCTTCCTCTTTGCTTCCTCAGCCAGCAGTTGTCTTAACTGATCTGCCAAAACCCTCCCTGTGGTTTCAGAATCTGCTTCCTAGGCTGTCTTCCTCCTGGGCCACCTACCTGGCCCTTACCAGACTTAAGAGTTTCCCAGGTGACACCCTGGCCAGTTGATCAACACCCTCCCCACCTCCCACTCCCGTTGGGCCTACTCCACTATGGACCTCATCACCCCTTTAGGACTGCCCCAGCTCTCCAGACTTCTGGAACTGACACCCTGCTGAATGCTGTCCATCATTTTTCCCTACCCCAAGCCAATGTGACATGGCTGTCTTCTCCAAAATGCTCCCTGTCCCTCAGCACCAGGGCAGCCTGGACCGCTCTCCATGCTCTGGACACTTGTCTTAGCTCAGGCTTCACGACAAAACCTTATGAACGGCAGCTTCCGCCATACGACAGACCTTCATTTCTCAGTGTCCTAGAGGTATGACACTGGCATGGCTGGTTCTGGTGAGGCCTCTCTTCCTGGTGGGCAGATGGCTAGCTGCCTTCTCACTGTTCCCACCTTCAAGCCCACAAGCCCTGTCGGGTTAGAACCCCACTCTATGACCTCATTTAATTTGAACTGCCACTTAGAGCTTTAGCATATAAGTGGGGGAGGCAGAGGGAGAAGACACAGTCCACTCCCTCCCAGTACGGAACAACGCCCGCTGGTCATAGCAATTGCTGCTGTCTGTAGGCGCAGCACCTCGCTAAATTCTGTGGTATTTCACCCAGTCCTCATGGTGGATCCCAGTATGACCTTCATCTTACTGCCAGATAAAATGCCGGTCAGAGAGATTAAGTAACTAGCCTGCAATCTAGCAGCAGATCAGAGCTCCCAGCCCACGTCTGACCATCTCAGGACCAGGCTGTAGACTTTGACTCAGACGAGCAATACACTGGTGCTAGACTCCGATTCCTTAGCTGAGAGCCTGCTTGCCTGAGTTCTCCCGGCACTGTCTCCTAGCGTGGGTGAAGAGATACTAGGGCCTATGGGTGAAGAGATACTAGGGCCTAGGACTGAGTGTCGGTGCCAGCACATGAGTTTCAGGTCCTTGATGAATGGTCCTTGATGGGGTATGTGGCCTGTGGATCCAGAGGTGGTGTCAGTAGAGCAGATGGAATGTCATTGTCAGCTTCATCATGGCTGGATGACCAGGGGAGATGAGGGAAAGGATGCAGGACTGATGGAGGCTGAACTGTCAGACCACAACCCCTCTCCACTTGTTCTCATTGCAGTCATGACCTAATTGACTTTTTTTTCTCTATATTTTTTATTAAATTTTTGTGTATTTCACACAATCTCTATACTCCCTTCCCCTTGTGGCTCCTTCCCACAACCCCCCAGGAGAATTCGTACATCTGTGTCATGCTTGTGTCCCCAGGCGTCCCTCAGTGCAAGTTCATCCACTGGGGTCTAGTCAGCCCATCCAAAGTCCTCCCCTCCTCCCCCCTTTAAGAAGACCGTCTACAATCCCAATTGTAGAGAACCTCCAGCTTCACCGTCCTGGAAGTCACGTTCAGTCGTGGTTTTGTTATCCCCTCAGAATGCCTCTCAAGGCTTCCTCGGCCTGCAGGGGAGGCTGGAAACCTCTAACTTCAGAGACTCAGGCAACTACCACCAACAGCCCTTCCTTATCCCAGCCCTTTCTTGAGGACCAGGCAGGGGTCTCCCTTACTCTCTGCCTGAGTCCAGAATTTTCTGCCAACTCTGCCCAAAGTATGGCCACCAATCTTGCTCCAGTCCTCAGGCCAGCCTTCTATCTCTGCCTGCTCTAGTCTCCCCTCACTCCCATCTTGTCCTGGTCCTCACTTCTACATGCTCAGGCTTGCCCTCACACCCAGTATCCACACCGCCAACTGTGGCCCGAGTCCTGGACTTCCTCACAGCCCCTTCCTGCATCCTTGCCTTGAGACTCTCCACCCAGACTCCCTGAAGGGGCTTCACACTACTCCAGAGAAACACTCTGACTAGGCAGCTCAGCTCTAGAACAGCCCGTGTGTCAAGCAGTGTGGCAGCCGGGGACTTCCAGACCTCAGTGGTGCCTTCTCCATTGACTGCATAGCACAGTGCCGCAGGCTAACCCAGTGGGATTTCTTTTACTAACCCAGTTGGATTTCTTTCACCTGCAGGAAATCAAAGTCTTGCATAGGAGGGCACAGATTCAGGCGAAAAATAACTGGAAGTGACACCAGAGAGAGTTTTGGATCTAGTGCACCTTTACTGAAATCAAGTTAAGTTTTTATACAGGCAGGCAAAACGGCAAGCAAAGTGGGCGAAACGGGCAGGAAGGGGGAAGGGTCGAGGTGACAGGCAGGAGATTTGCATATCCTCGGGAACAAAAGGCTTATTGCCTTAGCAGCTCGCACCTGGGCTGCAAGGCCAGCTCTTAGATAAATTTATACATCAATGAAAGTTTTTACTGCTCACACTGTCTTGATAAGCAATAAAACAGCAGTCTTAGAATCACAAGCCATTAGCAGTCTTTGTTTCTTTTGAAGTTCCAATTAGTGTTTCTCATCCTTCCTGGGGCTAGAGCTTTCTCAAGGCTGTTTGTTACCTCTAGGTTGTGATTTAAGCCACAAGCCTGAGAAAGGGGGCCTTTCAGCTCTTCATAAATTACACAGTGTTTTTCTTAAAGGAGAAATCCCTGCCATGTGCCTCTAACTGTTACACTTTAATATGTATAACTGTAACTAAACTTTATCTTACTAACTTTATTAGATGTAGCTTTCTGCTTAAAGGACTGAGTCTTATTATTATTAAGTTTGGAAGGGCACTTTTATTATTAGTAACTACCCAATGATCTCAGTGTAATGTCTACAATATACTTGTGGGGACTTTTAGGACAAAGGAGCCTTTAAATGTTGTATCTCTGTATGATTTTACTTAGGTTCATGAGGCTTCTGTTTGCCTGAATTGTTTTTAAACATGTTTAACTGTCCCTTGTCTGGGACTGAGGTTGTGCTGAGCTCAGGAGGAGAGTCAAAAGACAATGTACAAAGTCCAACACTCATGAAGCATAACATCTTTGTAATGCATCGTGATCTTAGAAGCTGAGGCCGGGCACTCTGTCACTGACCACCAGGGAGCTTAACTTCGAAAGGTTCTTATCTCCTCGTCCGTTGTTACACAGACGACACCGGAGTTGGTGTGACAGCACAGCCTTTCCTAGCCTCCTCCATCTCTCCATGCTCCTCTGGTCAGCTCACTTCCAGAATGATCCACATCCCCCACTTCGCTGCCCACAAAGGGTGACTGAGTCTCCCAGGCCACCCTCCTCCGCATCCTCATGTCCTCCAGCACCCCACACCCGCCAAGTCCCCTCACCTCTTCCTCTCCTCCCCACCCACTCGTGCTTTTCATCCTCTAAGTAAGTATAAGATGCTTTCCATTTTGCACAATAAAATTAAAACCCCTCGTGCCAGAGGGTCCCAGCTTTGGCTGGAATTATGAAAAACTCCACCAGAGCGGTTAAACAAAAAACCTGCAAGATGGACAGAGCCTGGATTTTCTCTCCCCGTGAGGGCACAGCCAGGATTGACAACCTGTCCCCATCTTGCCTCACTGTCTCTCCACTTAACTAAAGACGCCTTTTTTTTTTTTTTTTTTTTTTTTTTTTTTGGTATTTTTGAGACAGAGTCTCCCTGTAGCCCCAGCTGGCCTAGAACTCACTCTGTAGACCAGGCCGGCCTTGAACACATAGAGATCCACCTGCCTCTGCCTCACAAGTGCCAGGATTAAAGGCGTGTGCCACCATCCCTGGCAACTGATGACAGTTTTGAACCAATTGTCCTTACTCCATGTTACCATGTCAGCGCCTCCCACAGGGACCTGTCACACCCTCTTCTTTACTCCCACAGGGACCTGTCACACCCTCTTCTTTACTCCCACAGGGACCTGTCACACCCTCTTCTTTACTCCCACAGGGACCTGTCACTGCCCTCTTCTTTACTCCCACAGGGACTGTCACACCCTCTTCTTTACTCCCACAGGGACTGTCACACCCTCTTCTTTACTCCCACAGGGACCTGTCACACCCTCTTCTTTACTCCCACAGGGACCTGTCACACCCTCTTCTTTACTCCCACAGGGACCTGTCACACCCTCTTCTACTCCCACCAGGGACCTGTCACACCCCTCTTCTTTACTCCCACAGGGCCCTGTCACACCCTCTTCTTTACTCCCACAGGGACCTGTCACACCCTCTTCTTTACTCCCACAGGGACCTGTCACACCCTCTTCTTTACTCCCACAGGGACCTGTCACACCCTCTCTTTACTCCCACAGGGACCTGTCACGCCCTCTTCTTTACTCCCACAGGGACCTGTCACGCCCTCTTCTTTACTCCCACAGGGACCTGTCACACCCTCTTCTTTACTCCCACAGGGATCTGTCACACCCTCTTCTTTACTCCCACAGGGACCTGTCACACCCTCTTCTTTACTCCCACAGGGACCTGTCACACCCTCTTCTTTACTCCCACAGGGACCTGTCACACCCTCTTCTTTACTCCCACAGGGATCTGTCACACCCTCTTCTTTACTCCCACAGGGACCTGTCACACCCTCTTCTTTACTCCCACAGGGACCTGTCACACCCTCTTCTTTATTCCCACAGGGACCTGTCACACCCTCTTCTTTACTCTCACCACAAACTTCTCCAACCACCTGTGGCTCTCTTCTCCCTCATTTCAACACAGCCCAGCAAGGACTCTGTGGTCTCTTCCCCTCTCCCAAGACCCTTCTGTGCCGCACCCCATGCCGTCTCCAGTACTCAGGACTTTCTTGGTTTTTGCACTTGACCCTCTCCTCTGTCCACACTCTGGCAGGACACTTCTGCCCCTGGCCTGGAGATCTGTGCTTCTATCCCTAACCTTGTTCTGGGCTCCCACCCATGTCGTGTGCCGTGCTTCCTCTGTGCACAATGCAGATGCATTCACGCTGTACTTGTGTGACTCCCATCTTCACACCAAAAACCTGTTCTTCCACATGCATCGCCTATCCAGATTGCTGCCACCAAGCTGGCTTCTCCGAGATGAATGGTGACATCCTCATTCCCGCCTCTTCCTACTACCCACATCCAATATCAGGAGTTCTAGAATGCCTTGGGATTCACTTCCTTTGCTCCCTTCCTCCATCTCACATCCCTGTCCCTGGGCGATTCCAAGAGGATCTGCTGGAACCATCTACCCCGCAGCCAGCTCTGACTCTGACTTCACACATCTACCAGGGCTGTCTTTCTAACATGCAAAATCTGAGATCCCCAGTGGCCGGTTTCAATCTCTGTCACCTTTGCTTGGTCCTAGGATGAAATAAATGCCAGCTCCCTCCATCCCTCTAGGCTCCTCCCACTTCTTGTCTCACCCTCCTTTGCAGACCCCCACCTGTCTCCTCTCCTTCTGCCATACTCCCTCTAGGCTCCGAGATCACACCCTCATGTGTGTGATCCAGTGGGTAACAAACCCCCTGCCTCCCTGAGCATTCTGAGATTTTCTTTGCTTTGAATCGTGATGATGCCTGTCCAAAGGTCTAACTTCCCTCTTGCTCCATTCCTCTGTGGCCAGGTGAGAGAGGAAAAAAAACCAAAACCAAACCAGACTGAGGAGCTCAACCTGGCATCTCAGCAGCCTTGAAGTCATGAGCAACAGGCTTCATCTTTCTGTCTCAGTCTTTCCTTTGCAAAGTGAGGTGATGGTAACAGGCACTTTCAGCAGGCCAAAGGGAGAATAAGAAGGTAAATTACCAAGAGCCTAGAACAATACCTTGCACATGAGAGCCCTTGACAGACTTTCCCTTCTGTCTTTTCCTTCACCACAGTACAGACCACACAAGTGTCTGATATACATCTTGTGGTTGGATTCATGAAGAAAAAAGCCTAAGAAGGTAGCGTATTGGAATCTAGGTCCTCAGAGAAAACCAATGGCCCCAATCTTTTGTAAAACCACATTTGGGGGGCTGGAGAGATAGCCTAGTGGTTAAGAGCACCGACTGCTTTTGCAGAGGACCCGGGTTCGATCCCCAGCACCCACATGGTGGCTGAGAACCGTCTGTAACTCCAATTCCAGGAGAACTCCAGTTCCAGGGGAATCCGAGACCCTCTTCTGAACTCCGCAGCATTGCATGACACGGGTGCACAGACCTACATGCAGACAGTACATCCATACACATACAAAATTAATTAATTAACTAATTAATTAATTAATTTAAAAAAAGGAACACTGCCTCTTAAATTCTCTTTAAAAAAAAAACCACATTTGGAGCGTCCCTGAAAGATACAGAAAAATAATAGCACTTTATACAGGGAAGCAACAAAGGACAGGTGGTAACAGCTGCCAGGCCATCTCCTCGCCCAGTGCTCTGCAGAGGGCAGGTCCTGACTACCCCATCCACAATCCTCCCCGTGTAAAGAATGGAGAAGACAAGGCAGTAGTCAGGATGTGGAACTCTTGAGCTTGTGGTCCAGAGTGGAGTTGGGAGCAGTTGGGAGGACCTGATGCAGGCCATGCCAGGATTGTGTGACTCAGCAAGTGGTTTAGCCTCTGGGGCAACTGTTTCAACTAGGCCAGATGAACAAACTCTGTGAATCTGAAGCTTTTTATATCTGTCCACGTTCGGCTTTTTACCCTAGATTATCCACCACATCAGGGAGAAACAGGAACCGAATTTTATAAATTCAAGAGCAGATGCATCTCTGGAAACTTGGATGCTTAAAAGTACAAAAGAAGAAAGCTCTTGCAGAGCATTTTAAGTCTTAATCAGAAGTTGTGCTTCTTTGTGGTAACATTTCAAGAGCTTGACTCAATAATACTTTTTAGAGGATTTGATTTACACAAATAATCCCCAATAAAGAACAGGATTTGCGCTGGGCATGGTGGCTCAGCCTTTAATCCTAGCACTCGGGAGGCAGAGGCAGGAGGATCTTTGTGAGTTCCAGGCCAGCTGGGGCTACAGGGAGACCCTGCTCTGAAAGAGACAAAAAAAAAAAAAAAAAAAAAAAAAAAAAAAAAAAAGAAAAGAACAGGATTTGCTCACAAAGATGTTATTCTCAGTGTTATTTATAACAAAAAAAATGGGAGTAACTTCAACTTTAATAGAAAAGGGGTGTTAGACTGGAGAGATGGCTCAGGAGTTAGGAGCTCTGGCTGCTTTTGCAAAGGACCCTGGTTTGGTTCCCACCACCCACATGGCAGCTAACAATTGTTCCTAACTCCAGTTCCAGGGGATCTGATGCCCTCTTCTGGCCCCTGCAGGCAATGATCAACAGAGGTGCACTTAAATGCAGACTAAACACTCATATATACATAAAATAAAAATAAATACGCAATTAAAAAGATTATTTTTTATGTGTATGAATGTATGCCCACATGTATGTAAGTGCACCCATGTTGTGTAGTGGCCTGAGAGGCCAGAAGAGGGCATCAGACCGGAACTGGAGTTATGATGGTTGGTCGTCACTCGCCATGTGGGAGCTGGGAGCTGAACCTGTGTCCTCTTCAAGAGCAGCCAGTGCTCTTAACCACTGAGCCATCTCTCCAGACCCTATAAATACATATTTTTTTCTTCAAAATAAAAAAGGGCGTTAAATAATGAGCAGTGGGTCTGTTGGACACGTCACCTTCTGCAGTGAATCCCCGAAGGAAATGCTCAGCACAATCTAGGAAGGAGGGAGAGGAGAGCGTGCTCCTGGTTCCATTTTGCAGCATGATCTTAGTTTGGAAGAACAAAGGTCGTTACCAGGTAATAAGCTCAGAAGAAAGTACCATCGGTGGAATTCTGGGCGGGGTTTTCCTGGTTCTTTTATGTCTCCAAATGTTTGGCACCTATTACTTTGAAACCCTTTCTAAAAGCAGTACAAAAATGGCATTTTGAAAAAGCAGTACCTTGCCAAAAGTACAGTCAGCTTTCTCACCTCTCCTCTGAGCAGCACATTTGAATACTGGATCCTTCCCTCTCTTCCTCACCGGCTGGGGTGAGGTGTGGATGGAAGTGCGCTCCCAGCTCTGCTTGGCTCTTAAGAGTGCCGCCGCCTTCGCGGGGGGGGGGGTGAAGCTGTATCTCAGCTCTTGATCCCCAGGCATCTGGGCTGGCAAGCCTGCAAACTGGGGCTGACGTCAGGAGCTGCTATCTCCCCTTCCTCAGGAGAGGAGATGAGGGAACGGGGGGTTGGGGCTCAGTGGCCACATGCTCCAGAGAAAAATAGAGTAGGACCCCACCTTAGAAGCTGGGTACCCTCTTTATTTCGTGGATGTTCAGACAGGGGTGATGGAACCTTCTGGAACAGATGTGAGAATGTGGGTCTGACTGGAAAGCCAGCTGCTCGCCTAGCCCTGCCTCTGACTGTGTGGTATGGGGGGAGTCATAGCAACCCTCTCTCCCACCTGCCCACTGAGTGGGTCAGACAGACTTAATAGGCCTCAAGGTCACGTCCATCTGGGAAGGGCCAACATTTCTTGTTTAGTTGCTATGGCTTTAGCATGAATCCTTGTGTTTGTGGCTGCCTGGTTGATGGGGTCAGTCTTGTTCCCCTGTGAGAGGGGGAGGTCCTCCTTCACAGCATTTCAGAGTTGAGCCGACTGTCCTGCACCTTCTCCTGCAGGGCCAGGCTGGACAACTTCCAAGGTGACCACCTTGCACGCTCGGCAAATTCTCTCCTCTCTCGAGCCTCTTCTTTTCGATGGTGACTTTTTGACCTTGGGCCCCCTCTCACCATCACCCCCACTCCTCCAGAGCAGAGGAGGGTCTCTACTGGGAAGGGGCCTGGCACAAGAGTCCGGCCAGGGGGTCTGTTTAGGGGGTGGTCTGACTAACATGAAGAGTCCAGCCAGGAGGTCTGTTTAGGGGATGGTCTGACTAACATGAAGTGCTGGTTTCTGTGGGAGGAAAGTCTGTGAGCAGAAACTTTTTTTTTTTTTAGACAGGGTCTCCCTTTAGTCCCAGCTGGTCTGGATCTCACTCTGTAGACCAGGCTGGCCTTTAACTCACAGAGCTCCACACCTGCCTCTGCCTCCCAAGTGCTGGGATTAAAGGCATGTGCCACCACGCCCGGCAGAAACTATTTTCATGAGTGTGAAAGAACACACGTGCATCTGTGCGTGTACTCATCATATTTGTATGTCCGACTGCATGTCTCCAACGCAAGTCTGCATGAATGTATATTTACATACATTTGCCTACATGTTCCATCTGTGTATGTGTGGACAGATATGTATGTGACAACCTATATGTGTACATGAGTGTATGAATACATTGTGTACACACTTCATGTGTGCGCACATGTGTGGCTCTGACATGATTAAAACTGCTAAGGAAGAAGGCAGAATCTGACATGGTAAAGCACTTCTTACCAAAAGATGAGTGGTAGCGTTTTCCTTTCCTGTCTTGACAGATTTCACTCGCTGTCTGTCTAGTCAGGACGACCTCACCTCAGCTCAGGCACCACCATCTCCACACACCTGATAAACCTGGAGAAAGCAGCCCATTTCTTTTCTCACACTTCTGAAGGGCAGAAGCCCAAGGTCCGTTCCCTGGGCCAGTGTTCAGATGTCTGCAGAGCCAGGCTCCCCTGAGGCTTGAGTGGAGTCCCCTTGCTGTCCCACGCCCAGCACTAAGCTCCCTGCCTTCCTTGGCTCTGACCACTTCCTCTCTTCTCAGTCAGTGTGACATCTCGCTTTGGGGGCCACACTGCTTCCTTCTCCAGGGAAGGCCCCTCTCCTTCCCTCTCACAAGGACACTTGTGGTTACAGGTGACTGTCCCACCTGGCCCATCCAGATGAACTGAGCCTTGGCTACAAAGTCCTATTCACCACCTGAGGCAGTACTGATCACCTCCTGGGACTAGCAGTCAACATAGGGCCTCATGGAGGACTAGCCCCTCCATAGGGTTGGATGCTTCTGCTGACACGCCCCTCCCCAGCTTCAGAATCCCTGCCTCAGTGGTGTGCACCCCAGCCTGGAAGCCACTAGAGGGCGAGACTGAAGAGAATGTCTAAGTGGGCTACACAGAGGTAGCTAGTCAGAGTTGAGGGGGGCAAAAACTAGGACCACAGGGCCTGGAGAGATTGCTCAGTAGTTAGAGCACTGGCTTCTCTTGCAGAGGACTAGGGTTCGATTCTCAGCACCCACATGACAGTTAATAACCATCCATAACTCCAGTTCCAGGGCATCCAACACCATCTTCTGACCACTACAGGCATTGCATGACACAGGTGCATCTACCTACATGCAGGCAATACAGTTGTACACAAAAGTAAAACATAATAAGTAAAATAAAAAAACTAGGACCACTGAGCCCCTCAGAACCTGGAGCCCCCAATTCTCACTGGCCTGTGGTAAGGGGAATGTATTGTGAGACCCAGGCTTTCCTGCTCTCCACCTGCTGTCTCTTGTCATCAGACAGGATGTTGAACAGTTCTGCCTGCCAGCCTCAAGGTTGGGCCTCGAGATGAACATGTACACACACACACACACACACACACGTATGCGTGCACGCACACATGCACGCACACATATACCTCCTGCCCACACATAGATATAACCTCACACACACATTCTCACACACCGATGGACACCCCAGGAGGTAGTGCTGGACTTGAGACCGGTCAGCATTTCCCAACAACATGGTGTGAACTTGGCCTCTGGTGTTACTGATCTGTGGGTTATCTTCCTGAGCTCCAGAGGCCACCCTGCTCCCAACATCTGCATCCCTCAGAAGCACATGTTCTTTGCATTCTGCTTGTTCTTTACTGCATTTGTTTAGGAAGTGGTTTTTAAAGGAAGGTGTGGGAGGCGAGGGCTTGCTGGACCTGTGTGCATATGTGTCTCGGAGAACACAAATTTATTACAGTAAAACGGTCTCATAAAATGCCCTAAATTCATCCTGAATTGAATTCTAGAGCTAATAAAGAACATTCATGGAACAACCGGTGCCACCCGAATGAAGTCCAGAGTTGAGCGTCTAGTCTCCTGCCAATATGAGCATCTCAGTTCTGACAAATGTGCCACAGTTACATAAGATTTTAACATTGGGGAAACCGAGTGTGTATGAGAACACTGTGTTCTATCTTTGTAACTTTTCTATAAATCTAAAATTCTTCCAAAATAAAAAATTTAAACTTCATTCCAAAGTTTTAGAATCCAGTGTATCATAGCTAAAGTTAAACCAGCAAACTCAGTATTCACTTCAACATTTTATTTTATTTTTCTATTGAGGCATAACATATGTACAGTCAGGTATTCAAACTTTATTGATTGACTGATTGATTGACTGATTGATGATTGACTAATTGATTGATTGAGACAGGGTCTCCCTGTAGCCCCAACTAGCCTGAAACTCACTATGTAGACCAGGCTGGCTTTGAACTGACAGAGAACCACCTGCCTCTGCCTCCCAAGTGCTGGGATTAAAGGCATGCGCCACATCCTAGCTTTCAAACTTTATATGTAGAGGACACAGAAGCTGGCCACAGACTAAGCAGCAGAGAGCTTCAAACATCCTGAATTCTCCTTCCTGCCCTCTCCCAGGTGGTGGCTTCCCCATCAGAAGCAGCCAGTATCCTGACTGACTTGCCGTAGATTCATTTTCCTGTCCCCGGACTTCATGGGAATAGTATTTGCTCTCTATAAAACATGTTCCATGCTGGCTTCTTTCCCTCAGCTCAGTGTCTGAAAACCGTCCCTGCCCTGGCCCATTCCTCTGCTGCTCTGTCGTGTTCTATTGAGCACGAAGGTGGCTTATTCCCAGATCAACTGCTTATGACTGAAGCTACTGTAGATGGTCTGCCTGCTTTTGGCAGACACAGACACTCATTTCTCTCAGATGTATGGTTCAGAGTTCAGATGCTGGCATCATAGATTTGCATGTGTAGTTTTAGAGAATCCTGCCAAATGATTTTCTGAACTGGTTGGTTGTACCAGTGGCTTTTCCTCTTCCATAAACGCACAGGCTCCAGTGCTTCTACATCTCTGCCAACCCTTGCTATTATCAATCCTAAAATTTTTAATTATTTTAGATTATTTTAATCTGCATTTCCTGGAAAATTGATGATTGTATGGAGCATTTTTCCATGTGTGTTTATTCCTTTTTAGGAAAGGGCCTGTTCAAGCCATTTGCCCATTTTTATTGGACCTATTTTTTATTAGTGATTTGTGGGAGCTCTTTATATATTCTGGACAGGGATCTTTTGTCAGCTATATGTGTGTTATAAATATCTCCTCCTTATCAGTGGCTTTTTTTTTACTCTATTAATGGTGACTTTTGGTGAGTGCATCAGTTCAGATTTAATCAAATCAATTCTGCTTTTGTTGTTTTAAAATGCAAATCAGAAGACTTTGCTATCTGTATATAATTAGAACTAGAGGGGATTCTAAGGATCACCAATGCCTGTGATTTTTGATCCTTGTTTCACTAGAATAACTTGAGATTGTAAAGAAATACTAGTGCCTGGGTCCCAGCACCACAGATTCTCAATCAGCTGAACAGGGTGGGCTCTGGCATCAAATTGTTGAAAAGGTTTCCAGGGAGTTCTAACAGGCAGGGAGTGCTTCTAGCCCTGTGAACGCTTAGAGTCTAGGAGTAGGCCCTTCAGCCTTAACAGGCATATGGCTCTCCCAAAGCTTCTAGCTTGCTCCAAAAAGTCCTGGGTAATGTCTGCCCTGGCACAGTAATTACTGTACCCCTTGAGCTCTCAGAGTGTCCAGACTTTGGACAGAACTGTAGGGTTACGTACTGTCAGCTTTTCCAGACTCACTTCCTGGCTGCACACTAAGCCCTCCCTCTCCTGTGCTCAGCCCCAGCCCCAGCCTAGCTAGTCTGAATGCTTTGTAAGACACCAGGTAGGAAACCTGCAAACAGGGAGGCCCAACCTTCCCTTCTAGCTGACTGCATTAAGAACCCGTTAGAGGAAGAAGCATTCCGACAGGAGGATGGCACCACGACCCACCCTCTCCCTTCAGGTGCAGGAACCCATTACTGGCATTACTGAGCTGATGAGAGAGGGTCTGGCAGGCCGAGAGGAAAGCCTTCCATGGGACACAAGGCCCTTAACACAGAGGACACAGAGGCCCCTAATCCCAGGGGTTCAGAGAAGTATCCCCCTCCCTCCACTGATCACTGCTCAACACAGCCTGGAAGACCCTCTCCGCTGTTTGCTTGCGATACGAACCACACAGGCCCCGCATCTCTCATTTCTTTCTTCACTCTCACATGGCTCACCCTGTCACCACAGAGTGGCCCCAAACCTCAAATGCACATTCAATAGCACCAACCCTGCCCACCTCTGAATCTTCCAGGCGACCTGAACTACCTGAACCACCTTCAGCTGCATCAACTGTACAGAGAAACATGCTCAGGATGATTGTGGTGGTGGAACGTCCCCCCTCCTCACCCCAAGACACTGCTAATGCCATGCGTGTGGCCTGAGGGAGAAAAGCATCTTTGTAGATGTGACGGAGGATGTTGGAGGTAAGCTTACCCTGGGTTATCCGGTGAGCCCTAAACCTAAACAGGTGTGTCTTATGAGTGACAGAGGGGGGCAGGTAGACAGAGAAGATCATGTGAAGATGACGTCAGGAAGGAGTGAGGAGCTACAATGGGGAATGGCAAGAAGGAAGAAGGGGGGCCGCTAGAAGCTGGCGGAGGCAGAGAGACCTCTGGAGCTCCCAGAAGACCTGGTCCCTGGCTTGAGGGCTGCAGAGCTCCTGATCATGCCTCCAAGTGTGAGCTAACTTGGAGGTGAATGCAATGGTTCAAGCTAGTTCAACTGTTTCTCTGTCCTCTTTAACTCCCAGAAAAGCTGCTCTGGATGCTTCTGCTTTAAAACATTGCCAAATGCCAGTCAGCAAGCAAGCGTGTGTACACACACACACACACACACACACATACACACACACTGAGGTCCCTGCTAATTCACATCTTTGGTTCAACCTTCCCCTGGGGACTCTGAAAGCATTTCCTGGGAAGAAATGGGAAGGCTTGGGTAATTTATTAAGACCCACACAAAAGCTGGGAGTGGGGGAGCGAGCACAGTGCCAGCACAGTGCCAGCCCATGTAAAGAGCGACAGCTGCTCTGTGTACTGTCCCCGCCCTCCCTGTCAAGGGACCAGGGACAGCCCGGCTCCTTTGATTTCTGGGCTGAAAATAGAACCTACTGGGAAGGCTGGGATAAGGAAGGCAGCAGGGAGCCAAGAAGCTGAGCACTCTGCAAGCTCAGGGACCCAAACAGCGGCCTCAAAAGTCCAGACAGCGCTGGAAGGAAAGAGAAATGGGTGTCTTGAGGCAGAGGAAAGCCCCTGGCCTACGTACAGGGAGCTCACTGGGCCCCAAATATGGCTGGGAAGGCTTGCTTCAAGGTGAACATAAGGAAAACAATCTTCTCGTAGTTATCTGATTCGTACAGACACCCAAACTGTGGGGAGCCATCAGGGCCATGCCCCATGCTCTGCAGGTCTGAGTAGGCACAAATGCCTGTTGCCAGCAAGGTGGGCTCCGTCCAGGCCATGGGGTCCAGTGGCCTCTGGTTGAGGTATACACCCAGGTTGGTCCTCCGGTGGGGGTTGGTTGGGTGAGTGTAGAGAAGCCACACATTATCGGAGGCTTCTGGCCCTGAGCTGGGGCTGGGGAAGGCGACCACGCTCCCGTGGCAGCCGTGGGGAGGCTCTACAAGCTTGCGCACTGCCTGGGTATCCAGGAAGTCCAGGCCATCATTGGAGCTCTGTGCCTGGACCCTGGCTCCCAGGGAGCTCCTGGCATTGAGGTACACCACTCTTGAAGCCCCAGTGCCTACCTCGGCCACCTGGCATTCTATTGAGTTCTGGGACAAAAAGTTGCCTGTCACCCATGTCTGCCCATGATCATGGCTGAGGAAGCAGAAGGCAGAGGGGGCAGGTGCCCGGATGGGGTGTAGTTTCCGGTAGGCATAGGCGGGCACCAGCAGGCTCCCAGCCTTGTTGTGCAGCTGCAGGCAGTGCCCTGGGCCCACTGCAAACGTGGCCCAGTCCTGGTGGGCCTTCCCAATGGTGGTGCTCGTGAGGTCCCTGACTGGGCTCCAGGTCCTCCCATGGTCAGTGCTGGTGACGTGGCACAGCCTTGTGACATTGACCCTGCTGCGGAGTTGGTGGTGCTCTGATACCTGCCCAGGGATGGCTATGAAGAAAAGGAAGAGGGTCCCAGCGTGCTCGTCATACAAAGGACACGGGTTCATGGAGCGGTGGCCCTCCAGCTGGGCTTGGGTCACCACCTCTTGAGCTTGCCACTGAATACAAGGAAAAGATAGGAGAAACGATCTTGAAACAGCTGGTGACAATGACAGGAGCTTCTTTAGGAATTCCTGAGGCAAGGGTGGCTTGGGATGGAGTTCAAGGCCACCAGGAAAATATTTCATCTACCAATCATACCTTCCTCAGAGCAACAGAAGCTAGGCTCCCTCCCTCCCTCCTTTCCTTCCCTCCCTCCCTCCCTCCTTTCTTTCCTTCCCTCCCTCCCTCCCTCCCTCCCTCCTTTCCTTCCCTCCCTCCTTCCCTCCCTCCCTCCCTTCTTTCCTTCCCTCCCTCCTTTCCTTCCCTCCCTCCCTCCCTCCCAGATTGCCTGAAGGCTTTGCTGCTTCCGCTCCCACCAACGGAGATCTGAGAGCCAACATACCAGACCCCAAGACACTTAAGTAACCACAGCAGGAGCCATTCCCAGCCCCATCCTCTTCCCAGTCCAGTTCAGCATCCTTCAAAGACAGAGACTTAGTAGGGACCACAACAGACAGGCCAGTGCAAGACAGAAGATGAGGGTCGCCTTGCATCACCTGCTCACAATACTCTACTAATAATACTTGGAGAGGCTAAGGACTCACACTGAGACTCCCTCCTGCCATGACTATATCATGTATGTTACGGCTATACTGTCTACCCATGTCCATCACCAGCTGCCTCAGTGTGGGACTCCAAGCACAGACACTGTACCCCAAACCTGACATCCACTGTGTCGTCTAATCTCCCAAAGCTGGAGGAGGAGTGTCATTAG
The DNA here is from genome assembly GCA_009823505.1 of Rhizomys pruinosus. Taxonomy (NCBI): domain Eukaryota; kingdom Metazoa; phylum Chordata; class Mammalia; order Rodentia; family Spalacidae; genus Rhizomys; species Rhizomys pruinosus. The sequence goes on along the minus strand of VZQC01003012.1, from coordinate 3,642,842 downwards.
TTGCTTAGAGAAGCTTAGGTAGGGTAGGAAAGCTTTCTAAGACCATTCCTTGGATAATGAATGGAATCAGGACGCCCAGGTCCATCTATTTCAAATCCCATGAATAGGTACAACAATTATGCACCAGTCAAAACAAATGAAACTTTAATCCCATGCTTTGAATAGCTACCATGTAGTCATAATGATCGTAATGTTATTTCACCCATGTCAAGCCTGTCACTTGGGTGTCTTGGTACATCAGTACTGACTACTTTAGCTTCAAGCTAGAACTTGAAGACTTGGGCAATCACCAAACTCCTAGCTCTCGGAGTGAAGAGCACTCAAAGGGCAGCACTCCCAGTATGTGACAACATACTGCTCCCCCCAGGGCTCACAGGATGCTGGAAAAGAGCCAGTCATGCAATGAAGCGTGTGACCAACCAACAGGACTTGCTCCTGGTGAACCCACAGGCCTGGGCAGTGCTCCCTGGAGCACCTTTGTTGCCCTATCTCTAGAGGACTCTCCAGCTCCCTTACGAGTGTCCTAGACTCTGTCTTCACCTCAGTCATTGGGGGCTGGACTTGACCTTGGGTTCTGTGAGACTCAGGCCTGGCCACATTGTACACAGTGTACAGTGTAGCCACACTGTAGCACAGGGGTGTCAGGTCATCCCAGCTGGAGCCACTACAGCAGGGTCCTGCCTTACCTGGACCTGGTGGGTGGCCTCATCGTAGCTGCCTCTGCGCAGGACGATCAGTTCCGCGTGCTCATCGGTCTTGCTCATCCTCTTTTCTGCAAAAGCGAGTAGGGTCTTCTGTCCCGGCAGGTAGAGCAGAGCGGGGATTCTGTAGGTACTGGCATCCGTCTGGAACAGGCCCTCCTTCTGCAGGAAGGGACAAGTCTCCATGGACCTGTGGGCTGGGCAGGAAGAGAAGACACGTGGTCAGCTGTCATACCTGTGCTAGGGCCAGAGTTATCCACTAACATGGGTGGCACTTGTCTCACAGGCAAGGCGAGTCCTTTCTGGGTGGTCTGTGTCCCGTGTCGTGTCCGCCCCCCCCCCCCCCCCCCCCCCCCCCCGTCTCTCCATTTGTCAGTTCTGCTTGTGGCGTTGGCAGCTCTCCATCCAGGGTTATAAAAGTGTGTTTTGTATTAGATTTCTGCTATAAGTTAACCAGACCCCTCACAACAGATTTATGACAACCTTCAGCTGCTTTTTGCCAAAACCAACATATCCATCAGACGCTAAATCCGAGTGGAGGGGAAGTGTTTGCCGAGTGGCATTCTGCAGCTGTCCAACTGCCAGGAAGTGACTCTCGGGAGCTTTTTATAACTCCAGAGCCCTAGAAAGTTGTTTCAGAGAAAAAGAAACTGCCTCAATTCCCCAGGCTCCCCAGGCTGCCTAAGGCTGAAGAGCCAGCTGCCCCCACTGCGTGGGTGCCAGCCTGAGGCAGGCAGGGGCGGCCCTGGTGCAGGAGGAAAGAGGCTGTGCCTTCTCATGCAGCTGGGAGGGGCCCCAGAGGTTTAAGAAGATAAACTGCCATAATAAGCATTTGTTGAAAAGGACAGGGGAGGCAGGGGATACCGTGGTGACTGTGGCTGACAAAGGTCTCTTCAGGTAGACTAACTCCCTACCCAGACTGACCACCCTTAGCTGAAAGAACTGGCTGTCAAGGTTATACCCAACAAGGGCTGTATTTGATGACCCTCCTACCCAGAATATAAGACCAAGTGGACCCCTCATTCCAGCTGAGGGTGAAGCTTCCCCGCCCCCAGGCTCAGCTCTGCCACCTCTGACACTGCACCTTAGCCCTCCTTCTCTCTGTCTCGCTGGCTGCTGTCCCTCCCCTCTAAGGATAACGACACCAGGAGACCCTGTTCAACCTGCTGTAGAGGCTTCTCCATATGGATCGGTGGCTGCCTATGGACCCTCAGCCATGACATGGCCTCTGAGGAGAGCAAATAGAGGAGGGGGTTGGCAAGAGGGGGCACAGGCTTTCCTCTGTAAATCTTTCTACATTTTCTGCCATGTAATATATTATTCATTTAAAACTTAATTTGACTTTTTTCTTTTGAGAGGTATAGTCTACTAGTCAGTCTATTGCTCAAGTCACAATGAATGTTATTAGGACAGTGCAGCAAAATAAAACTTAGAAGGGTAGAGGCTGGCAGAGGAAAAACGTTCAGCAGAGGGACACATTAAATTTTCGCTATAAGTTGAAACTCAGGGCTGGAAAGATGGCTCAGCAGTTAAAGGCATTGGCTGTTCTTGCAGATGACCAAGGTTCAGTTCCCAGAACCCACATGGTAGGTAACAACCAGCCATAACTCCAGTTCCAGGGGATCCAACGGTCTCTTCTGACCTCTCAAGGCACTGCATGACATGGGTGCATTTACATGCATGCAAACAGTATACTCATACACATTAAAATAATAAATAAAATATTTTTTTTAATGAATATGGGGCTGGAGAGATGGCACAGCAGTTAAGAGCACGGACTGCTCTTGCAGAGGACCTGTGTTCAATTCCCATCACCCACATTTTTAACTCCAGTTCCAGGGGAATCCGACACTCGCTTCTGACCTCCACAGCACTGCATAACATGGGTGCACCTACATGAAGACAGTACACTCATACACATAAAATAATAAATAAAAAATTAAAAAATGAATAAAAAATAAATTGAGACTTAAAGCTGGTTGTTGGCCCATGCCTAGGATCTAGCACCTGGGAAACCGAGGCAGAAAGATTGTCTGGCTAACTAAGGCACTGTCTTGAAAACACAAAACAAAATCTAGACCTGCAAACTATAAATCTTGCTCTGTGGCTATAACTGTCATAAAATTTAAGTGAGAAAGAATCAAATACAATTAAAAGCAAAAGAACACAAAAGAGGAGGAGGAGGAGGATTCAATTTTAATATCTTCTTAGAAGCTGGATCACGGCCTGATTTCAGTGCCCTGGGACTGATTTTGAAAGCCATCCTTGATGAAAACTCCACAGTAACCATATGATCAGGTTTAAATGCTGATTTAAAAATGTCCTTGGGGCCCAAACTTTCTGTATTCCAACGAGCTTGTCTTTGTACACAATATGGGAGGTTATCTGAGGAGATCCGTAAAGAAGCTCAAGGAGCAAAGCCGGCCAGAGAAGTTATCAGAGGGAGTCTGAACAGAAGACGAGCTGGTCCTTGGGGCTCAAAGGGGAACAGTGACCAGAGCAAGACTAAGGTCAGGAACAAGCCCCAGGAAAGGGACAAATGATGGTCTGTGGTTAGAGAGAGGAAAGGTGGGAGTGGGGGAGGATGGAGGCCCCTGGCCAGGACTAGTGACTGCAGTCCCTGGCCCGTCCACCCTGCAGAGATAAGAGATGTATAATTTCATATTGTATGCAATTCACTTTCATAAAGAGTCATACAGTAATTTTGAGATACTCTCCTAAGGTTGTGCAGCCATCAGCCCTATCTAATTCCAGATTGTTTTTATTGTTCCCCAACAAATCCTATAACTATGAGCTGTCCCCAACCCCTGGAGACACCAATCCCCTCTCTCTCCTGGCTTTGCCTGTTACAGGCATCTCATACAACGAACTAGTCAGTGTGTGGCTTCACCCTCTGAGCTCCCTCTGAGCTGTTTCAAAGACTGGTTCACATTGCACATGCACCCATTCTTCCTCTTCCTCCTCCTCCTCCTCCTCCTCCTCCTCCTCCTCCTCTTCCTCCTCCTCCTTTTCTTCTTCTTCTTCTTCTTCTTCTTCTTCTTCTTCTTCTTCTTCTTCTTCTTCTTCTTCTTCTTCTTCTTCTTCTTCTCCTGTCTCTTATGTACACACCAAGCTGGCCTCAAACTCATTGTGTAGCCAAGGATGACCTTGAACTCCTGACCCTCATGTCCCCACCTCCCATGTGCTGGGACTGCAGGCATGTACACACACCTGGTTTATGCAGTGCTAAGGCTCAAACCTAACACTTTATGCTGCCCAAGAACTCTAGCACTGAATAACTTCCAGTTCTTTTCCAAGCAACTTCACCATTTCACATTTTCATTGGATATGAAGGGAGTTCCAATCTCTCCAGTGTCATTAGCAGTAATTCTGTGTTTCCAGTTCTAGCCCTAGTGTCTGTGCAGGGGACCTCAGTGTGGTTCAGGTTGTGTTCCTTGGTGACTAATGATCTTTGTACAAGCTTATTGGTCGTAAGAGTTGGATATAATTTTTTTCATTTACTTTGATTTTCTTATGTGTATAATGTTTTGCCTACATGTATGTAAGTACATGCTTATCTGCTATGCCCATGGATGTCAGAACACGGTGTCAGATCTCCTGGAATTGTAATTACAGACAGTTGTTAGCTGCCATGTGGGTGCTGGGAACTGAACCCAGGTCCTCTGCAAGAGCAGTCAGTGTTTTTAAGTACTGAACCAGCTCTCCAGCTTCAGGAGTTGAATTTTAGCCTGAAGGCAGTGGGAAGGTTTCTGGGAGTTTCAGGCAAGGAAGCAATTTAATATGATCCATTATGGTGAAGTTTCTTAGTTTCAAGAAGAGAAAGTGTAAGGTGATGCTGTTGCAATTTTTCAGGTGACATTAGACAAAAGCCCAGAAGAGGCAGCACCTGGCCTGGTTAGTGCTTGGCTGGCAGACTGCGAACTGGTTTCCTCAGCCCAGGACTGTCTCCAGTCTCCTTAAAATGGCAGCAAGTTTCCAGTCAATAAAGAGGAAAGTCTGCTCATGTTTCAAAAAGGGAAGCCTGGTCTAGCAAGACCTGACTTTGTTCTTGAGTGGATGAAACTGATGATTCAAAAACCAAAAGGAGCCCAGGGACTCCCTCCCCCCCCAAAAAAACCTGAGTGACTCTTGAAGACCAGATCCTCAAGTGACCTTGAGAAAACAAAAACCTTGGTTAATCTGGGCTAACTGTGTGCCCTTAAACATTCAAAAGGAAAGTATAACCAGAAATAATAGTAAGGCCTGAGAAATTGTACTTCAGATATAAAACTTGAGATCTTAGTAAAAAGACAAAAGAGCACAGTAGTTTTTCCTGTCTTGCTGGCAAGTGCAGCTACCCTGTGGCTGCCACTGCTTCTGTCATCCTTCAAAGATGTGAGAAGACATAGCTTTTCAACCTTCCAATATGGACTGAAGACTCAGGTCTCTCCAAGAATCCTCCAAACCTTCAGTGCCAGATGGGGACTGCTGAGACATCCAACTTGTGGACTGAGCTACTACTGGGATAGACTGCCATTGTTGGACTACCCAGGCTGTATCATGGAGACCAGTACAGGAGGATCAAGACAGGAGACGTGGTGCTTACTGGACCTCATTTGGTGACCATGGGAAGGGAAAAACCCCAGTGTGGAGCACAAGGGCAGAATGATGGTGGTTTGGGCTTGCTAAGGAGGAGTCTTCAAACATGACATCTTTCAGCCTAATAAAAAAATCATAATCTAAGCCAGGCATGGTGGCACACGCCTTTAATTCTAGCACTTGGGAGGCAGAGGCAGGCGGATCTTTGTGAGTTCAAGGCCAGCCTGGTCTACAGAGCGAATTCCAGGACATCTGGGGCTACAGGGAGACCCTGTCTCAAAAACACCAAAAAAAAAAAAAAAATCATAAGCTGAAGATGTTAAAACCTATGATATATGTGGCCCACATATGTACATATTTTGGAGTGATGGATATTGGAAAGAATAACAACAACAACAACAACAGAAAAGTCTGTGTCAAAGAACTGACTGAAACGGTGAACTTCTGCTCGAAACAGTAAACTTCTGCTTTGAGAATTTTGAGACTGAGAAAAAGATAAAAAAAACATGTTTGGCAGAATGCATGAGCTCTGGTGGGGTGGGGGGGCAGGGAGTAGGGCACGGATCTAGATTTGATTTGTATGAAATGCACAGAGCTTCAATAAAATATTGGCTTAAAAAAAAAAAAAAAGAATGGCAGCAAATACACCCATTCCTCCCACTGGGAGGTGCTGTGTTCTGCAAGCCTGGGATCCCCCAGGAGCAAAACAGACAAGACCCCTCCCTGCTCTGGTGGGTGTTCTGTCAAGGATGAAAACGCAACTATTATTACTATACCTACATGGTGCTTACCAGAATAGCAGCTCCCTCTGTAACCAGGGACACCTGCCCTCTGTAAGGCCACAATGGTTAAAGTGATGCTTTTTATAGAGAGATGTTGGCTTGGAGGCAACAGAGCTTCAGAAACTGCTGACCCCAGTCCTTCCACAGGACAAATATCTCCCTAGGAGGCAAGTGATCCTTGTATATTTAGAGAAAGGCTAGGAGTGGGGAGGGGAAGGGCAAAAAAACACTTCAGGGTCAGCTTGGGGTCTCTTCCTTATCCCCTCAGCCACTTAACACTGGCCCAAATTCACACACCCACCAACAACTCCTCACCCCCCCCCCATAGATCTCATAATAAGAATACCAAACCTGCTGCCAGGCATGGTGGCGCACAACTTTAATCCCAGCATTCAGGAGGCAGAGGCAAGCAGATCTCTGTGGGCTCAAGGCCAGCTTGAACTGGTCTACATAGCTTTAGGCCAGCTGGGACTAAAGGGAGACCCTGTTTCAAAAAAAAAAAGAAAGAATACCAAAACCCCAGATTGTCAGGGTGTGAGCTCCAGAAGCCCATTGGAATGCAGAGACACCTGAGATCCATGTTGCCCAAGAACCCGCTCTACCAGGCTAGACCCTTTGGCTATGCTGGAGCAGGCCACCACCAATTACTCAGGAATCTTCCGCCTCGCCCTTCGGAAGCCAGATTCCAGATTCCTGCTACCCATCCCACCCTCACTGAATCCCACTCCCACCTTCTCCCTTAAATTCCCAAGCCAGGCGCCATTCTGTGCTTGGCTCTCTCTTTCCCCTGAGCCTAGCCCCGGCTACCCTGAATTAAACTTTGCTCTGAAGAGCTTAGACCTCGTGACCTTTCATTCCGGGCTGAGCGTGCCATAACCTTACACAGATGATCCTAGAAAAATTCCAGATATTCTTTAAGTACTCAGTATTTTCTTTAAAATGTTTCCAAATTATATTTACAAATTTTGTTATTTACAATACAACTTGAATATTTCTTCATTATTTAATCTTCCTGAATCCCTCATGAGGTAGACATTGGTATAATTCCATTGTGCCAAGGTCACCCAACCTAAAGGGTCTGAGCTCAGAGCAAAGGCCCATCCAAATGCCATCCTCTGTCCTTCAGTAGACCTCCAAGGCCATCCAGGGCAGCTTGGCCTGGCCCTGGGCCCAAACAGTGGCAGCTGCTTCAGGCTGACACAGTGAGAGCAGAAGAGAGTCAGGAATCAAACACTCAGATTCTATCCTAGCACTCAGGAGGCAGAGGCCAGCAGATCTCTGTCAGTTCAAGGCCAGCCTGCTCTACATAGCAAGTTCGGGCCAGCTTGGAGCTATAGGGAGACCCTGTCTCAAAAAAACAAAACGAAACAAAACAAAACAACCCCTCAGATTCTAAAGCTGGGAAGATGGGCTCAGTTAATAAAGTGTTTGCCCTGGAAGCATGGGACCTGAGTTCAACCCAGAGAACCCATGTGAAAAACCAGGCATGGTGGCGGCCAGGCGTGGTGACGCATGCGTTGAATCCAGGCGGATCTTTGTGAGTTCAAGGCCAGCTTGGTCTACAGAGTGAGTTCCAGGACAGCTGGGGCTACAGGGAGACCCTGTCTTGAAAAGACCAAAAAAATAAAATAAAATAAAATAAAATAAAATAAAATAAAAATAAATAAATAAATAAATAATCCTTCTGCAGCCAATTAAAAAAAAAGAAAAAAAATCTCTGGGAAGGCAGAGAAAGGCGGATCTCTGGGGCCAAGTAAAATTAGTGAATTCCTGATAAAGTCAGAGACCCTGAGGAGCAACACCAGGTTGACCTCTGACCTCCACACCCACCCACCCAGTATGCACACAAACTTGAATTCTGGCCCTTGGTCCACTCCTTATCAGGCAAAAAACTGTCTTCCCACATGGCAAGTGACAAGGTAGACACAGGCAGCCACAGACACCCCTTCCCCCAGTGGTGAGTGAGCCTGGCTGGGGTGGGAGAAGAGCTGGAGCAGACTCTTCTTGAGAGGCCAAAGGACAATGGCCTCGGCATAACCCAAGCTGCACTGCAGTAACCGATAGGAGAGGGGAGGCCACCATGTCGAATTCAAGAAAGTGCTGTTTTGTAGGTCAGAGCTGGTGGTACAGCAGGGGTTGGTTCAATATGGTCCCCCTGAGGCTGCCAGAGGCTGACTGACACGATGGCTTTGTGGCCAGCCACCAAGCTCAGAACATCCTCCCTTCTATGCACCCAGGCCAGCAGGCATTAGTCTTCTGTCACAGGTGTGAGGAAACTGAGAAGTGGGTTGGGAGGCAGGAGGTGACCCCTCGTGAGTACACAGCCTGGGGTGGTAGAGCTGCATGGGTGAGTCTGGACCTGCCAGATTCCACAACCCACACTCCTAACCCTTACACTCTCCTGCCTCGAGCGAGGCCCACAGCTGGGACTCAGAAGTCTCTACATTTCTCCCCAGTCCAGGATGCTGCTGTCTCCTCTCCCATTCCCGCTGTGGGCAGAGAGGAGGGGGCACACAGCCTGGGACACACCTTGGAAAGCCAAGATCTCGTCCCCACGTTCACTTGCCGACTTCAAGGAGATGCTTGACCGTTCACAAATTGGCACCTTCTGTGTGCTGGGAAACAAGCAGCCAAGTCCTGTCCTACTTTCCAGGATCCCAAGAACAGCTGAACCTCAGTGATTATGGGAAGTGAGGAAGAGGTTGGTGACAGTTTTCCCAGAGAACCTTTTTCCGAGCTGGTTTCCAGTGGACCTTGCCTATTGACTACCACCCTGAAATGATGCCTTCTCTCCAAAAAGCAGCAGCTGTCTACCTCATAGGTCTACCCACTCAAAGCACAGTTAGCTATTCCCTAAGAAAAACCACTTCCAGCCAGTTAGACCCAGTACTTGGTGGGATTCCCAAACTAAGAGGGGCTCGGGGCCTCCACCCTGACACACTGAGCTCACTTTTAGAAGTTCAGAACAGCAGTCAGTCAAGGGCAGAATCAGCTGCCCCACTAATGATCTGAGGTCCCCATGTGTCCCTATCTTACATGCCCTCCAGATACCCAAGAACTCATGGACTGAGGTGCTCTGCCTGGGGGGGGGGGGGGTTGAGGCACCAGAAACTGGCATGCTCTTTAAATTGCCCTCACTGGAGTCTTTCCTGACTGCCACATCACTTCACATAATGACCTGGCAGCAAGAACTGTTTATGTCAACAAAGGGATATGTGGGTCAATTCAGAGAGAAGCCATACCTCAGGGCTGCGTTCCAAGCTGGATCCAAGGAGCTCTGTGCTCGAAGTCAGCGTGTACAGACAGAGACAGTGGAAATCTGCTTTCTAAAAAGGTCTCTGGGGTGCCTGCATTCCTCTGGCCTCACCTCCAGCCTTGCCCCTCTGCCAGCCTGTGCCTATTTATACCTAAGGGAGGCCCCGGTCTGCCTTCCACGCTCCAGGGATACTGTCAGCGTCCAAGCTCAGCCCTGGCCCAATTAGGACGCTGTCACTCATTAGTTGGGAAGAAGTCTGCCAGCTCCCTTCTCAGTCATGCCTGAATCAGAGATGACCGAGGGCTGCCTGAGTCAAGTTTTCCACTTCAAAATGGGTGCGCTGAGCAACATGTGCTCAAGGGGAGCAGACCTCCTTCGGCTTGAGAAAGTGCAAAGTCAGAGAGGAGCAGATTGTAGCCACGTAGAGCTGGCTGCCGTTCTGCCTGAGCTGTGGGCTAGCTGAGTGGTCTCTTAGAAGCCCAGCAACCTCCTCTGAAAAATGAAGAGGAAAAAAAACCTCACAGTGGATTCCAAGCCCCATGCAAGTGCTCAGAATCAGAATGGAGTCCCTTCGGGAAACCCTGACAGTCACATCAAAGCAGCCAGAGGCTTTGAATGAGAGCATCTCCTACATGTACATCTGATAGCCATTACTACCACAAAAGACTGTTCCAGAACACAAAGCAAAGCACAGGCTCACACAGAAAACACTTGTACGAGAATGTCTATCCAGTAGCTCTGTCCAGCTGAGATGGAGGCCACCTTGCTTACTAATCCTTATAGCTAAGAATTGTTTCAGAACAATTTACAGGAACCTCATTTTGCCTTTAAGATTTTCCCTGTACCCTTTTCCCTTCAAACACACCCACACATGTTCCCATGGCTATGTCAATTTCCAAATATATCTCATTATTCTTCTCTCTCTCTCTCTTTCTCTCTGTTAGTCAATGTTCAGCAGTTACCTACAGAGAGCAGAGACCTTGAATACCTTGCTCTACAGTCTTCAGAGCACTTACTGACACACCATTGGGGTATCCATCCACTGGTGGACAGACGAATGTTCCCCATGAGGACTATACCAGATGACCCATCCAGCCTAGCCTGTGCTAGGGTAGAGAGCCTGTAGTTGTCGGCCCCTGGTGATGAATGCTTATCCTCTGGGTCCACCATGGCCTAGGCCCCATGACCATTCCCCAAAGGGACAACTTATTGGGACACACAGCCAAAAGCTTGCCTGCAGGACATGGGTGAGCTTAAGAGCTGGAAGCATCCAAAGGCAACCATGTCAAGTTCACTTCAGATCATATTTTCTGGCTCAGTTTTGACAGAAGAGGGTGAGAAGATCCTTCTTTTGTCCCCTCTCCTACACTGCACAAAGAAAGTCTTTTCATAGTATCTTCCCCTTGGCTGGTTGAGCCTAGAATGTAGCTTGGATCAGAGCTAAGCCCGAATGCTGAGTTCCTCCCTTCCTGGAAGGTCACCTCACCTGTCTGCTTCCCTGGTCAAAGTGGCCCCCTGCGTGGCCTCTTCTGGGTTCTCTCCCTCTAGGCCTCTCTCTCACCAGTTCTGAAAGATGGTCAAGTTAGTGCAGACTTGAACTTTCTCTTTGGAAGCACCACCCAAGGGCCAGTCCATATGAAGAGCCCCAATAAACTACCTTTTCAGACACACATCCCCCTGGGGGGTGGTCAGGTGATGCCTTTGAAGTAGATCCTTGATACTCTTGTTTTAACACTTGTTTTAATACGTGGTAATCCCAGAGTTTAGGAAGCTTAGGCAGGAGGATTGCCACAAGTTTGAGCCCAGCTTGGGCTACATAATAAGACCCTGTTTCGAGAAAAGAAAGAAAGAAAGAAAGAAAGAAAGAAAGAAAGAAAGAAAGAAAGAAAGAAAGAAAGAAAGAGAGAGAGAAAGAAAAGAGAGAGAAAGAAAAGAGAGAGAGAGAAAGCATGCCCCACCTCACCCAGCATTGATTTTACTTTTATTTATTTATTGTTTTGTAAAAGACTTTTAAAAGGTGTGTGTGTGTGTGTGTGTGTGTGTGTTTGTGTGTGTGCATGTGTGTACATGAGCACAGGTACCTTCAGGGGCCAGAACCCCCAGGAGCTAGAGTTATGTTGGTTGTGAGCTGTCCTGTGTATGTGTTGGGAATTGAACTTGGGTCCTCTGCAAGAACACTACACACTCTTAACACTGAGCCATCTTTCCAGTCCTATTTTTTGCTTTTGGAGACAGGGTCTCATTATGTAGCTCCCTTTGGCTGGAACTTGCTATGTAGCCCATGCTGGCCTTGAACACATGATTCTCCTCCTTTAACTTCTTGAGTACAGGATTCACAAGCATATACCATTATGCCCAGTTTTACAATAAGTAAATAAGCATTATCAGTAATTAATTAAATTAATTATTTACAAATGATAATTATTTGCCTCCTTGTACTCTACCATGCACACACAAATTTCATTATTAGTTTTGAAAAGCTTTATTATAAAATAATGTAGGAGAATAAGGAGGTGGGGAGAGAGAGAGAGAGAGAGAGAGAGAGAGAGAGAGAGAGAGAGAGATAGGCATATGAAAGAAGTCAACTGGCAAAAATAAGACTGGGGAAACTTGCACACCTGGGCTACATGAACACACAGTTCTCAACTCTAAGGTGGTGCTATAAAAATAATTTACCGAGGCTGGAGAGATGGCCTAGTGGTTAAGAGCACCCACTGCTCATGGGGCTGGAGAGACTGCCTAGTGGTTAAGAGCGCTGACTGCTCTTGCAGAAGACCCGGGTTCGATCCCCAGCACCCACATGGTGGCTGAGAACCATCTTTAACTCCAGTTCCAGGGGAATCTGACACCCTCTTCTGACCTCCATGGCATTGCACGACACGGATGCACAAACCTACATGCAAACAGTACATTTTTTTAAAAAAGAAAAAACAAAAACAAAAACAAAAACAAAACAAAAAAGAGCACCGACTGCTCTTGCAGAGGATGCAGGTTCGATCCCCAGCACCCACATGGCGGTTCCAGGGTAATCCACACCCCTCACTTTCCCAGGAGCACTTGAAATGGAGGCTGAATGGGTGAGGGCACCCCTCCTTTGTTCATTCTTTCAAGTTTCCATGCTAATCTTCCCTAGAACACGAGAAACATTTCTCGTGTTCTAGGGAACATTAGCCACACTAGGCTCATTCAGAGGCAAAGGAGTTCAGGCACCTGCGAGCTGATGCCAAACCTTCAGAACTTTAGACTGAAGGGCAACTGCCTCTGGCAGGCAGCTGGCCAGGCCATTTATGAAAGGTTCACTGCTTGACAAAGTTCCAGTGACCTGACTCATTTGGTTGAAGTCTGCTCTCCAGATGACCTTGGTTTTTGAAAATTCGTTCTATCATATTAATTCTTGTTTTTCTGGCTTTCTAGCAATTAGAACACCTGCTTCTACTTCAAGGAATAGAACTGACACTTTTGCCTTTTCTAGAAATGAGTCCTTTGTGAGAAATAATGACACTGTGTATACAACTTAAAAGTATGATACAGTAGCAGTTAAGAATTCTACAGAAACTGTATCATGGACAGATTGCCTAAGTAAAGAAAGGAATTTTGATTTTATGGTCAGGTTTAAACTAAAAGGAGGATTGTAGGGCAAAGTGAAACTAAGTCTAGTGAGGCCATGGTTTCTAGTGATCTGACTCAAAGATGAGTAGCCTTTAGAAAATCACCTCAGCAGGAGGTGTAAAAGAGAGAAACTGAGGAAAACAATGACCAGAGTGAAAACAAGATATGAATCAAAACTACAACAGCCACAAAATGGCTTACAGGTTGAGTGAACAAGGAACTAAAGTAAGAAAAATAAAGTTCTCTATTGTTAAAGTTTTAAAGCTCACTTTTTACACTGTCTAGCATCAATGTAACTGCAAGGCATAAAGAATGAAGTCTTCAGAGTTAAAAGTTAATATTAACCTCGCTTTGCTGCTAAATTGCTTAGCCAAGTAGCTGTACCATTATTGTTTTACTTTTTTTGATGTCTCAACTAAATCATTATTGATTGTTTTACTGTTTTTGATGTTAAGAATGATTTCCGGTGTGAATTTTCTGAAAAATATTTATGGGAAAGTTGGGTTATTTTTTTATCATTAGCTTAGGCTTATATAGCCTGTATTACTCTTAGGGTATATAAAAATAAACATTGAGATCTGAAGAGCAGAGAGAAAAGAGAGAAGAAAGAGAAAGAGAAGAGCAGAGAAAAAAAGGAAATCGGCAGAGCGACAAACCCGAGAGGCCCTCTGCACAGGAGCAGGGAAGATAGATGCTCCTCAGGTCAGGAAAAGAAAGATTCTACTGTCTTATTTGATTGCTTTCTTCGCAGACTTTGCGACCACCCACTTCAGGACCTGAACCTGCTAGAGCTGGACTCTGGCAGGCACCCATCTTTCAACTGGTAGGGTTGCAAGGAGAAGGACACAGAACTAAGTCTAGAAGATGAGGGAATCCTGTCATGGATTTATGTCCTGCTAAATGGCTTCGGCTCACACAGGTCTATCTACACCATCCGCAGGTAGAGACCTGCCAAGATGGCGCCACCCACATGGTGGCTCAGGGTCCACACCCACTGCACCACACCCCCGGCTCCTCTGGCATTCATCTGACTACCACTTCTTCACTTCATCCTTAGTTTCTTCTTTCCTTCCACCTTCCCAGACGCCTCGCCAGGATGACTGGAATGACAGATTCATTCTGAAGCAAGTTCAGACACTGGCCCTGCAAATGCTGACTCTGGCCCACAGGGTCCAATGCCACCACCTTGCATGCCGTTCAGGCCAGGTGATGCCTCATTCTCTGTGCTCCTCACTTTCCTTTCTTCTTCTTCTTCTTCTTCTTCTTCTTCTTCTTCTTCTTCTTCTTCTTCTTCTTCTTCCTCTCTCTCTCTCTCTCTCTCTCTCTCTCTCTCTCTCTCTCTCTCTCTCTGTCTTTTATGAGACAGGGTCTCCCTATTGCCCCAGCTAGCCTGGAACTCTCTATGTACACCAGGCTGGACTTGAACTCACAAAGAGCGATCTGCTTGGCTGCTCCTTGCTTTTGTACTGTGGGATTGACTTAGGTCTGCTACTTCCCACCTCCAGCTCTTCTCTGTTTCATGTCTGGAGACAGTCCTATCCCTGAGTATGCGAAGATAATTCCCAGGTCATATGACAGTTCCTTGAGCCTGGGATCCAAATTGGTGGAAGGGAGCTGGGGAAGAGCCTGCCTACTTTCAGTTTTTTTTTTTTTTTTTTTTTTGGTCTTTTTGAGACAGGGTCTCCCTGTAGTCCCAGCTATCCTGGAACTCACTCTGTAGACCAGGCTGGCCTTGAACTCACAAAGATCCGCCTGTCTCTGCCTCCTGAGTGCTAGGATTAAAGGTGTGCGCCACCCTGCTTTCACTTTTGACCTGAACAGTGATTTGAAACAAAAAGAAGGTAAAGACATTCACATAAGTAACCCTGTTCTTGGAGCCTAGTAGCCTAATACCTTGGGACTATTTTTAGAGCTTTGAAGGAGACAGACCTTATTCCACTAAGGTAAGACAAAGAACCTCAGAGATGCTCCTGGAAGGGACTGTCCTAGGAGAGAGAACACGTAGGTGACTGATTTAAAGCCCGGACAAGGAAAGAGTTAACTGCAGGAGAGTTTGCTGGAGATTCAAACCAGTGTTTCCAGTTCTCCCCTGACTACAATCTGACTCACCCAGGGACTTGTAAGTAGGGTGGAGAGAGCTCCAACCCACCTGATTAGCACTCAGGATCAATGAGCAGAATTCTTCTCTTCACTCCAGAGGCCCTGGTAGGTCTTTCTGCACTGCGTGTCCCTTGGTTCTATAGATACACTACAGCCTCAAGAACTGAAGAAGGTTGTTCCTAAGAATCTTAAAATACAAAGGTGATGGCCAAAGAAGGGACCCATAGCAATCCAAGTGCCGAGAAAAGGGGGTGTTGAGTGCTCAGCTCCCAACAGGACGTCTGTGCTTCCCACACAGGGGCCCACGGACCATTGCAGAGGACGGGGTGAAAGGATGGGAGGATATACTGGGGTGCTGTCTTCTGGATACAACATGGTCACTGCTGTAGGGCAACTACTTGCCTGGCACCTCAGGGAATAGAGGAAGGAGGAACAGAGAGAGGAGGGGAGGGAGGAAGGAGCAGAGAGAGGAGGGGAGGGAGGAAGGGCAGGAAAGGAAAAAAGAAGACAGATAGGAAGTCCGGAGAGGGACTAATTGGGAAGAAGGGAGTCAGCCACGGTGGAAGGAGCAGTCAGTGGGTGAGTAGGATGAATACATTACATATGATAAGTACGATATTATCAAAGATTTTTAATGAAATTGGAAAAAAATGAAATTAGGGGCCGCAGGGATGACTCAGCAGTTAAGAGCACACAGTGCTCTTGAAGAGGACCCTTGCTTGGTTCCCAGCACCCACATCAGGTGCCACACAACCACCTGTATCTCCAGCTCCAGGGGACTCGATGTCATCTTCTGCCTTTAGCAAACATTAGACTCATTGTACAAACAGACACAGATAATTATTTTTTGGTAATTTCATTCATGAGTATTCTATTACATCATTCCCACCTCTCTTCTTCCTACAGATGATCTTTAAAAATAATAATTTAAAATTTTTTCATTGGAAAAATGAGGGTAAGATTTTACTGTAACACTACCCATGTTTTCATTAAAATATAAATGAATTTTATTAGGAAAAACAGGTTTTCTAACATTTTTAAAGCCCAGTTTTTAAAAAAAAAACACCAAGGCTTATAGAAGTTAAAACTTTAAAATAGTGATCACTTTGGCAGCACATATACTAAAATTGGAATGATACAGAGAAGATTAGCATGGCCCCTGCTCAAGGATGACACGCAAATTCATGAAGCATTCCATATTCTTAAAGGAATGACTATACCTGAGACCTCAAAAAGAAAACAAAGAAAGATATAATAATGGAAACATAAAATGGGGACATAAACACAAAGAAATTAAAATGATAGTATCCAATACACATCGCTCAGTAATAACACTAAATATCAATAACTTCAACTCTCCTGTCAGGTGGAATGGATCAAGAAAGAAAACCCCTTTTTGTTGTCATTAAGAAACTCATCTCACTTTCAAAGATAGACACTACGTTAGGGTGAAGGATAGGAAAAACTATTCCAAGCAAATGGCTTTAAGAAGCAAGCAGGTGTTGCAATTCTAATGTCAGAAATAGACTTCAAAGTAAAACTAATCAGAAGAGATAAAGAGGGTTACTTCATTCTAATCAGAGGAACAATTGATCAAGAAGATATTAAAATCATGAACATATAGGCACCAAACTCTGGAGCACCCAAATTAATAAAAACAGAACTCCAGGACTACAAAACACTGATTAACCCCAACACAGTAATAGTAGGAGACTTTAATACCCACTCTCTTCAGTAGACAGGTCAACTGGACAAAGCATGAACTGAACAGAGAGACATCTGAATGAAATGACATCTTACATGAAAGGGACCTAACAGACATCTACAGAATATTCCACCCAAGTGCCACAAAGTACACTTTCTACTCAGCAGCCCATGCATGTTTTTCTAAAATTGACCACATTTGGGATACAAAACAAACCTCAACAAATACAAAATATTGAAATAATTCCATGCATTCTATCAGACCACAGTGCAATAAAGCTTATAATCAATAGCATTAGAAGCTGGAGAAACTGCATGAACTTAGGGAGATTAAGCAACACACTCCTGAATGATGAATGGGTCAAAGAAGAAATTTTAAAAAAGAAATAAGATGGGCGTGGTGGCACACGCCTTTAATCCTAGCACTTGAGAGACAGAGGCAGAGGCAGAAGCAGGCGGATTTTTGTGAGTTCAAGGCCAGCATGGTCTACAGAGTGAGTTCCAGAACAGCTGGGGCTACAGGGAGACCCTGTCTCGAAAAGACCAAAAAAAAAGAAAGAAATAAAAGTATTCTTGGAACTAAATGAAAATGTGCATACAATGCCACAAAACCTCCAGGGACAGCTTAAAAGTAGTTCTAAGTGGGAAGTTTATAGCTCTTAGTACTTACATTAAAAAACTAGAAAGAGCACATGTAAATGATTTCATAGGACAACTCAAGATTCTGGAGAGGCAAGAACACTCCAACCCCAAACCTAGTTGATGAGAAGAAATAACAAAAATCAGTGCAGAAATCAATGAAATAGAAACAAAGAAAATAATACAATCAATGAATCTAAGAGCTGTTTTTTTTTTTGAAAGGTTAAACAAGATATACAAACCCTTAGCCCAGTTAACTAAAAGAAAGAAAAGAAAAAAAGAAAGAAATAGCAAATCCAAATCAACAAATCAGAGACCGAAGGGGAAATATTACAACAAACACCAAAAAAATCCAGAATATTGTAAGGGAATACTTTAAATATATATACCCCATTAAATTCTAAAATTTAAAAGAAGTGGATTAATTTCTAAAAACATGGACATCACCCAAGTTAAACCAAGAAGAGAACAATGGCTTAAGCAGACCCATAACAAATAAGGAAATTGAAACAGTAATATAAAACCTCCCAGCTAAAAAAGCCCAGGTCCAGATGGATTCACAGCAGAATTCTACCAGACATTCAAAGAAGATCTACAACTAATACTGCTTAAATTATTCAAAAGGATAGAAACAGAGGTAGAACTCCCAAACTCCTTCTATGAAGCCAGCATCACTCTAATACCAAAACCAGGTAAAGATACAACAACAACAACAACAATAACAACAACAAATAACAACTATAGACCCATATCCTTAATGAACATAGATGCAAAGCTAGTCAACAAAATACTTGCAAACTGCATACAGAGACCCATCAAAAATATCACCCACCATGATCAAGTCAGCTTTATTATACAGATGTAGGGATGGTTCAATATTTGTAAGTCAATAAATGTAATAAAACATAAATGGACTTAAAGACAAAAATCACATGGTGATCTCAAAAGATACAGAAAAGGCCTTTGATAAAATCCAACATAAATTCATGTTAAAGTCCTAGAAGGAACTGGTCTGGAGGGAACATACCTCGACATAATTAAAGCTATATACAAAAAAAACCCCTAACAGCCAGCATCATTTTAAATGGAGAAAAATTGGAAGAATTACAATTAAAATGAGGAACAAGACAGGGATGTCCACTAACTCTACTTCTTTTCAATATACTATTTGAAATGCTTGCAAAAGCAATAAGACAAGAGAAAGAATTTAAAGGAATATTAACTGGAGAAGAAGAGGTCAAATTATCTCTATTTGCAGATGATATTATACATAAGGGATACAAATAATTCCACTAGAAAATTTTTAGAAATGATTAATACTTTCAGTAAAGTGGCAGGTTACAAAATCAACTTACAAAAAAATCAGTAGCCTTTCTATATACCAATAACAAACAAACAAACAAACAAACAAACAGAAAAAGCATTCAAGGAAACTCAAAGAAGAGTAGAGATGAATGAGTCATGGAGGGCTAGGGAGGATTCCCTAGTGAAGTGAGAAATGCATATACAGGGTCTTAACATTGGTATATATATCTATATATATATATATATATATATACCAATACCATTCACGATCACCTCCAAAAAAATATTTAGGAATAAACCTAAACCTAACCAAAGACATTAAAGATCTCTACAATGAAAATTTCAAATCTTTAAAGAAAGAAGAAATAGTGGAAGACACTAAGAGATACCTACCATGCTCATGGATTGGTAGAATCAATATTGTGAAATGACCATCTTACCAAAAGCAATCTATAGATTCAGTGCAATGCCAATCAAAATATTCATGACATTCTTCACAGAGCTAGAAAAAAACATTCATATGGAATTGCAAATGACCCCAGGTAGCCAAAGTAATCTTAGGCAAAAGAAACAATGCTGGGGGGAAATCACTAAACCAGATCTCAGATCATATTACAGAGCTATGGTCATAAAAACCACATGATACTGGCACAAAAATAGACATGTAGATCAATGGAATACAAAAGAAAATGAAAACATGAATACATGCAATTTCAGCCACCTTGTATTTGATGAAGGTGCCAAGAACACACAATGGAGGAAAGATAGCATCTTCAACAAATGGTGCTGGCAAAACTGGATCTCCACCCATAGAAGAATGATATTATTGGACCATGCACAAAAGTCAACTCTAAATGGATCAAAGACTTCAATATAAAATCTGAAACCCTAAAACTCCTAGAAGAAAACATAAGCTGTACCCTCCAAGATGTAAGCATAAAGAAGAACTTTCTAAATCAGACATTAGCTCCTAAGGCATTAAAATCAACAGTCAATAAGTGGGACCTCATTAAACTACAAAGCTTCTGTACAGCAGAAGAAGCAACCAAGGAAAGGAAGAGGAAACCCACTGAGTGGGAGAAAATCTTTACCAGCCATACATCCAACAGAGGATTAATATCTAGAATATACAAAGAACTCAAAAAACAAAGATATAAGAAAATAAACATCCCAATATAAAGATGTGCTATAGATCTGAACAGAGAGTTCTCAAATGAAGAAATAAAAATGGCTAATAAACACGTTAAAAATGGCCCAACATCCTTAGTAATTAGAGAAATGCAGATAAAAACCACTTTAAGAATCCATCTTACCCCAGTCAGACTGGCTAAGATCAACAGAAGAAATGACTCCAAATGCTGGGAGGATGTGGAGAAAGCTGAACGCTCATTCACTGCTGGTGGGAATGCAAACTCCTCATGAGGTCACTATGGAAGGCACTGTGGAGAACTCTCAAGAAGCTGAAAATCAACCTACCATATGATCCAGTTATACTACTCCTTGGCATAGACCCAAAGGACTCATCACACAGTAGAGACACCCGGACATCCATGTTTGCTGCCGCAGTCTTCACAACAGCTTAGAAATGGAAACAACCTGAATGTCCCACAACTGATGAATGGATAATGAAACTGTGGTACATCTACATAATGGAGTTCTACTCAGCAGTTAGAAAAGATGAAATTATGAAATTTTCAGGTAAATGGATGGAACTAGAGAGTGATTATATATATATTTTTTTCAAGATAGGGTCTCCCTTTAGTCCCAGCTGTTCTGGAACTCACTATGTAGACCAGGCTGGCCTTGAACTCACAGAGATCCTCCTGCCTTCTGCCTTCCAAGGGCTGGGATTAAAGGTATGTGCTACCACGTCCATCTAGAGAGTGTTATATTAAGTGAAGTAACACAAAAGCAGAAAAGCAAGCTATGTATGTTCTCCCTCATTTGCAGATTGTACCACCAATCCTTTCTATGTGAGTATATATACTGATGTAATATCAGGAGCCAGAAAAATGGAAAGGAAACAGGGAGGTAAAGGGAAAGAAGGAACCCAGAAGAGGGGTTTGTAGGAAACGAATATTACCAGTGGGGAGGAGGGGAAATTAGGAGAGTTCAGATAAAAAGAGAGGAGGGAGGGACATGCAAGGGGCCATGGTGAGCACGGGAGAAAGGGAAGTCAGAAGGGGGGGTGGGGGGAGATGGGTGTTATTGGGGGAAGGTAGAGAAAATGGGGCCCCTGGGACTGGGGAGGGAGGAAGGAGGTCAGATGGGAGAAAGAAGAGTAGAGATGAATGAATCGTGGAGGGCTAGGGAGGGTTCCCTAGTGAGAAATGCATATACAGGGTCTTAACATTGGTATATATACCAATATATATACATACATATATATGTATACATACACATATATATGTATACATACACATATATATGTATATATGTATATATATACATATATATATATATATATACATGAGGCCTGTTTGGCAAGAACGCAATGTCCAGACAGAAGAGACCTCCCTTTAAGTGGTAACTGAGAGTGTCCCGGGAGACAAAATATCCCAAAATATCACAGGCTATTGGCAAATCTCTCGGTTATCTCCCAGAATTAATAGATAAGACCCAACTGCCAAAGACAAGTGTACTTTGGACACAGGGACTTGGAGCAATGGAGCAGGAACTGACCTGGAAATCTTCCAACTGAAGTTTAGCTCTTAGAAACCTAGGTGATAACATGTAAACTGCTAAGGGAGATCAATCAATGGTCCAACCTAGCCCTAAAGGCTAATGACCATAACAACTGGAGCAGCAAGCCACTCCTATTGGTGCAGTGGTGCACTGCTTTCTGGAGGTACTCAACACCTACCTAATTGGACTTAAAGCCCTCTCAATGGGAGTGAACTGATGGATGGTACTGTAATTGTAGCCAAATACACATAGCTGGAGAGGACATAGACCCTGGAGAAAACCCTAGCTCTGTCAGATCTCTAGACAAATGAAATTTCTTACCATAAGCTAAACATGGATCCTTATATTTAAACTCTTTTTTTTATTATTTTTTATGTGTATGAGTGTACTGTCTGCATGTAGGTTGGTGCACCCGTGTTATGCAATGCCACGGAGGTCAGAAGAGGGCATCAGATTCCCCTGGAACTGGAGTTAAAGACAGTTCTTAGCCTCCATGCGGGTGCTGGGAATCAAATCTGGGTCCTCTGCAAGAGCAGTTGGCGTTCTTAACCGCCGAGCCATCTCTCCAGCCCCGGATCCTTATGTTTAAAGACAAACATACCAGGCTGGAGATATGGCCTAGCGGTTAAGAGCGCCAACCGCTCTTGCAGAGGACCCGGGTTCGATCCCCAGCACCCACATGGCGGCTGAGAACCGTCTGAAGCTCCAATTCCAGGAGAACTCCAGTTCCAGGGGAATCTGAGACCCTCTTCTGACCTCCGCGGCGTTGCACTACATGGGTGCACAGACTTGCATGCAGACAGTACATTCATACACATACAGAAATAAATAAAATTAATTTAAAAAAATCTTAAAAAATAAAGACAAACATACCATGTACCACTCAGGATGCTCTTTATTGCAAAAGATGGAGGCTACTGCACAGTTCCACAACTGGTCACACACACAATATATGACCGAGAGTTGCCCAGTCCTGGGTGACATAGCTAAGGTGCAGAACCTCTGCGCCTAGGGCTCATGGAACATAGTGGACCCAGGGTTAGAGAGAAAGTTAGTGCATACCTCAACCCTCACCAGTGAAGCTTCCTTATACAACAGAGGGTGAAGCACACAGACAGCCACAACTGGCCAAGTTTTTCAGAATAAGAGACTGTAGAGTGTACGGCCCTGGGTACAACTCCGGTATTGAATCTCACCCACCCAAGGCTCGGGGACCATGCAGAAGAGGTAGCGGAAAGATTGTAAGGCCCAGAGATGGTTCATGAGCACAGGGGAGCAGAGGCTTTCAGGTCACTAGAAGCTTGCACATGTGAAGTTTGGGCAGTGCTAGCATGGAGCACAGGACCCATGCCAACTCAATTACATGAGGATCGAGAGGGGAGGATAGACGCGGAAGGTGGGCCAGACCTAGACTGAGAAGTATTGAAGACTGATCGGTGCTGGGTGTGGAGAGCATGCCTTACTTACATTCTCTAGATGAGCTGACTAGAGGCAGCAGATGAATCTTCATCGTAAGGATATCTGGGAACAAATGCTTGACTGGGTGGGTCTTACCATATATGGTGAATACACGAGTTCTGGTTTGGTGGGGGGTGGAGAGGCATGGAGGAGGAGGGGTCTAAACTTGATTGAGAACTGTGCTATGAAACTACAAAAGTTTAATAAAAATAAAATAAAATAAACTTTAATATGAGCTTACAAAATTTGCTTAAAGACCAAAGATTTTAGCTGGGCGTGGTGGTACACACCTTTAATCCTAGCACTTGGGAGGCAGAGGCAGGCGGATCTTTGTGAGTTCAAAGCCAGCCTGATCTACAGAGTGAGTTCCAGGACAGCTGGGGCTACGGGGAGACCCTGTCTCGAAAAAGACAAAAAAAAAAAAAAAAAAAAAAAAAAAAAAGAGAAGATTTTGTTTTATTCAGATATTGTTTATAGTTTATTTTGAGGGCGTCTTAAGAAAAAAAATCTGCCTTTGTTCAGCTTTATCTGAGTGCTACACAATAGTTATTTTAAAATATTTAGTTATTTTATTTTTTGTATATGAGTGTATTATTACCTGCATGTATGTATGTGTTTCTGTGTCATGAAATGCCCATGGAAGACAGAAGAGGGTGTAAGGTCCCCTATAACTGGAGTTATAGATGGTTTTTAGCCACTATGTGGGTGCTGGGAACCGAACCCTGATCCTCTGCAAGAACAGCCAGTGCTCTTAGCCACTGGACCACCTCTCCAGCCCAACAAGAGCTAATTAAAAAAATTTTTTTTTAATTTTATTTAATTATTTTCTATGTGTATAAATGTGCTGTCTGCATGCAGGTCTGTGCACCCGTGTCATGAAATGCCGTGGAGCTCAGAAGACAGTGTCGGATTCCCCTGGAACTGGAGTTCTCCTGGAATTGGAGTTACAGACAGTTCTCGGCCGCCATGTGGGTGCTGGGGATTGAACTCAGGTCCTCTGCAAGAGCAGTTGGCGCTCTTCACCGCTAGGCTGTCTCTCCAGCCCCAGAGCTAATTTTTAAACCACAATAACCACAATTCATTCTTCAATGCTGCTATAACTGACTTTCTGGATTTCCAATAATCATCCTTAGAGGCCAAAGGCAATGAGAACAAGGTCTCAGAGGACAGCCAATATCGTATCCCTTGTCCCCAGTACTCGGGAGCAACAGGACATGGCTGAAGGGACCCGAGTGGGTCGCCTGTCTTCTCCATCAGAGAGGCCATGGAGACTCCAAAGGTTGGACTCTAACCAATGCACATTCTACAAAGAGGAGGGTCAACACAGGGGAGGATGTCCCAGGGAGGCCTCACAGTGGGCAGGACCTTGACCCATCCCAGCAGAAGGCACAGCATGCAGAGAAAAGCTAAAAGAGCCAAGGGCTTCTTCTAAGTCCCTAAGAGTAGCCTCCTAAGGAGCCTCGGCTAATTTAATACAAAGCAAATGGGTGTGTCTTGGCATCTGAGTGTGGCCCTATATACCCCACAAGGTAGTATATTGAAGGAGTAAAATGATTAATATAAAATTTTAAAAAGTAAGCTAGACTTTAAGAGGGGACGATTCAGCCTCACAGGCCTTCCCATTAAACCCTGGGCACAGGCTATCAGCCTGCCAGGGAGGACAGTCACAAAGATGAGCTCTGGATGTGAGGGCGATCGGGCTGCAACATCTGTCACCCCATTGATCGCCAGGGTTGATTCGGCTGATCTGACGAGTAGCTGTGCTCCCCTGCTAGAACCTGCAAACAAGCTCTCAAAGATGAGCTCTGTTAACAAGCTCTTAAAGATGAGCTCTGTTGCATGCCTTTAATCCTAGCACTTGGGAGGCAGAGGCAGAGGCAGAGGCAAGCAGATATCTGTGAGTTCAAGGCCAGCCTGGTCTACAGAGTGAGTTCCAGGACAGCTGGATCTACAGGGAGACCCTGTCTCAAAAAGACCAAAAAAAAAAAAGATGAGCTCTGTTTAGATGAAGCTATCAGTGGTTCTAACCTTATTTTATGTTCTGATTTTCTTCCTTTTCTTTTCTTTTGACGTTGTTGGTGTTCAATGGCGACAGCCTCACAATATCTCCCATTTTAGTCCACTCCACTACTAGATTCCTCCTCAGGACTGTTCTGCCATTTTAATATAATCATCAGGATGGTTTTAAAAAATATTTTATTTATTGTTTTTATTTTTATGTGTATGAGTGCATTGCTTGCACGTATGTAAGTGCACTTGTGTCATGCAATGCCCATGCAGGTCAGAAAAGGGCATCAGATCACCTGGAACTGTAGTTAGTGGTGGTTTTTAGCTACCCTGTGGGTGAAGGGAACTGAACCCAGGTCCTCTTCGAGAGCAGTCAGTGCTCTTAATTGCTGAGCCATCTCTCCAGCCCCAGGATGGTTTATCTTTTAACAGTCCAAGGGATCACACCCCAAGAGTAAGTTATATAAGGATGACTCTTGGGGTGTGGGTTGCAGGGATCAAATTCAGGTTGTCAAGTTTTATAACAAGCTTCCTTTCTAGTTGAACCATCTCTCCAGCACTAGACCTTGTATTTTAATCTTGTAAAATCTGTCAGTTCTGGGATATATGAAAATTTTTAACTAAATTCCTTATGATCGAGGGATTCAAGCTAGCTCGTTCTCAAACCAAAAGATAAAAGTAGGGAAATAATCTTATGGTCCCTTCTAGACAGAGACTGTGCCTGCGTGAGCCTCCTACCCACTTTTGAGTACCCACTTTTCCCCAGATCACTAGTCCACTCCATTCTCAAGAGTGTCCCTCCTTCGTAATAAACTGTGCTATTTCTGCTACCTTCCCACATGACCCTGGTCTAAGTCTTTGTTCTGGGACACAAGACCCTGGAAACTTTAGGGAGTGTCCTCCCAACTCTGTCCCACACCATTAACAATAATGGTAAGGAATTTAACACAAGGTATTGAACCATAGCGTAAGAGGCTGGGGAGATGACGCAGTAGGTAAGGCACAAGATGCAGAACTGGATTCTAGAACTCGCAGAAAGCCAGGTATGGTAGCAGGCATACTTGGGATCCCAACACCAGGGAGGCAGAGATCAGCCAGTCCAGCTTAGTCAGTGAGTGAGCTCCAGGCCAGTCCAACCTAGTCAGTGAGCTCTAGGCCAGTCCAGCTTAGTCAGTGAGCTCCAGGCCAGTCCAGCCTAGTCAGCGAGCTCTAGGCCAGTCCAGCTTAGTCAGTGAGTGAGCTCCAGGCCAGTCCAGCCTAGTCAGTGAGCTCCAGGCCAGTCCAGCCTAGTCAGTGAGCTCCAGGCCAGTCCAGCCTAGTCAGTGAGTGAGCTCCAGGCCAGTCCAGCCTAGTCAGTGAGTGAGCTCCAGGCCAGTCCAGCCTAGTCAGTGAGTGAGCTCCAGGCCAGTCCAGCCTAGTCAGTGAGTGAGCTCCAGGCCAGTCCAGCCTAGTCAGTGACTGAGCTCAAGGCCAGTACAGCCTAGTCAGTGAGCTCCAGGCCAGTTCAGCAAGAGCCCCTATCTCAAAAGCGGGTGGCCAGCACCTGAGTTACAGTGTTGGATGTTGTCCTCTGGTCTCCACACATATGCACACATGTACATGTGCACATACATACCAAAAGAAGAAGAAACGACAGGGCTTGAGGGGTAGGGTTGACTCCAGCCTGGCTGGATCACCAAATGGGAAAAGGCAAGGAGCTCTCCAAATGCTAATTTAACTTATATTTGAGTCCAAAGGAGCAACTGGTTAAGTGTTCAAAAGCAATCATGGAGACGGTCCCCAAAAGGGGGAAAAGCCCACCACCATGTTCTCGGTGTGTCTATCTTTCTTTATAAATGCACTTTAAATTTTATTTATTTTTATTTGTATGAATGTTCTGCCTGCGTGTATGTAAAAGCACCACATGCATGTGGTGTCTGCAGAGGCTAGAAGAGGGCATCAGGTTCCCTGGAACTAGAGTTACAGGCAGTTGTGAGCCCCCATGTGGAAGCTGGGAACTGAAACTAGGTCCTCTGCAAGAGCAGTCAGTGCCCAGAACCACTGAGCCCTCTCTCTAACCCTGTGTCTTACTTTCTTCCTAAATGCTGTTCCTTCTCTTAACTCTGTTGCTTAAAATCCATATTAAATTCTCTTCATAAACTCCAAAACTGTGCTACAAAAGAATTTTTGTTGAACCTTTCCTGTGTAGCCTCCTTCGGGAGAAGATGAAGGAGGTCGCGGGCCACGCCCAGGGGTGCAAGTACCTGGTTAGTTTAGTTAGGTGGGAGGAAAAACAGACACACACTGCTGCAGAATTAGCAAAGGCAGGGACTGAGTACTGCAGGTCTGCAGGAGGAGGGGAAGTGGAGCGACAGGCAGGGTCACACAGACCTCCTGACATAGGCCAGAGAAGAAAGGAACGTGCTGAGAGGAAGAGACAGAACATCTCAGCAGAAAGCACTCTGGGAGGGACGCAGGAAGTACGACCCGCCCTTATGGTAACAGGCTCTCCAGGTCGTTACTGCTGTGATCTGTTGTCTCTTTGAAGGCTTTTCAGACTTTTTCTTTATCTCTGATATCCTGCAGTTCTGGGTTGCGTAGGTGTGAATTCATTTTGACTGCACTAGTTAGGACTGGGCATGATTTTTCAAACGTGGAACTCTGGTCCTTAATTCTGAAAGCTCTGTCATTGTATCTCTTTGACTATTCCTCCTCTCCTCTCCTTTCAATGCCCTCCCTCACAACCAGCTTAATGCCTCCTTCATGTTCCTGATTTATTGTGTGGTCGGTTTTGAAGCTCTTTTGTGTTTTCTGCCTCTTCACCTTCTGGAGCTTTGCTAGGAGTGATTTTCTTAGATATATTTTCCAAACCATTAAATTTAAAATTTTGTCTAAACAGGGGCTAGAGAGAGGGCTCAGTAGTTAAGAATGCTGGCTGCTCAGCCAGGCGTGGTGGACCACGCCTTTAATCCTAGCACTTGGGAGGCAGAGGCAGGCGGATATTTGTGAGTTCAAGGCCAGCCTGGTCTACAGAGTGAGTTCCAGGACAGCCAGAGCTACAGGGAGATCCTGTCTCAAAAAGACAAAAAAACAAAAACAAAACAAAACAAAAAAAAACTCTGGCTGCTCTTGCCGGTCCGAGGTAGGCGGATCTCTGTGAGTTCAAGGCCACCCTAGTTTACAGAGTGAGTTCCAGGACAGCCAGAGCTACAGGAAAACCCTGTCTCAAAAAGACAAAAAAAAAAAAAAATGCTGGCTGCTCTTGTGGAGGACCCGGGTTCGATTCCCAGAAACCAAATGTTGGCTAACAACCATCTAGAACTCCAGTTCCAGGGGATCCAACACCCTCTTCTGACCTCTGTGGGTATTGTATGACATGGGTGCACATGCAAGCAATATACTCATAAAATAAAAATAGTAAATAAAGTGTTTAAAAATAAGGGGCTGGAGAGATGGCCTAGCGGTTAAGAGCACCGACTGCTTTTACAGAGGACCTGGGTTCGATCCCCAGCACCCACATGGCGGCTGAGAACCGTCTGTAACTCCAATTCCAGGAGAACTCTAGTTCCAGGGGAATCCGACACCCGCTTCTGACCTCCGTGGCATTGCACGACACGGGTGCACAAACCTACATGCAGACAGTATATTCATACACATACAAAGATAAATAAAAATTAAAAAAAAAAAAAAAAAAAAAAAAAAACAGCTGAGATCCATATGCCACCTCTTAGGCCCTCCCTGTTATTTTTGCAACCACTTGCCTTCAATGTACTATACCTAAAGTTTACTAATCTTTCCCTATCCTGTCCATTCTGGTCAATTATTCCTAAGCTGCCCTTTTGCTAAGCCTAACTGACCCTATATTTTTTACAAATCTAAAGATTGAGGAATTCCAAAAGTAGACAGGCCAAAGTGTTTGTAGTTTTGAAATGACCATTCTAGTCTTGCTGGTAGGACTTTGGAAGATATAATATTATTCATAATCAACAACTAATTATAAACCATTATTCAATTATCAATAATTACCAAATTAACCATTATTAGTCACAACAATTAATTATGAATAATAACGTTCAAAAATAGCCAACAGTGAATAATTTACCATTAGACTGAATTTTTATACAAATTATATCAATTAATTATATTCATAACAAAACATAATAACAATTACTAACTAATATTACAACAATATATCATTAGACTGAATAATATGCATACTGTAACCCAATTAAAAATTGTTAACACTAAGGGGTATAAAGCACAAACCAATTTATTAATGAATTGAATCTGTTTTTGTTTATAGTTAGCTAAATAGATTTTAAACCTGTAGGACTATAATGAATTGAAACCAGGAACTCACCCTCACTCACACATACACACAGCTGGAAGATGGGCCTAAAGAAACATAAAACAGTTTTAATTTAAAGAATTTTTTTATTTAAATAAACCAAAATAAAATTTAACGTTGTTAAAAGAATTTTAACAATACAATGTTCCCCTTAAAAAAAGAAACAATTATACGGACCAAGTTTGTTTGTTAGAACTTTAAGGCCTGTAAATTCTTCTAGATTAAGTTAAACATGCTGAGAGGTGGATTTGAATTGTTTAATTGATACAACTTAGTAGGGTGAGGTCCACAGTCTGTACTCCGGAGGATTGGAATCAACAAAGCTGCACTTTTAAAAACAACATGACCACTACCACCAGGCTGGGCTCTTGCCCTAAGACTCAATTGCAGCATAGAAGACTAGTCTTTGCACCATGGAATGTCTTGCTGCAAAATGTTCCTTCGGCATGCCTGTCCTTCCAGGCATCTGTGATCTTCCCCACCTGAACGTGGCCAGAAGGTGGAGACCAGGACCCCAGGCTGCAGGGCAAATTCCAGCCACAGACCTCAAAACCTTTAGAAGGCAAACTGATGGGAGAGGAAGGGCTCTCCCACAATATTTTCTGAACCCTGCCACCTTGGATCTGGTTAAGCAACATCTGCCATGCCCCCATATCCAGGGAAGCCAAAACAGACACCCACAGGCTCATAATGATGTCCTGCTAGTGGGTAGAAAACCCACAAGAGAAGCAAGCCTCTCAAAGCCCATCAGAGAAAGGGTCTCTCGGCACACAGGCCAAATCCTAATCAGTGCCATCCACAGGCTCACCACCAGAGTCAATAGGAGAATTCCTCTTGGTTCATCCTTAAGGCCGCATGCCTTCACGACTTTGGAGAATGCTTAAACTTTCTCCATGCCACAACTTGAAACACAGCAGCCACGGCAAACCACAGCAAACACATGTCAACAAATACATGCCATACACACAAAACATTCCTCTCTGGAACATAGCTCCTTGAAAAATGTATTTCCCAGCTTGCAGAGATTCTAGCTTACCAAAAATGGTCTCCAAGACCCCACAAGGTCCCTCTTTTTTTTTTTTTTTGTTTTTGTTTGTCCGAGACACAGGTCTCCCTGTAGCCCCAGCTGTCCTGGAGCTCACTGTAATGATCCAGTCTGGCTTTGAACTCACAATGATTACCTGTTCTGCCCCCCCAACGCTAGGATTAAAGGCAAAAGCGCCACCAGCGCCTGGCTTTTTTTTAAGTCTTAACATGTAACAAAAAAACCTTTAGGAAAACCAGTTTGGAATTTTTTTTGTAGGAACTTAGGAACCACGGTTGTTCAAATTAGGCCTTTGAAAAAAGTTTAAGAGGCATGCCAAAAGTAAGCTTAATTTATGTGCACAATATGGAATGAAAAAACTTTGAAGTGGCCACTTTTAACAGAAACCAACACAGAGGAACACACATGACACAAATCTCAGACACATGAGAGAACAGTTAACACACAGAGAGCTTGCATAGACATTTGACTTAATATAATGAGAGATTTCCTTTTTCCTTAAGGTGGGCATTAAGTTCCCTACCCACCTTGTCCCATATTTTGAGATGAATGGATGGTCCATTAAGGACAATCCAGGGGCAGGTATCACCAATGAATATAAAGAATTTTACTAAGTCTTTTTTCTTAACCCTAACTCCTCTCTCCCTGAAGGCTGCCTTAAAGTGTTGAATGAACTGTTCCTCTTTAGACAGCGAATGGCCCATCTTTGATTTGAGACAAAGAAATCACTTACTTTTCATCCATGAGGTCCTGGCTCCGTGGGCGGCGGGGCGTCCTCCTCTGTACGTTGTCTACCGGCCGGTCCTTCTTGCTTCTTTGTCTGGTGGGGGGTCTCTAACTTCGAGCCCCTATGTCGGGCGCCAATTGTCTCCTGTCTGGGGGGCAGTAATCCGCAGGTACCCGAAGGAGACCCTAGACCTGTAAAGTGAGCGAGAGAGAAGAGCGAGACCCTGCTAGCAGAATTGTCAAGGTCTACTTTATTGAACAAAGACAGCAGTATATATTTAGCAAAAGGCGGGAAGCATATAGGGGGAGTGTAAAGCAGGGTAATCAGTCAGTCCGGCCATCTGGCATCAGGAGCCATCCGGTGCCAGGGGGAAGGCAGCTTTGCAAGATAGCTGAGCAGGAACATCTGGCTGGAGCATCCTGTGATCTTTCTGCACGTCCTTGGGAAAAGCTCAGGGTGTCAGCTCACATAGCCAACTTTATTGCAGGCCAACTGTATTGCAGGCCAACTCTGTTGCAGGCAATTTAGGGCCTGCGGCTCCTTACATATCCCGCTTCTTTATATTAAGAAGGTATGGGCAGGTATCAGGCAGAGTGAAGTCTGCAGCCGATTATGTGACCGTCCCTGTCTTAGGATCGACCTCTATAAGACCCTCTTCCTTACCCGTCTTTGAGTACCCTGTCGTCCTCAGGGTCCCTGTCTTAGGTTGGTAAGAGGGGAGAGGAAGTTGCCCGTCCTTGGGGCGGCCACCTGGGCTGGTTTAGGCTGATTCACTCTATAAAGCCTGAGGACGATGTTTAGAGCAAGTGAAAATTGAGCCTTTCTGGTGTAGGTGCAGAAGCGGCTTTGGTGTCTTCCTCGTCATTGGTCGCCAGCCGGTGATAATGGATTGAGACAGATGAAGCAGCAAGGGAAGAATCTATTTGTGACTTAATAAAACTTGTTAGTCGTTGGAATGCCCAAGGCCCAAATGAAAGTAATAGGAGTAGTCCCATAAGAGGTCCCAAGATACTGGGTAATAGGGTGGACAACCAAGGAGAAGTGGAAAACCAATTTTTGTACCAGGATTCTTGTTGTTCACGTTCTCTTCTTTTTTCTAAGCTTTCTTTAACTTTTTGTAAGCTATTTTCTACCAATCCCGTCATCGTCTCCAATTGTGATTTTTAATATTTTTAAAATTTAAACCGGCACTGGGAGCTGGATTGTCAGCACTGGGATCTAGGCTGGTACTCGTAGATAAGCAAGTTAGTGATTTTCTGCGAGCATGTATGTCTGACAGCTTTGGCTCCCAGTCTCTCCTCCCTTCCTTAATACAAAAAGAGGGGAAGCCTCACTTGTATTTTGAACAACTCAAGGTTCCCATAGTCCAGTCCATATTGTTGTAATCTCACAATTCACCCCAGTCTCTCCGCAGCCCTTACATTCTACCATGCCTCCTCTTCCGCAAGTTGTTCCCTAGGCTTTGGGAGAGGGGCACAGGTGGATGAGAATCAAAGCAGTGTTTTCACTGGAGATGTCATTTTTGACTCTAGCCAGGTTGTTTCCCTTCATGGGTTGACAGCTTATCCAGGGTACCTTTTTAATCCTACTAACAAAGCACAAGCAATTAGACGTATGGGCATTTAAACAATATTATTATGGCAAGCTAAGCTGTGAGCGTAGACACAGATGTTTGGATGGCATGTCAATCCATAAGCTGTGATTTCTCTATAAAAGATGACAAGTTCCCATTGTGGCCCATATAATCTCCTAACCACTAGAGGACATAAGCTTATGGCATCAGCCATGAATTATTCCTCCAAGGAGATAGCTAATAGCCAATTATATTTGGGATATATATAGATACATGGCTGCCACTGTTGCACAGTATCTCCAGGCAGTTGAGGTGTAGCTGATACTGACAGAGGAGTCTTGCTTGACTCAAGGAGACCAACACTTTGCTTTATCACATTAGTGGCCTTTGGCAACACTTTCTGGCATTTCAGAGGCCAACTGTACATTAGCAAGTGATGTCTCAAAATATTTTTTCATGCTTACACCAGGTCTTTGACAACAGGGACTTACCACCTTTCTCCTTGCAGATATCCCATTTTTTTATGGGCAAAGATCCTTTATAATTTGGGGGGCTTGGATCCCCCAGCCAACATCTCCTTGGCAGAACAATCCATTGTTGACATCAGGGCTTTCCTGTATTAACATATTGAGTTCAATTGTACCATTTATAAATTACATTTATATTTGGCTCTAGATAGAGAACCATCTCTGTACAGTTTCCATGTCTATCAATCAATCAAAGAAGGCAGTTATACCTGTCTCACAAGCATTTACCATTACAACAGTTGGTTCTAATTTACAGTTGGGGAATGACTTCATTACCATCATGTTTTTCTTTTTTTTTTTTTCATTTTTTAAATTTATTTCTGTATATGTATCAATGTACTGTCTGCATGCAGGTTTGTGCACCCGTGTCATGCAATGCCGTGGAGGTCAGAAGAGGGTGTCGGATTCCCCTGGAACTGGAGTTCTCCTGGAATTCGAGTTTCAGACGGTTCTCGGCTGCCATGTGGGTGCTGGGGATCGAACCCGGGTCCTCTGCAAGAGTGGTCGGCACTCTTAACCGCTAGGCCATCNGTTTTATTTAAATTAAACCAAAATAAATTTAAACCGTTGTTAAAAGAACTTTTTAACAATTACCAATGTTCCTCCCTTAAAAAAAGAAAAACAATTATCAGGACCAAGTTTGTTTTGTTAGAACTTTAAGGCCTGTAAATTCTCTCTAGACAACGTTAAACAATGCTGAGAGAATGGATTTGAATTGTTTAATTGATACAACTTAGTAGGGTAGGAGGTCCACAGTCTGTATCCGGAGGATTTGGAATCAACAAGCTGCACTTTTAAAAACACATGACCACTACCCCAGGCTGGGCTCTTGCCCTAGACTCAATGTTGCAGCTAGAAGACTATGTCTTTAGACCTCAGTGAATGTTGCTGCAAAATGTCTCCGTGGGCATGCCTGTCCTTCCAGCATCTGTGACCTTCCCCACCTGAACAGTGGCCAGAAGGTGGAGAGCCAGGACCCCAGGCTGCAGGGCAAATTCCAGCCAGACCTCAAAACCTTTAGAAGGCAAACTGATGGGAGAGGAAGGGCTCTCCCACAATTATTTCTGATCCTGCCACCTGGCGAAGGCTGTAAGCAACATCGCCCCATGCCCCCAATTCCAGGGAAGCCAAAACAGAACCCACGGCTCGCATAATCATGTCCTGCTAGGGGGTGAAAAACCCACAAGAGAAGCAAGCCTCTCAAAGCCATCAGAGAAAGGGTCTCTCCGGCACACAGGCCAAATCTCTAATCAGTTGCCATCCACAGGCTCACCCACCAAGAGTCAATAGGAGAATTCCTCTCTGTGTTCATCCTTAAGGCCCATGCCTTCACGATTTGGAGATAGCTAAACTTTTCCATGCCACAACTTGAAACACAG
This sequence comes from Rhizomys pruinosus, assembly GCA_009823505.1. Lineage (NCBI taxonomy): Eukaryota > Metazoa > Chordata > Mammalia > Rodentia > Spalacidae > Rhizomys > Rhizomys pruinosus. Next base: position 3,608,440 of record VZQC01003012.1, on the reverse strand, counting down.
CAGCCACGGCAAACCACAGCAAACACATAGTCAACAAATACATGCCATACACACAAAACAGATTCCTCTGTGAACATAGCTTCCTTAAAGATTGTATTTCCCACTTGCAGAGATTCTAGCTTACCAAAAATGGTCTCCAAGACCCCACAGGTCCCTCTTTTTTTTTTTTTTTGTTTTTGTTTGTTCCGGAGACAAGGTCTCCCTGTATGCCCCAGCTGTTCCTGGAGCTCACATCTGGTAATGATCCAGTCTGGCTTTGAACTCACAATGATTAACCTGCTCTGCCCCCAAGCCTAGGATTAATTAAAGGCAAAAGCGCCACCAGACGCCTGGCTTTCTCTTTTTTTTTTAATTAAATTAAAAAAAAACCTTTGAGAAAACCAGTTTGGAATTTTTTTGTAGGAACTTAGGAACACGGGTTAAATTAGGCCTTTGAAAAAGTTAAGAGGCATGCCAAAAGTAACTTAATTTATGTGCACAATATGGAATGAAAAGAACTGAAGTGGGCCACTTTTAACAGAAACCACAAGAGGAACACACATGACACAAATCCAACACATGAGAGAACAGTTAACACACAGAGAGCTTGCATAGAATTTGACTTAATATAATGAGAGATTTCTTTTTCCTTTAGGTGGGCATATAAGTTCCCTACCCATCCTTGTCCCATATTTTGGGATGAATGGATGGTCCATTAAGGACAATCCAGGGGCAGGTATCACCAATGAATATATAAAATCTTTACTAAGTCTTTTTTCTTAACCCTAACTCCTCTCTCCCTGAAGGCTGCCTTAAAGTGTTGAATGAACTGTTCCTCTTTAGACAACGAATGGCCCATCTTTGATTTGAGACAAAATCACTTACTTTTTATCCATGAGGTCCTGGCTCCGTGGGTGGCGGGGCTGTCCTCTTCTGTTACGTTGTCTGACTGGCCGTCCTTCTTGCTTCTTTTTCTGGTGGGGGTCTCTAACTTCGAGCCCCTATGTCGGGCGCCAATTGTCCCCTGTCTTGGGGGGCAGTAATCCGCAGGTACCCAGAAGAGACCCTAGACCTGTAAAGTAAGCGAGAGAGAATGGAGCGAGACCCTGCTAATGCAGAATTGTTCACAGTCTACTTCTACTTTATAATGTACCACAAACAGCAGCAGTATAGATATTTCTGCCAATTGAAATGCGGGAAGCATATAGGGGGAGTGTAAAGCAGGGTAATCAGTCAGTCCGGCCATCTGGCATCAGGAGCCATCTGGTGCCAGGGGGAGGCTGCTTTGCAAGATAGCTGAGCAGGAACATCTGGCTGGAGCATCCTGTGATCTTTTCTGCACGTCCTTGGGAAAGGCTCAGGGTGATCAGCTCACATAGCCAACTTTATTGCAGGCCAACTTATTGCAGGCCAACTCTGTTGCAGGCAATTTAGGGCCTGCGGTCCTTACAGGCATGGGATTGCCCAGGGGGGAATGGAGTTAGGGATGGTTTGTTAGCTGCCATGGTGGGCTGGGATTCTCTGCAGAGTAGCTCGTGCTCTGAACTGCTGAGACATCTCTAGCCCCTCCTAACTTTATTCACTTTGTCTTAATTTGCTTCTGTTATTCTGTTGACTTTCTTTTTCTTTTTGAGACAACAGTGGTTCCCTTTAACCCCAGCTGGCCTGGAAACTTGCTATGTAAGTCAGGCTGGGTTGCTTGAACTCAACAGAGAGCACACTGCCTCTGCCCCAAGTGCTAGCATTAAGAGTAGTGTGTCCATCACACACCAGCAAATTTTTTTTTTTTTTAATAATATAATTTTTCTTTTTTTTAAGATGGGTTTTTGTTTCTTTTATTTTGTTAAATTTTTTTTATTTTTTTTTTTTTGTACGTGTATATGTACTGTCTGCATGCAGGTCTGCACACCTGTGTCGTGCAATGCCACGGAGGTCAGAAGAAGGTTTTCGTGATTCCCCTGGAACTGGAGTTTTTCCTGGAATTGGAGTTACAGACAGTTCTTAGCCGCCATGTGGGGTGGCTGGGGATCAAACCTGGGCCCTGCAAGAGCAGTTCGGTTGCTCTTAAACCGCTAGCGTATCTCTCCAGGCCCCCCCAAATTAAATTTTCAAAAGAAAAAATAATAAAAACAGTGCTACAAGAGACTTTACCCCAGAGCAAGCCACACAAGGGCGACTCTCCTCGGAGCAGAACAGCCTGGACCTTGCCATTTCTATAATCATTGGTTACTCTGGCTTAGACCTTGAATTTGAACCTTGTAAAATTTGTGACTTCTAGGATATATGAACGTTTCAAACTAAATTCCTTGTGATGAAGAGATTCCACCAGCTCCTCCTACAGGAGATCTAAAGCCTCCTGTCCAACTAACATAAAGAAGGGAGAGTCCTTTGGTCCCTCTCAAGCACAGATGCTGCCCCTTGTGAGCATGGATGAAGCTACAGGGTAAAGAACACTGACCTGATCACCACTCGTCTGCTCCCCCAAGAGATTCAGAGCACAGAAATTCCCCAAATCCATTCTTCTCGTTTTTGTAATGTTTCTTCTTCTTATTTTTATTTTTAAGTACTCTGTATTTTTTTTTTCTTTCTTTCTGGTCTTTGTTGGAGACAGGGTTCCCCTGTAAGCCCCAGCTGTGCCTGAAACAACTTGCTTGGTGTGGACAATTGGCTTCAAATCTCATAGATATCCACCTGCCGTTGGATTCTGGAGTACTGATATTAAAGATCTGGGTCAACACACCACCTGCTGTCTGTAAGTATATTTTCATTTTTTTTAAAATTTTATTGTGCACGTGTGCTTTTAAAAAAGTTTACATATTAATCAAGAGAAAAAAAAAAAAAATATACAGTCCAAGGGCTTCTGTAATTTAATTTCTTATTGAAGTTTTGTGCATTTCAATAATATTTCTGTCAAATTTACATCCATTTCACCCTTCCGCCATGCCCTCGCCCAACCACACTGCCAGAGCTCATGTGATTGTCAACATTTATGTTGTGTCTTGTATCTTTTTCCAGGTCTTTCTTTTTTATTAAGTTTTTTTGATCAGAAGTTACTGTTTGGGGCAGAATTATAACCTGTTTTAGTATCCGTTCTTTGAACCAAGTCTTTTTTTTTTTTTGTGGTGGTGTTGGTCCTTCCAATTTTTGGGATATTGTTCCAAAATATCCATATATGCAGGCCAAAATATACCGAAAATTATAAGTGTCTGAAAATAACACTATAAGTATTTGTTCCACACATGTTTAGATAGAATTCACTTTTGTTGTTTTTTGGTCTTTGTGGAAGGAGGGTCTTCTCCCTGTATAATCCCAAGATGGCCTGGAGCGCACTAATTAGACCCAGGCTGTCCCTTGAACTCACAGAGATCTGCCCTGCCTCTGGTCTCCTCATGAGGGCTGGGAATATACGTTGCCTCAACCACCATGCCGGGCCATGATTTCACATTTAACGTAGAATTGGTTATGCAGGCAAAATGAATATTAGTTGGTGGCTGGATAGATACCTAGTCGGGCTGGAGAGATAGCCTAGCGGTTAAGAGCGCCGACCGCTCTTACAGAGGACCCGGGTTCGATCCCCAGCACCCACATGGCGGCTGAGAACCGTCTGAAACTCCAATTCCAGGAGAACTCCAGTTCCAGGGGAATCCGAGACCCTCTTCTGACCTCCACGGCATTGCACGACACGGGTGCACAGACCTGTATGCAGACAGTACATTCATACACATACAGAAATAAATAAAATTAAAATTAAAAAAAAATAAAAAAAAGAAATATTAGTTAACATTCCTATATTACATAGCAAGTTAATGTATTTTTAATGTGCCTTTTTAAAATTTTTATTTATTTTTGTATGTGTATGAATGTACTGTCTTCATGTAGGTCTGTGCACCCATGTCGTGCAATGCTGCAGAGGTCAGAAGAGGGTGTCGGATTCCTCTGGAACTGGAGTTAAAGATGGTTCTCAGCCACCATGTGGGTGCTGGGGATCGAACCTAGGTCCTCTGCAAGAACGGTTGCTGCTCTTAACCGCTAGGCCATCTCTCCAGCCCCAATGTACCTTTTTTTAATAGTATCATCAGGTATAATATTGGCTAAAAGAGAAAGGGAAAGAAAAATTACTCAGTTTGCCTTATAAATAAGGTTTTGGTGCTGGGATCCACAAATGAGGAACACCATATATCATTCATTTTTCTGGGACTATGTTACTTCACTTTGTATAAAGGCTTCTAGTTCCATCATTCACCTGCAAATTTCATGATGTCGTCTTTCTTTACAGCAAAAGAGTAAATGAGGCAACTAGCCCAAGGCAACAGCATTAGGAATTGGTAGAATTGGATTTAAAAATAGAAACAAAGGAGATTGGACTCTTATGGGCTGAACTGTATAAGCCCACAAGACTTATGTTGATGACCTAACTCACAGCATCTCACAGTGTGACTATATTGGGAGACAGGTCTTTCAAGAGGTAAGAGGAAATGAAGTCTTGGACTGGGATCTAGCTTAGTACAACTGATGCCTTATAAGTGGAGGATATTACACTCAGATTTGGGCAAACACAGAGGGAAAAAAATCACTCAAAGACACAGAGAGTCCAGACACCTGCAAGCCAAGAACCAAATCTGCTGACACATCAGTTGTGGACATCAAGTCTAAAGAAGAGGCTGGCCTTAGAAGCAACCAGACTTATAAACATCTCGATCTTGGACTCTGAGCCTCCATGACCCATGACCATAGGACAATACATTCTTGTTGTTTAAGGGCTCTAACCTGTGGCGTTTTATTTCATGGCAAAACCAGCACTACATGTACCTTTTGCATACACACAAATGTTTTCTCCATTAAGCTCACAAATTTATGGATTTCTAGTTTGTGTGATTGTTATTATTTGACCAATAAAAGAAAAGAAAAGATTTAGGCTGGGTGTGATGTCACACACCTTTAATCCTGGCACTTGGGAGACAGAGGCAGGCAGATTTCTGTGTGTTCAAGGCCAGCCTGGTCTATGTATTGAGTTCCTGGACAGCCAGCCAGAGCTACAGAGAGATCCTGTCTCAAAAAGACCAAAAAAAAAATTTAATTGCCATACTCTGGAATCCCATGAAGGTAAGAAGAATTCATACATCTGCTTTAAAAACATGTTTTCTGACTAGGCATGGTGGCACACATCTTCAATCCCAGCACTCAGAAGGCAGAAGCAAGTGGACCTCTGTGAGTTCAAAGCCAAAGCCAGCCTGGTCTACCTAGTAAGTTCCAGAACAGATGGGGCTACTGGGAGATATTGTCTCAAAAAGGTAAAAAATAAATATGTGTTTTCTGGAGCTGGAGAGATGGCTCAGGGGTTAAGAGCACTGGCTGCTCTTGCAGAGGACTTGGGTTTGAATCCAAGCACCCATATGGTGGCTAACAACTGTCCCTTACTCCAGTTTCAGAGGATCTGAGGCCCTCTCCTGACCCCCCTGGTGTTGCATGACACAGGTGCATTTACATACATGCAGGTATAAACTCATACACATAAAAATTCAAAATAATATGTGCTTTCCATTCTACTGTTTCTATTTCTTTGTCAACTTTCCACTTTTTATTCTTCTCTTCATGTTAGGCAACCCAGCATCTTTGCAGGTTTGTGTACAAGATCATCTTCAGTGGGACTTGTCTCTCAGGTGTGATGAGTGAGTTGTTCACACTGGTGCTCTGGGCTGCAGAGACCTCCTCATAAATGCTTCCACCTATATTTAAGAGTTCTCTTTAATTTCTCTGTTGTACAGTATCACCTTGTAGCATTCTCTTTAAGATGATTTAATGCAAAAATTAAGTTTGCTTCCCAAGTTAATCATATATAGTCACCCAAAACAACATGGGTGAATTTGATGAAATCTGTGCCTTGATTCCACCCTATAGTTATGTATAATACAACTGTCTTCTGGAGACTCATNCACATACATACAATACACACATACATAACCATAAGAAAGATTTGTTAGGTGATCTGTAAGAGAAGAAAGCCATATCCTTTGATGTTCAAAGAAAAACATGAAATTTTTATAATCTGTTATATGGGTTTTTTTACATAATTAGAAATAAATGTCCTAGTAACTCAACAGGGCTGGAGAGATAGAACTAGCGGTTAAGAGCAACCGACCGCTCTGCAGAGACCCGGGTTCGATCCCCAGCACCCACATGGCGGCAAGAACCGTCTGTAACTCCAATCACCAGGAGAACTCCAGTTCCAGGGGAATCCGAGACCCTCTTTCTGAACCTCCGCGGCATTGCCCGAAAACGGGTGCAACAGACCTGCATCAGACAGTACATTCATACACATAACAAAATAAATAAAATAATAAAAAAAATTTAAAAAAAAAAAAAAAAAAAAAAAAAAACAGCTGAGATCCATATGCCACCTCTTAGGCCCTCCCTGTTATTTTTGCAACCACTTGCCTTCAATGTACTATACCTAAAGTTTACTAATCTTTCCCTATCCTGTCCATTCTGGTCAATTATTCCTAAGCTGCCCTTTTGCTAAGCCTAACTGACCCTATATTTTTTACAAATCTAAAGATTGAGGAATTCCAAAAGTAGACAGGCCAAAGTGTTTGTAGTTTTGAAATGACCATTCTAGTCTTGCTGGTAGGACTTTGGAAGATATAATATTATTCATAATCAACAACTAATTATAAACCATTATTCAATTATCAATAATTACCAAATTAACCATTATTAGTCACAACAATTAATTATGAATAATAACGTTCAAAAATAGCCAACAGTGAATAATTTACCATTAGACTGAATTTTTATACAAATTATATCAATTAATTATATTCATAACAAAACATAATAACAATTACTAACTAATATTACAACAATATATCATTAGACTGAATAATATGCATACTGTAACCCAATTAAAAATTGTTAACACTAAGGGGTATAAAGCACAAACCAATTTATTAATGAATTGAATCTGTTTTTGTTTATAGTTAGCTAAATAGATTTTAAACCTGTAGGACTATAATGAATTGAAACCAGGAACTCACCCTCACTCACACATACACACAGCTGGAAGATGGGCCTAAAGAAACATAAAACAGTTTTAATTTAAAGAATTTTTTTATTTAAATTAAACCAAAAATAAAATTAGAAACTTGTTAAAAGTATTTACCAATGTTCCCTAAAAAAAGACAATTTATAGGACCAAGTTTGTTTGTTAGAACTTTAAGGCCTGTAAATTCTTCTAGACTTTAAGTTAAACATGCTGAGATGGATTTGAATTGTTTAATTGATACAACTTAGTAGGGTGGAGGTCCACAGTCTGTATCCGGAGGATTGGAATCAAAAGCTGCACTTTTTAAACACATGACCACTACCACCAGGCTGGGCTCTTGCCCCTAGACTCAATTTGCAGCATAGAAGACTAGTCTTTAGGAACATCTCTATGGAATGTTTGCTGCAAAATGTTCTGTGGGCATGCCTGTCCTTCCGGCCTCTGTGATCTTCCCCACCTGAACTGTGGCCAGAAGGTGGGAGCCAGGACCCCAGGCTGCAGGCATAATTCCAGCCACAACCTCAAAACCTTTAGAAGGCAAACTGGATGGGAGAGGAAGGGCTCCTCCCACAATATTTCTGATACCTGCCACCTGGGAAGGCTGGGAAGCAACAGATGCCCCCATTCCAGGGAAGCCAAAACAGAACCCACAGGCTGCATAATGGTGTCCTGCTGAGTGGGTAAAAACCCACAAGAGAATGCAAGCCTCTCAAAGCCCATCAGAGAAAGGGTCTCTGGCACACAGGCCAAATCTCTATCAGTGCCATCCACAGGCTCACCACCAGAGTCAATAGGAGAATTCCTTCTGTGTTCATCCTTAGCCCATGCCTTCACTGACTTGGAGAAGCTAAACTTTCTCCATGCCACAACTTGAAACACAGCAGCCACGGCAAACCACAGCAAACACATAGTCAACAAATACATGCCATACATCAAAAACGATTCCTCTTGAAACATAGCTCCCTTAAAAATATGTATTTCCCATCTTGCAGAGATTCTACTACCAAAAATGGTCTCCAAGACCCCACAAGGTCCCTCTTTTTTTTTTTTTTTCCGGAGACACAGGGTCTCCCTGGTAGCCCCAGCTGGTTCCTGGAGCTCACATGTAATGATCCATCTGGCTTTGACTCACAATGATTAACCTGTTCTGCCCCCCCAACGCTAGGATTAAAGGCAGCGCCACCACGCCTGGCTTTTTTTTTTTTTTTTTAATTAAATTAAAAAAAAACCTTTAGAAAACCAGTTTGGAATTTTTTGTAGGAACTTAGGAAACCCGGTTTTAAATTAGGCCTTTGAAAAAAGTTAAGAGGCATGCCAAAAGTAAGCTTAATTTATGTGCACAATATGGAATAAAAACTTGAATGGCCACTTTTAACAGAAACCACACAGAGGAACACACATGACACAAATCTCATACACATGAGAGAACAGTTAACACACAGAGAGCTTGCATAGACATTTGATTTAATATAATGAGAGATTTTCTTTTTCCTTAAGGTGGGCAATAAGTTCCCTACCCACCTTGTCCCATATTTTGGGATTAATGGATGGTCCATTAAGGACAATCCAGGGGCAGGTATCACCAATGAATATAAAGAATTTTACTAAGTCTTTTTTCTTAACCCTAACTCCTCTCTCCCTGAAGGCTGCCTTAAAGTGTTGAATGAACTGTTCCTCTTTAGACAACGAATGGCCCATCTTTGATTTGAGACAAATCACTTACTTTTCATCCTTGAGGTCCTGGCTCCGTGGGTGGCGGGGTGTCCTCTTCTTTACGTGTTTGACTGGCCTGTCCTTCTTGCTTCTTTGTCTGGTGGGGGTCTCTAACTTCGAGCCCCTATGTCGGGCGCCAATTGTCCCCTGTCTGCGGGGGCAATAATCCGCAGGTACCCGAAGGAGACCCTAGACCTGTAAAGTGAGCGAGAGAGAAGAGCGAGACCCTGCTAGCAGAATTGTCAAGGTCTACTTTATTGAACAAAGCAGCAGTATATATTTAGCAAAAGGCGGGAAGCATATAGGGGGAGTGTAAGGCAGGGTAATCAGTCAGTCCGGCCATCTGGCATCAGGAGCCATCTGGTGCCAGGGAGGCTGCTTTGCAAGATAGCTGAGCAGGAACATCTGGCTGGAGCATCCTGTGATCTTTCTGCACATCCTTGGGAAAGGCTCAGGGTGTCAGCTCACATAGCCAACTTTATTGCAGGCCAACTTTATTGCAGGCCAACTCTGTTGCAGGCAATTTAGGGCCTGCGGCTCCTTACAGGCATGGGATTGCCGGGAACTGGAGTTAGGGATGGTTGTTAGCTGCCATGTTGGTGCTGGGATTCTCTGCAAGAGTAGCCAGTGCTCTTAACTGCTGAGACACCTCTCTAGCCCCTCTAACTTTTTCTTTGAATTTGCTTCGTTATCTCTTTGACCTTTCTTTTCTTTTTGAGAACAGGGTTCCCTGTAAAACCCCAGCTGGCCTGGAAACTGCTATGTAGTCAGGCTGGCCTTGAACTCACAGAGAGCACCTGCCTCTGCCCCAAGTGCTAGCATTAAAGTGTGTGCCACCACAACCAAGCAAATTTTGCTTTTTTTTTTAAGTTTATAATTTTCTTTTTTTTAAGATGGGTTATTTGGTTTCTTCTTTTTTGTTAATTTTTTTTTAAATTTTATTTATTTTTGTTATGTTGTATAATGTACTGTCTGCATGCAGGTCTGCATCAACCTGTGTCGTGCAATGCCACGGAGCTCAGAAAAGGTTTTCGGAATTCCCCTGGAACTGGAGTTCTCCTGGAAATTGTGAGTTACAGACAGTTCTTAAGCAGCCATGTGGGTGGGGGAATCAAACCCGGGTAACTCTGCAAGATGCAGTTTTGGTGCTTTTAACCGCTTAGCTATCTCTCCAGCCCCCCCCCAAAGTTACAATTTTCAAAAAGAAAAATAATAATAACAGTCTACAGAGATCTTTTACCCCCAGAGCAGCCACACAAGGGCGACTCTCCTCGGAGCAGAACAGCCTGGACCTTGCCATTTCTATAATCATTGGTTACTCTGGCTTAGACCTTGAATTTGAACCTTGTAAAATTTGTGACTTCTAGGATATATGAACGTTTCAAACTAAATTCCTTGTGATGAAGAGATTCCACCAGCTCCTCCTACAGGAGATCTAAAGCCTCCTGTCCAACTAACATAAAGAAGGGAGAGTCCTTTGGTCCCTCTCAAGCACAGATGCTGCCCCTTGTGAGCATGGATGAAGCTACAGGGTAAAGAACACTGACTGATCACCACTCTTCTGCTCCCCTCAAAGATTCCAGAGCACAGAAATCCCCCATTCTTGTTTTGTAATGTTCTTCCTTTTAATTTAATTTTAAGATAACTCTGTATTTTTTTTTCTTTCTTTCTGTCTTTTGAGACAGGGTTTCCCCTGTAAGCCCCAGCTGGCCTGAAAAAACTTGCTGTGTAGACCAATTTGGCTTCAATCTCATAGATATCCACCTGCCTTGGATTCTGGAGTACTGATATTAAAGATCTGGGTCACCACACCTGCTTTCTGTAATTATTTTCATTTTTTTTAAAAATTTTATGTGTGCACGTGTGCTTTTTAAAAAGTTTACATTTTCAAAGAGAAAAAAAAAAAAAATATGACAGTCCAAGGGCTTCTGTAATTTTAATTCTTATTGAATAGTTTTGTGCATTTCAATAATATTTCTGTCAAATTTACATTCCATTTCACCCCTTCCATGCCCTCCCACCCTGCCAGAGCTCATGGTATTTTCTACATGTATCTATGTCTTTGTATCTTTTTTCTCAGTCCTTATTTTAATTAGTTTTTTGATGCAACGTTTAAGTTTACTCGTTTGGGGCAGAAAGTTTACCTGTTTCTATTTGTCAGTTCTTGAACCAAGTTTTTCTATTGTTCGTGGTTGTCTCGGTGCACTTCCAACATTTATATTGGTTCCAAAAATATGCCCCATATATCGACATGACAAACACTATACCCGAAAATTATACGTGTCTGAAAATAAAACTATAAGTTAGCTGCTCCTACACATTTATGATCCTTAAGTAATGTCACTTTTTTGTTGTTTGTTTGGTCCTTTGAGAGATGGGGGTCTTCTCCCTTATTCCAAGATGGCCTCTGGAGCTCACTTGTAGAGGGCCCAGGCTGTCTCGAACTCAACAGAGATCTGCCTGCCTTTCCTCGATGAGGGACTGGAACATATGAAGGTGCTGCCACCCAGCCATGCTTTGGCCAAGGGAACTGCTCAACATTTTTATCAACAGTAATGATTTGTATGCAGGTAAACAAAGCGAAGATTAGTTGCGCTGGAGGAGATAGCCTAGCGGTTAAGAGCGCCGACCCGCTCTTACAGAGGAACCCGGGTCGATCCCCAGCACCCACATGGCGGCTGAGAACCCGTCTGAAACTCCAAATTGCCAGAGAGAACTCAGTTCCAGGGGAATCAGAGACCCTCTTCTGACTCCCTTCACGGCAATTGCCACGACACGGGTGCACAGACCTGTACAGCAGACAGTACATTAATGATACAAAAAAAAAAAAAATTAAATTAAAAAAAAATAAAAAAGCATGATGGTAGGTTTAGAAATTTTCCTCAGTGTTACATATGCAAGTTAATGAAGTATGTGCTTTAATGTGCCCTTCTTTTAAAAATTTTATTTATTTTTGTATGGTGTGATGAATGTATACAGTCTTCATGTAGGTCTGTGCACGCTCATTCCTTGTGCATGCTGCGGAGCTAAAAAAAAAAAACGAGGTTGAAGATGTTGTCGGAACAATTCCATCTGGCAACTTAGCGGAGTTAAAGATGGTTCTCACGACCACCTATAGGTGGGTGCTGGGCATCGAGTACCTAGTCCTGTCATGTAGCGGGTTGTGCTGTTACCGCTATGGGTGGCCTCCATCTCCAGCCTCCAATGTAACCTTCATTTTCTAATAGCTATCGATCAGGTATAGAGATATTGGGCTAAAAGAGAAAAGGGAAAAAAAATTAACTCAGTTTTGCCTATACCTAATAAGGTTTGGTGGGATCCACATATGAGGAACCCATATAATCAATTCAATTTTTCTGGGACTCATGGTTCTTCCTTGTAGTATAAAGGCTTTCTAGTTCCACTATAGCACGGGCAAAGTTTCATGATGTCGTTCTTTCTTGTACAGCACCGAAGAGTAAGTGCAAATGAGCGCAACTAGCCCAAGAGCATACAAGCTATTAAGAGAGATTGGTAGACATTGGATTTAAAAATAGGAAACAAAAGGAGAATTTGTGCGCTCTATATGGGAGCTGCCAACTGTACATAAGGGCCCACACAGACTTGATCTTTTGATGACCTAACTCATTTAGCATCTCACAGTGTCGTTATATTGGGGAGACAGGTCTTTCTTAAAGCAAGACGGAATGAGTTTGCGACTGGGATTCCTAGCTTAGTACAACTGATGCCTTATAAGTGGAGGATATTACACTCAGATTTGGGCAAACACAGAGGGAAAAAAATCACTCAAAGACACAGAGAGTCCAGACACCTGCAAGCCATAGTAACATATATCTGCTGACAACACTCACGTTGGTGGATCATTCAAGTCTAAAAGAACGATGGCTGGCCTTGAAGCAACCAGACTTATAAACATCTCGATCTTGGACCTCTGGAGCCTCCCATGACCTCATGACCATAGGACACACTAACCATTTCTTGGTTTGTTTAAGGGTCTAACCTAGTTGGCGTTTTTTTCATGGCAAAATCCAGCACTACCTGTCCTTTTGCATACAACACAAATGTTTTCTCCATTAGCTCACAAATTTATGGATTTCTAGTTTGTGTGATTGTTTATTTTTGACCATAATAAGAAAAAGAAAGATTTTAGCTGGGTAAGTGATGTCACACACCTTTTAATCTGGCACTTGGAGCAGAGGCAGGCAGATTTCTGTGTGTTCAGGCCAGCCTGTCTATGTATTCGTAGTTCCTGTGATCGTCAGCTTCAGAGCTACAGATGAGAATCCTACAGACCAAAACAATAAAAATAATTTATATTGCATAACTCTGGAATCCCATGAAGTAAGAAGAATTCATACATCTGCTTTATAAAACATTTTTCTGACTAGGCATGGTGGCACACATCTTCAATCCCAATGCATCAGAAGGCACGAAGCAAGGGACCTCCTGTGAGTTCAAAAAAGCCAAAGCCAGAACTGGTCTACCCTAGTAAAATTCTCAGAACAGATGGGGCTACTGGGATGATATATGTTCAAAAAGGTAAAAAACTAATTTAAATATGTGTTTTCTGAGAGCTAGATGAAGTCGATGGGGTTAAGAAGCACTGGCTAGCTCTTGCAGAAGGACTTGGGTTTGATCCAAGCACCCATATGGTGGCTAAAACTGTCCTTACTCCAGTTTCGAGGACTGAGGCCCTCTCTCTGCCCCACCTGGTGTTGCATGACACAGGTGCATTTCCATACATGCAGGTACAATAACTCATACACATAAAATTCAACATATAATATGTGCTGTCTAACTGTTTCTATTTCTCTTGTCAACTTTCCACTTTTTATTCTTCTCTTCATGTTAGGCAACCCAGCATCTTTGCAGGTTTGTGTACAAGATCATCTTCAGTGGGACTTGTCTCTCAGGTGTGATGAGTGAGTTGTTCACACTGGTGCTCTGGGCTGCAGAGACCTCCTCACATAAATGACTTCCACCCTATATTTAAGAAGTTCCTCTTTTTAAAATTTCTCTGTTGTACAGTATCAACTTGTGCAATTCTTTTAAGATGATTTCAAGCAAAAATTAAGTTTTGGCTTCAGTGTAATAATAATAGTCACCAAACAACATGGGTGCAATTTGTGATAATCTGTGTTGATTCCACCCTATTAGCGTTATGTATAATACAACTGTTCTTCTTGGATGCTCATGGGTTAAAAATAAAAGGGGGGGGGATACCAGACAGAATGAAACCCTTTTCATCAAAAAAAATTGCCCCATATTCAATCTTAAAACTAACTACGAAAAGATTTGATGTTCCAACAGGAAAATGTCACCCAGCACTAATGGCTGAGACAGAAAAGATACAGCTTTGCTTGGAGTAGGCATGTACCAAAAAGTGGCAACTGAAAGGTTGACCCGTCTGAACATTGAAAAGGAAGAAAAAGCTCAGATTGCCATAAAAATCGAACCCTTCATGTGGATCCTACATGTAACAACTATTTATAAATGAGTCCTAATGAACTTAATACACTTCTAGGTGCCACAAGGTTTTAATATGACTCTTCTTGCCTTCCCCCCCGTCATAGAACAAGGAAAATATGACGATGAATGGGTCGTCTCTACAACTGTAAAATTGGATACAACATATTATGAGGTACATCTCTTATAAAACCGGTAAAACTGTCCTTCTTTAACATTGAAATAGTTAAGAGAACTGTGAAAGAATTTATTCTCTGTTCAGAAACAAAATATATACTAAGGTCCTAGGGCTATGCACTCTAGAGAAAATATTAATGAGGAGATTCTGAGCTCAGTAATGGATTGTTCTCACAGGGGAGATGTTGGCCAGAGGGATCCAAGGCCCACAGAAAGTAAGGCTCCTTCCCAAGATTGGGATACCTGCAGTGAAGAAGGCAATAAAGCCCTGCGCTAGAAGACTCTGACGTTAATCATGGGAGGATTATTGAGACCCCGCCACATGCAATTGTAAAGATGGCCTCTGGAATGCCAGAGAGTGTTACCAAAGGCCACATAAAACCAAATAAAGCAAAACGGTCTCCCTGGAGTCAAGCAAACATCCACGTAGCACAACTACAGCCTCACCTGCCTAGAAATACTGGTGCAGCAGAAGGCAGCCACCTGTCGTTATCCCAAATCTAATTGGCTAATTGGCTCTCTCTGGAGGAATTAACCATGGCTGACACAAGCTTACATCTCTACAGGTTAAGATGTTTAAAGCCAGTAACCCAGACCCTGGTCCGATATTTAACAGGGGGTAAGATGCTACATTCATCATTTGGCGTTAACATTCATCCAAACATATTGCTCTATCTGCCAAAGTAACCTACCTATACTATTAGTGGCTTAAATACCTATACTAATCTAACTTGCTGTGTTTCATTAGTAGAGATATGAAAAGGTTACTCGACTGAACAAACGTCCAGCCTGAAGGAAACAGACCGATTGACCAGAGTCAAGTCAAACACGCTCCAAGAGAGAGTGGACTGTTTTGAACATTCTCTGCGTCACCTGTCTGCCCTTCTAGCCTAGGGAACAATCTGCGGAAGGTGGGGCATGGTAGAATGTAAAGCTGCGATTGGGGTGAATGGTGCCAACACAGCGATGTATGTCTGGAACACTCTATTTGATCAAACTTGATTGAAAACAACCCTTTCACCTCCCACTTGTGATGGTGGACTTGTTGGGGGTTGGGCACACACAGTTCTGCAGATTGGTTTTATTGCACGAAATGCTTGTACTCATGTATTATCAACTTATAGCTAAAAAAATGAAAAAAAAAACCTGAAGAGTGCAGGAACGAGTTATGGCAGAATAGCAATGATCTGGGATGGGTGGGGGTACTGGATCAGGCCTCCGGGGGAAGGGAAAGGGAAATATGCGCCTGATCTGAATTGGAAAACGATGTACGAAATGCCCAAGCAATCCCATATAAAATTAATAAAAAAAAAAGAAGTTCAGAGAATTTCTTAAACGGTCTCTCTCCCAGTTTTTTTTAAAATAATTTTTTACTATTATTACTAATTTTTATTTTTTGCGTGTATAGCGTATGCCTGTGGGCATGAAGAAGTTACACCGTGTGTGGATTGTCTGGTAGGTCGAAAGAGGGGCGCCGGATTCTCCTGGGAACTGCACAGTTTAATTAGTTTGCCAATGATGGTGCGGGCTAATTGACCTGAAGTCCTCTGCCAAGAGCAGCCAGTCGTCTAATACACTGAGATCTCTCCAGCCCTCATCTTTTCTCATTTTCTCTGGATTTCTGGATATCATCAGGGCTAAAAGTTCAACTCCGGTGTAGATCCAAGTTCCGTAATCTCTGTTTTTTTTTTTTTTTTTTTTTTTTTTCTGTACGTGTATGAATGTACTGTCTGCATGCAAGTTTGTGCTCCCGTGTCGTGCAATTGCCACGGAGGTCAGAAGAGGGTCTCAGATTCCCCTGGAACTGGAGTTCTCCTGGAATTGGAGTTTCAGACTGTTCTCAGCCGCCATGTAGGGGCTGGGGATCGAACCTGGTTCCTCTGCAAGAGCGGTCGGCGCTCTTAACCGCTAGGCCATCTCTCCAGCCCCCGTATCTCTTTCTTATAGGCAATTCTACTTCCTGCAGCCTGGGGTCTTTTCTTACGTCTGCTCTGTAAACCCCTCTTCAAGTTCCTGCTGTGCCCAGGCCCAGAATGTTGGATTCTTGTGCCCTTGTAATCATTCATTTAAAACAAATAAATGTGCAGGGGGGATGGCTTAGGGGGTCACTAATTGTTCATTCTGTATACCCTGGGCTAGCTAACTCGAAGGCTTTCAGAGATTCTCCAGTCTACCTCCTATCTCATGGGAGTGCGGGCATTACGGGTTCCTGTTGCCATGGTCAGCGGTACGGGAGTTCTGAACTCAAATCCTAATTTTTGCAGGGCAAGCACTTTGCCCACTGAGCCAGTGCCCCTTGCTGGCCTTGCCCTCCAGGAGTATGAACCTGCCTCGCTGTGGCTTTCTGTTCCTTTTGCCAGGCCCTACAACAGTGTGTGACAGAGGCAGCCCTCTGATCTGGGTTCTGTGTCACAAAAGCCTGTGAGTGTTGGTTACCAAGACTTTGGGGGTTTAGAAGGAATTCAAAATACATTTTTCAAGTCAGAGAGATGCTAAAGAGAGGGAGCAAGGACAAAGGTCTCAGAATTTTGGCACCTAAGGGCAAGTGGAAGGAAAGAGAGCCACGCCTCCCAGAGGACAGAGCACTCAGTGGCACCTCCCACCCCTTCCCTATGTGAAACCTCTACAGCATGTCTTTGGTAACAGGGAATGATGATGGGGAGAGGGAATAGTCATCTTTATTCTGGTATTTTCTAAGCCTAATGTATGGGCTGCCCAAATGTACAATGAATGATTAAAGGAATGGATGGGGTAGAAACGAGGAAGAAATAGCTTCCCACCCTTCCTTCTGCCTGCATTCTGTCCTGCCTCTTCTATGACATGTGTCCTTCTGCCTGCATTCTGTCCTTCCTCAACATGTAATGTTACTCTCCCCTAGTCTCTAAATTTCATCCTATACCCACACTTAACAGCTGTTTACATATATACACATATAAAGTATAGGTTTGGATCTGCATATTAAGGAGAATATGTGGGGGTTTTTTCTTTCTGAGTTTCAGTCACTTTGCTTAATACTATGCTTTCTATGCCCATCAATTTTTCTAAAAAAAATATTTCATTTTTCCTTAGAGCTTAATAATATTCCATTTTATTTATTTATTTATTTATTTATTTATTTATTTATTTATTTATTTATTTATTTTTGTCCTTTTGAGACAGGGTATCCCTTTAGTCCCAGCTGGCCTAGAACTCACTATGTAGACCAGGCTGGCCTTGAACTCACAGAGATCCACCTGCCTCTGCTTCCTGAGTGCTGGGATTAAAGGCATGCGTCACCATACCTGGCATAATATTCTATTTTATATGCTCCACCTTTCATTATCCATTCACCTTTTGATGGACACCTAAGCTAATTCCATTTCTTTACTATTGTAAATAAAGCAGCAATAAATGTGTCTGCAGTGGGATCTGCAGTCCCAGGACTGGAGGAGCTCCGGCATAGTTTGTTTTTTGTTTTGTTTTGTTTTCTTTTTGTGGTATATAAATGATTAAATGTGTAATTTGAGAGTAAAAGCATAACAAAGCTGCATGGCTTTGTGTGCTGTAACTGTGTAGAAAGTCACCGAGATGCATGCAGTAAAGGTCTGGGCAAGTGTCTGATTGGCTTCCTTAAACTAGCTACATGATGCTTTTATTTGTGAGTTAATTAGAATAAAGTGATTTTATTTAAAAAGAAGGGATAGATGGATGGAGATTTGGGTGGGCGGATGAGAGATTGCTTCCATCTGCCTTTCATGACAAAACTAAAATCAACACTTCCTGGCAATCAAATGGCCATGCTAGGCCGAGTTCTGAGGTTCCTGCATCTATGCCGTTGCACATAGACTTCCTTCTAATAAGTAGAACATGCCAAAGTGATGGGCTGCCGCTTAATGTCACTTCCATGAGCAGATCACAAAAGACTGTGGGACTGGGGAGATGGGTCCACTGCAGAGTGTTGACCACACAAGTGTGAGGACTGGAGTTCAGATCTCCAGAACCCACACAAAATCTGGGCAGGCATAGCCTATAATCCCTGCACGCAGGAGGCAAAAGCAGGTGATTCCTGGGGTAAGCTGGACTTCCTAGAACTGGCTACTTCCGGGTTCAACAACAGACCCTGCTTCAGTAAATAAAGCAGATGTGTATGGAGGAAGACAGTGTCCACTTCGGGCCTTCTCAAGCACACACACGCACATGCACGCACCACCTCCCCTGCCCTGTGCCCACACGTGACATATGCACACGCAGTCACACACAGGCTGTGACTACCATCTTCCTAGAATCTACTGCTCTCTGATGAAGCACGCTGCAGGGCGAGACTTCTCACCTGCCAACAGGAAACTGACTCTTCAAGCAACCCAACCCCCAAGGAGGAACCTAGCCCTGCCACCAACCTCCTGAGGCTTGGGAAAGCAGCCTTCCAGGTGCAGCCTTGAGAGGGGACCATGGCCCACAGTCACCTTGACTCCAGCGGGTAACAAACAGTGAGCAGAGAACACAGTCACGCTCTGCCTGGACTCCAGGCCCACAGAAACCCAGATTACAAGTGTGCTCTACTTATGGCAGTACACGTTGGGTTAATTTCTTACCAGCAGCAGGTGACAAAAACAACAGGCTCATTTGAGGATTACATAAAGATGAGCATTGTGACCATTAAAATTGACAAAGGAGGGCAGTGGATAAAAGCCAACATTTTGGTATCGATTGGTCTGGATTTGAGCCCCAGACCAAGTTACTAGGGGTGTGGCTTGTCAAGATGATCAACTTCTTCTTTTTTTTTTGGTCTTTTTGAGACAGGGTCTCCCTGTAGCCCCAGCTGTCCTGGAACTCACTCTGTAGACCAGGCTGGCCTTGAACTCACAAAGATCCTCCTGCCTCTGCCTCCCAAGTGCTAGGATTAAAGGTGTGTGCCACCATGCCCGGCAAGATGATCAACTTCTACACAGGGGGTTATGCAATGTGCTTAGTTCAGAGTTTACTGTGTGGCAAACACCACACAGAAAGAACCTGTCTCTAATAAAAACTGTGATAGAAATAATGGATCGAGACCCCTCCCAGAGCGGCTGGTGTCCTCTGACTGGAAGTCGCCAAGCTCAGTTGGTAAAGTGCTTGTCCCACGAGGAACATGAGAACCAGGGGTCAGATTTGCAGCACCCACATAAAAAGCTTAGTGTGGGGACCAGAGAGATGGCTCAGTGGTTAAGAGCACTGGCTGGTCTTGCAGAGGACCCAGGTTTGGGTCCCAGCACCCACAGGGCAGCTGAGAACTGTCTATAACTCTAGTTCTAGGGGGATCCAATGCCATCTTCTGGCCTCTGCAGGCATTAAACACATGTGGTACACTTACATACATGCAGGTAAAATACACACATAAAATGAAAATTAATTAATTAGCTCAATTTAGCTTTAAAAAGCCCAGCATTAGCCAGACCTGGTGGCGCACGCCTTTAATCCTAGCACTTGGGAGGCAGAGGCAGGCAGATCTTTGTGAGTTCAAGGCCAGCCTGGTCTACACAGTGAGTTCCAGGCCAGCTGGGGCTACAGGGAGACCATATCAAAAATAAGACCAAAAAAAAAAAAAAAAAAAAAAAGCCCAGCATGGCAGTGTATACCTATAGTCCTAATGCTGGGAGTTGGAGGCTAGAGGATGAGAGGAAAGGGGGAGGGCTAGCCAATTTAGCCAGTTACCCAGCCTACCCAATGGGTGAGCTGCAGGCTCAGTGAGAGACCTTGTCTCAAAAAATAAGGATACCTGGTACTCATCTCCAGCCTCCACATGCACGGGTGTGTACACCTGCACACACCTGCAAACATACACACACACACACATACACACATACACACACACACACACACACAAGTGACAAGAATCCCAAAGGACCACAAACCTTTTCCAAATCTCACCTGAGGGGGCTGGCTGGCCAGGTGTGAGGTCCTTTGGGTCGGGTCTGTCAGTCAACATTACCTTACACTTAGGGCTATATTAGCCATGCCCAGCATTCACCTTGGTAGCACCTCTCCTCCTACCCAGCTTCTGGAAAGGTGTGTGGCCACCACCCAGGCTGGGCACAGGGCACCCAGCAAGGTAAACAAACACCCATACAGGAAGTGCCTGTCACAGGAATGGAGCAGCCTTGGCTGAGGCGGGTCTGAAGGTCAGGAATGTTTCCCAGGGAGGCTTTTCAAGAGGAGGAAGGAACCCTCGGCTGTAGCTGTCTGAGACAGAGTGGCAGCTTGCACAGATTGGCTGGTGACACATGTTCCTGGACGGAGCAGTGGATGGGAGAGGAAGAGCTAACGAGGGACCCCACGCCCGGAGCTCCTAGCTGGCAGGTGAGGAGATTACTGACATTTTTTTTAATGAAATGAGATCAAAGAGGAGATAGAATAGAGGTCGCTGCTGGGGCAGGAGCATGGAATGCCACAGGCACTGACTGAGAAAGAACCTGAAAGAGACAGCAGCTCAACTCTCACTGCAAGAACACAGTTATCCTTGCAAGATCCTGGCTGTACCCGGGAGATCCCAGCACATCTTAGCTTCGCCGCCCCCTCCCAGTCCATTTCAACATCCGTGATTCAGTGTGATGATTCCTTCCAGCTCCCCTCTCCAGAGGCTGTGGGGACAGGGAGATAGTACCCAGGAAAGGCCTTGCTAGCTTGCAGGGCCCCATGCTGCAGGAACATGCAGGGCCTCTTGACTAGACACTCATTAAAAATCTTAGACAGGCAGCAGCAGTGTTAAACCAACCCTCCCCCAAATGGGGCCCAGGACTGCACAAGTTCCATGTTCCTGGTTCCTGCCCTGGTCATAAATATATATCTACACTGTGAAGTGCTGTGATTGCTGTTTGTCCCCGGCTCCAACCTCAGGATCAGGAAATATGCTTGGGGGAACAGAGATCATAGCTGTAAAGCGATGACTATAAAGTGACAGCCCCTGTGGTATGGCCACACTGATCAGGGACCATTTGGGGACAAAAGACCTTACCCCTCAGAATCTTCCAGACTCATGTGCCTGATGGGTGTGAATGAAGTCAATGTATGATGTGACTCAGCTGGGGACGGGTTATTTTTTATGTAATGATGGAAGTTTTTATTCCTTGTCTTGATCAATATTGGAGTTATTCACGCAGCAGTCAACTTCATGGAGCTGGGACTTGGGATTCGTGTGATTTTGACTGTTTAGCTGCCTTTCAGCTGTCACCGACATCTTGTTTTAATGCAGTGAGGCTCATGGGAAGGGCCCAGTGGTGTCCCTTGTCCTCCTCTCCTCTTCTCTTCTGATTTCCTCTCCTATATCCCTGCCTGCATTTGATGTGGCTCAGCCTTGGAAAGTAAAAGCCAGTGTCTCCTGGGGAGTCTTCAGCTTGCTGGTCCATGAAGACAGACATCAGGCTACCTTCCTCAACCCCTCTCAGCCCGCCCAAGCTCAGAGTATCAGGGGGACTGCTCATGGGGTGGGTTCCTTATAGCAAAGCCATGTGTCCCCAAACTTTGCTTCGCCTTGGTGGCCTGACCTCAGCCCACCAAGCTCATACTAGAAGACAAACCACCTGGCCCATACCTGTAGCTGCCCAGAGTTCCAGAGAAGGCCAGATCTAGTTCTCCAGCCCTGCTGGCTCCACCAGAAAACACAAGAGCCACTGTTTGTCCCAAGAAGCAAGTGAGCCTGCCAGCCCTACGTCAGACATTCCTTCTCCCAAGACACTATGCCTTCCTGTCTGGAGTCTATTGCCTCTCTAGTAAAGCATCCACTCAGGAGGGGAGAGGCAATATCTGTCTGCAATCAAGGCACTCAGGATGCTAAGGCAAGAGGATCCAGGGCTAGCTTGGGCTACAGAGTAAGACTCTGTCTTTTAAAAATTAATAATAATAATCTACTCTGGCACTCTGAAAGTGCCCCTGGGATCCCCACTGCCTTAATTTCTTTATCAGAGGATTGCCGAGCACTGTTCTTGTGTTCCCAGTGAGGCTGGGAACATGGTCGGGTGACAGTGGCCATCAGGCAGGTAGAGGGAATGATGGATCCCTGTGCTCCATCCCCAAGGTCTCTCTGGAAGCCCCTTCATGAACAGACCAGAGGATATGGCCTTGCTGCTAGGATGCCCACTGTGCCACAGGACTAAGAGGGGTTTGGGCCAAGTGGGGTTCATCTCCAAACTTGGGATGTCTCTTCAGAGCCCCAGTAGTCCCCATGGCCCAAGCAGGGGGCTAGTGTGCAGAGCAGGCCTAGGTCCCAGGAAGAGTTCTGGCTCATTCTTGGCTTTGGCTACTCTGTCCTCTCTGGGAGAGGCTGGGCCATTGGCAGGAACCCTTCCTCTAGCCCTGAGGAAATGCCTAGGACGAACCCCAGCCTGTCCTGAGGAAATGTCTAGGATGAACCCCAGCCTGCCCTGAGGAAATGCCTAGGACGAACCCCAGCCTGTCCTGAGGAAATGTCTAGGACGAACCCCAGCCTGCCCTGAGGAAATGCCTACGATGAACCCCAGCCTTCCCTGAGGAAATGCCTAGGATGAACCCCAGCCTGCCCTGAGGAAATGTCTAGGATGAACCCCAGCCTGTCCTGAGGAAATGTCTAGGATGAACCCCAGCCTGCCCTGAGGAAATGTCTAGGATGAACCCCAGCCTGCCCTGAGGAAATGTCTAGGATGAACCCCAGCCTGTCCTGCTTCCTATGAACAGCCACAG
Source organism: Rhizomys pruinosus (assembly GCA_009823505.1). Taxonomy (NCBI): domain Eukaryota; kingdom Metazoa; phylum Chordata; class Mammalia; order Rodentia; family Spalacidae; genus Rhizomys; species Rhizomys pruinosus. The sequence goes on along the minus strand of VZQC01003012.1, from coordinate 3,585,393 downwards.
TCCCCGGAGCCCAGCTGTTAGGGAACCACACTGAGTCTGAGGCCTAATGAGAGGTACTTTCCAGAATGTTCCTCAGTGAGCTTCCTTTGGGAAAATACCTTCTTGGTTGATTAAGGACCTGGGAACTTAGGCAGGGTCATCTTGTAATTGTTCCACCACCACTCAGTTGTCAAAGGGATTTCCCCTCCTTCATCCCCATTGACAGGGTGGCCTGAATGGGGGAGGCAGCCTTGAGGTGGGCACCATTCAATAATCATACTTCGATTATCATTTTTGCAGCAGGAGGAAGAAAACTGATGGGTGTGGCTATGTGTAGTATAAGCAATTCTCTCCAACTTGAAATAAAAAGTAATTTCCACGTTTACCCTAGTTGACTGTCTCAAGTTCCGAGGGATGGGGGGGTCTTAATAAAGTAGGATAGAAGGCTCCAGGGGGAAGCAGAGGCCTGGGTAAGGATGCTGAAGTGGTAGGGGTGCTGGATCAAAGGGAAGGGAAGGGTCCTCCTGCCCATGGGGCTCCAGACATCAGGGTGGGGTCTGTAGGTGGGCCAGTGCCCAGAGGAGAGCCACCCATCACTGCACACCCAGCAGGCTGGCTTCGCTCTGATCACCTTCACCTTTGCTGGGGGCTACGAGCATGACCAGAGGCTTGGACTATCCATTGTCCAGAGCCCTAATGGACCTAAAAATGAGGCATTGGCTCATGATGTAATGAGAGTAAATCCCCAGGACGTCATTTGGACAGTGCCTGAAAAGGGACAAGAGAAGCTTGGGAACCCTGAGTCAGTAATGAAAAGAGTGAAGATGGAGGTCAGCTGGGGCGTAAGGATCCTGACCCCATATTCTGTCCAAAGCAGAAAGGGGTGATCACCAGCAGCTTACTCTGGCAGTGTGGTTCAATGCCACATATGAACTAATGTGGCCGCTCTGGGCAGTGTTTCAGCCCAGTGACCCTCACTTAGCCAGTCAGCAAGCATGGCCCCACCATCTGGCAGGAAAAGACTGGTACAGAGCCTGATGCTCCCCAAAGCTCCTGCCCTCACTGAGGCTCATCTGGTGCTCCCTTCTTTACTGTGGTCCAGCTAAGTAGACCCAGAACTCTGGTTCCATGCCGAAGTCTGTCATATTCCCGCATCCAAACAGATCTCCACACATTGACTGGGCAAACATCTTCCAACTATTTCCAGTTTTAGAACCCTGGCACAGGGAAACCCACTCAGGGAAGTATGGGCACTGATAAAGCCATGGTTTGCTCTCCTCTGAGTGACAGTCACATTCCTGGGCAGATACTCGGACATTGGACAGAAGCCTTCTTTTCTCCTGTGTTCCTTTTTAGGAAGCTAGTTTTAAACCTCACAATGATTCTTTTTTTTTTTTTTTTTTTTTTTTTTTTTTTTT
>VZQC01003012.1:3552873-3583491 GCA_009823505.1 Rhizomys pruinosus | reverse complement strand
AAGACTCAAAATGAGCCTTCCATTTGACCCAGTCATACCACTCCTGGGTATATACCCACAAGACACAACTTACTGCAAAGATACATGCACAGCTATGTTTATTGCAGCTCTGTTCACAATAGCAAAAAGCTGGAACCAGCCCAGGTGCCCCTCAACTGACGAGTGGATAGAGAAAATGTGGTACATGTATACAATGGAGTTCTATGCAGCAGTAAAGAGGGACAACATCATGAACTTTGCAGGTAAATGGATGGAGCTGGAAGACATTATGTTAAGTGAAGTAACACAGTCCCAGAAAAACAAACGACAAATGGTGTCCCTCATATGTGGATGCTAGTACCAACAACCCAGATATAAATATTTCTCATGGAGAGGGATGCATAGTAAAAGAACAACAACAGAAAGACTGCATCAGAAAATGGACTGAAATGGTGAATTGGGAAGGGGGGATGGGTGGGAGAGGGACACGGATGTATATTCAATCAAGGCATATTTAATTGATGTGAGTTCAGCAAGTACTCAGTTTCACCTAGACACTGTCTACAGGATACATGGTGTTTTAGGACTTAGTAAAAGTAAATATGTGTATATTAAACAACATTGGTTTACAGACTCTGATAAAAACGGTAATGCATCTGAGTTAAATGTAGATATAATTTGCTGTTGTCCACATTTGTTTTACACAAAATCTCTAGAGCAATAACTTTGGGATTGGCACATACAAATGTTCTCTATAATTTCTCTGTTGTACAGTATCACCTTGTAGCATTCTCTTTAAGATGATTTAAAGCAAAAATTAAGTTTGCTTCCCAAGTTAATCATATATAGTCACCCAAAACAGCATGGGTGAATTTGATGAAATCTGTGCCTTGATTCCACCCTATAGTTATGTATAATACAACTGTCTTCTGGAGACTCATGGGTTAAAAAAAAAAGGGGGGGGGCGGTACAGACAGACATGAAACCTTCTAGTCAAGAACCTTGCAATTCAAATCTTAAAACTAACTATGGGAAGAGATTTGTTTGTTCCAACAGGACAAAATGTCACAATGATTCTTAAGTTCTTTGTTTCTGGATTTAAAAGGGCATCTGGCCCGGGGACAAGTCTTCCTAGCGCCTGAGACATCAGCACAGTCGCCTGCAGCTCCATGGGTTTCTGGCCTCTTTGCAACAGGCTTTAAGTCAAAAGTAATATCTCTGGAAACTGGCCAGTTTAGCTCCAAGCTGAACTCAAGAAATGAAGAATTTGTAGTGTAGACTCCAAACGAAGCTGTGTTGATGCTAAAAGAGAAACAGACCCGCCTCGGTTGTGTTTGGGAAAACATATTGTAGTCAGTGGGAGGGAATGCCATGGAACTTTCTGAAATGAAGTGTCATGGGGGGCTGCCCAGAAGGCAGCACTGGGGGATGCAGGAGGAAATCTTTGTGCTTCATCCTACTGTTTGGAGCCTTCTGGGAAGGCTGTTTGGCTCCCAGATCTGTCCCTACTAGAGCCACAGCCAGCTGACACCGGAACTCAACACTGGGCTGCCTGCTGTGCACCAGGCATAGAGGCCCAAACTGACCCATAAATTGAGGGCTCCCTGCCTACTGTTGCCCACTCTGATTTCATCATCATCATCATCATCATCATCATCATCTTTTCTTTTCTTTTTCTTGTTTTTTTTGGCAGGGTCTCATGTATCCCAGGCTGGCCCTAGCTTTGTAGTAGAGGACGAGCTTGCAGGTCAGATCCTCCTCCCTCCACTTCTGGAGTGCGGGCATTACAGTGTACCACCATGTCTGCTTTATGCACTGTTGGGGATCAAACTCAGGGCTTCACGCACAGTAGGCAAGTACTCTACCGGCTGAGCTATAGCCTCAGCCCTTCGCCATCATCTTTTAAGGCTGTTTTCTTGGTGGCTCTTAGTTTTAAATTAAAGTTGGAGAGAAACAGAGTTGGGAAATCTGGCTTCTGCCACTATTCCATGGCCAGGCAGCCTCCATTTGAACACTAGCCCTGCCATTGGCTATCTGACCTTGAATGAGCCAGTTAGCCTCTACATCCCTTCCTGAAAAAAAACAGAGAAAACAGGACTAGAGCAGTCACAGTCAATTATAAAGGATCGTCACCAGGGCTGGGATCTATATTTCCAGGTTCTTTTATTGTTCCTTTGCTATCTTTTTTAATTTTTAAAAATGCTATTTATTTATTTTTGTATGTGTATGAGTGTACTGTCTGCATGTAGGTCTGTGCACCCGTGTCCTGCAATGCTGCAGAGGTCAGAAGAGGGAGTCAGATTCCCCTGGAACTGGAGTTAAAGACAGTTCTTAGCCGCCACGTGGGTGCTGGGAATCAAACCTGGGTCCTCTGCAAGAGCGTCGGCACTCCCAACCACTAGGCCATCTCTCCAGCCCCTATTTTTTTTTATGTGTATGAATGTACTGTCTGCATGGAAGTCTGTGCACCTGTGTCGTGCAATGCCACAGAGGTCAGAAGAGGGTGTCAGATTCCCCTGGAACTGGAGTTCTCCTGGAATTGGAGTTTCGGATGGTTCTTGGCCACCATGTGGGTGCTGGGGATCGAACCCGGGTCCTCTGTAAGAGCGGTTGGTGCTCTTAACTGCTAGGCCATCTCTCCAGCCCAAATTTGCCTTATTGTAGTGTACCCCAAACCAGCTTAGGCTGGAATGGCCCACCACCCTTGTACCCAAACACAAATGGAAAACAACTAAATAGGATCTAAGTTTGAAGGCTGTTAAGGGGAGAAGAAACGTAACTTATTCCACTGTTCAGAGGGCTTTGCATGCATCCAGATGCAGGTGGGGTCCTAAGTTGCTACCAGGTTGCTAGGTGCATTACCTAGAGAGGAGTGTGTGTGCAAATACCTCAGGTAAGGGTCTCAGACTACCAAGGGTATTATTAGAGGAGAGGTGTGTCCATAGCCCAAACCAAGTGGAGTCCCGGTGGCTGACCAGCCCCTATGCTGAGTGCTCGGTAATTTAACATTCATGAGGCCCTTGACAATCGTAGGCTTTTGCCTATTGTTTTTGTCCTAGTTTCCTTTTCCATTGCTGTGATAAAAACACTGACAAAAAGCAAACGGTTTGTTCCATCTCGCAGCTCACAGTCCATCATCAAGGGAAGCAGTGCAGGAGCCTGAGCTGGAGCAGAGACCATGGAAGGACGCCGTGTCCTCTTGATCCTGCTGGCTCAGCTGCCTTCTTATACAGCCCAGGCACACCTGTCCAGGAACACCCCCCCACCACACACACAGTGGCCTGCTTCTTCTCTATCAATTAGCAGTTGGAACAATGCCCCATGGACACGCCCACAGGCCAGTCTGATGGATGCAGGGCCTCAGCTGAGGCCCCTCCCAGCTGCCCCTGCCCCATGGACATGCCCACGAGCCAGTCTGATGGACGCAGGGCCTCAGCTGAGCCCCTCCCCGCTGTCCCTAGTATGTGTTAAGTTGATGAAAATCTGATTTTCTTGGTGCACCTTGAGAAGGAAAACATCACTTCTTCAATACAAATGTTGACTTTAAGCAGCTGTAAGAGAACTTATCAGTCCACACAGTTAGTGAAGTGACCACTAAACATAGACGTGTTCATGGGAACCCACACATGTAAAGAGAACAGGCCACTTTGAAGAGTTCACGAACATGTCAAGTATCTGAGCTTGGCTGACTGAGAAGTGTCTTCCCGCGATTCTAGGTACCCTGCCCCAACTCTCCTCTGGGGTGTCGGCACACTGGATTCAGCGATTATTTTCCTCCACTGATAGATATCTTCTGACAGGGAAGGCATTTTGTTGTTTGTTTTTCTAGCTAAAGCATCTATCCTGATGCTCCAGAAATTTTTAAACTAGCTTGGTAAATTTGGGGGCGATCAATAGTGTTCCATTAGGAGGACAAGCATGTTAATTCTACTGCTGCTGTAACAAGTTGCCACAAACCAGTGACTTAAAAGAACACAAAGGTGTCACCTCACTATTCTGGAAGACACAATTTCAAAGTAGGTCACTTGGGCTCAAGTCAAGGCCTGTGTGGGCTGGCCCCTCGGGGACTCTAGGCTCTGCCTCTTGGCCTTTTCCACTTCCAATGGCTGCCCACTGTCTTTGGCTCTTATCTTCTCCCCCAACTTTAATGTCTTCAGCATAACACATCCCAATGTCTCTACTGGTCTCTCACTTCCTCTTCTAAGGAAACTGTGATTGTACCAGGCCCATCTGGACAATCCAGCATCCTCTCCCCACATCAGGATCGTTAGCTTCATCATGTCTGCAGAATCCCTTTGCCATCTAAGCTCACATAGTCACTTGTCCTGGGTCTTTGGATGTGTACATCTTTGGGCTTGGGTGGGTATTATTATTATTATTATTATTACTATTATTATTATTTGGTCTTTTCGAGATAGGATCTCCCTGTAGCCCCAGCTGTCCTGGAATTCACTCTGTAAACCAGGCTGGCCTTGAACTCATAAAGATCTGCCTGCCTCTGCCTCCCGAGTGCTAGGATTAAAGGCGTGTGCCACCACGCCTGGCTAGGGTGGGTATTATTAAGGCCAGACTAGGAGATTTTATTTTATCTTATTTTTGTCTTTTTGACGCAGGGTCTCCCTGTAGCCCCAGCTGATCATGAACTCACAGCGATCGACCTGCCTCTGCCTCCCCGAGCACTGAGACTAAAGGTATGCACCACCATACCTGGCTTAAGATTTATTTTTAATCATGTTTATGCGGGAAGCAGGGCATGTGCACATGAGTACTGGAGCCTGCGGCCACCAGAGATATGAAACCTCCTGGAGCTGGAGTCCCAGGCAGTTGTGAGTCACCTGATATGGGCAGTGGGAATTGAACTCAGGTCCTCCATAAGAGCTTTACCCCCTATTGGGCTGAGCCATCTCTCCAGCCCAGAGAGCTTTCTTAAGTGTTATCTTCTAGATACATGTTCGGAAGCAATGGATAACCTGTCAAAACTTTTTTCATTGGTAAAAACCACATTATTGGCAATAAAGAATAAGCCACAATGTAGACTGTTTGCAGTAGACTTCCCATAATATCCTTGTTTACACAGATACATGTTTTTACTTTGGTTGGTACATGCTGGACCAATTACACCTGCTACATTTATTGAAACCCTTTGCCATCCCAGAGCTAGTACCCAAGGCCTGCCTTTCCTACTGCATCACCTGCCTGGAATATCTCTACAATTCCAGATTGTGGGGGCCTGGAGAACACAACTCTTCTTGGTTAAGTCATTGCAGGACTGTGGTACAGGCTTATGAGCACAGCAAGCCAGAGGGAGCAGGAAGAGCAGGAGGCCTCACCTCCTAGCTGAGTTCCTGGAACAAAGGCTTGGTGTTGTTGCTACTCTCTGCTCGGGGCCTATACTTTGGGGGTGTAGGGACAGTCCCATGAGCACTTCTTCCTGGCTCTGCCCCTCATGAGGGAGACATCTAAGATGTTTCCCTGCCAGTAAAGACAGGTCATTAGGAGCTCCTGGGGCACTCTGGGAGCAAGATGGGGACATGGGAGGGAGAGAGTTAATGGTTCATCTTCGGGAAATTGAATACAAGGCTCCAGCAGCCCAAAAGGCTCACCAGCTTCCTGGCCAGTCTCCCGGAATGGCAAATGGGATCCATCTATTCATGTGTTGGCCCTGATCCAGGCTGGAGCTTCCCAGAGGATCTGTTCGGTCCAACACGGCCCCATGCAAGTGTAAGATAGGCATACCATGATTGAGTAGCAATGTCTGTCCTGGCAAAGAAATGAGGAAAGGTGGTCTATGCATACCTACTCTGTCAATGTGGTGGGGAGAGGAGAAGTCTGCTTGGAACCTCAGGGGCAAAGCTGCACCTTACCTGGGTGACCGGGAGTGGGAAGGCCGCTGCAGTCTCTGCTTCTTCATCTGTACGTGTCTGAAACTGGCAAAGGCCTTTCCAAACCCAACCCCAAGCCTGCATCAGTGGAACACAGATCTGAGTGCCCTCGCCCTGAGACACTCCCTGTCATGGTGAGGCTTTGGTGCAAGTCTGAGCCTGCGCCATTCCCTGTGGACCAGGTCTGCTTAGCGGACACTCACCCACTTGGAGAAAATCTCTATGCTGCAGAGGCACCGTGTGAGGGCAAAGCAGTAGCAGTTGGGGGCAGGAGCGGCAGGCAGAGCTTCTGGGCAGAGAGCAACAGTCTAGGTGTTGGAGTTGAAGACCAGGCCCAGTCATAGGTGAGAACTGACTTCTCAGTGCCAGGCACCAAGTAAATCCTCAATAAAAATCACTAACAAGAGGCTCTGGCTCCAGGGAAGGAGCTGGGAGAAAGCTACCGGCCCCAGGCATGCAGCCATGAAGAGACCCAGGCATGCAGCCATGAAGAGACCCAGGCTGACTGGAATCCAGGGCTGAGCCAGCATTGGTGGCTGCAGAGCTGCAGGGAAGAAGGAAGAGGACATGGAAAGAGAAGGTAGCGCTAGATGGGGACTAGGAAAAGCACTGTAAAAGTTGTCAGCATGGAGGTTGAGTGTGGCGGCTCACACTTGTCATCCCAGCGCTCGAGAGGCAGCGGCAGGGGCAGAGTCAGAAGGATCCCAAGTCTGAGGTAGTCAGCCTGTGCTACACAGCAAGTTCCAGGCCAGGCAGGACTATGGAGCAGGAGCCTGTCTCATGAAAGGTGGCCTGGGGGCGGGGCTCAGGGAAGAACAGAGGTAGCTCAGCCGGTGAAGTGCCTTCTGCACAAGCACGAGGAGAGGAACAGATTCAGTTCCGAGAACCCATGTAAAAAAGACAGGCATGATGGCACGGGTTCCTAATCCCAGCACTGGAAGGCAGAGTCAGGAGGACCCCTGCAGCTCGCTGTTCACTAGCCCACCTGGTGAGCTCCGGGTCAGGAAGAAGGTTGTCTCCGGCCTACACACACACACACACACACACACACACACACACCTGTCTACCCAGACACACAAATTGTCAACACAGGCATGATACAATGCATGTTATCATAAGGACCTGGTTTGAGCAATTTCTGGGTTCCCAGCATAAACCCCGTTTTTCTGCTTACCAGTCTTGGTGAGTACCCTCCATGGCATCTGGAGGGAGAAGATCATGGTTCCTGCAGGGTAGGCTCTGAAGCCCAAGGGGTGTGCTCTTGTCCAGAACAGCCTTGAGTCAAGCTAACAAGCTGTACCAGACTGAGCAGGGCTGGAGGATGCAGGCTCCAGAGAGGGCCAAGGCTGTTCCAAGGGATGTGAAGCTTCCAGGAGAAAGGAGAAAGGGTGGGTGGAAAGGGGTTGATGCAGAAGACGGTTTCCGGAGTTGAGCCAGACAGATGCTGTCCCAGCTTTCTCAGGGGTCTTTAAGACATGGTCAGCAGGGCCAGCGAGAAGCTGGAGTACACAGAAAGCACAGGCATGGTTACCTCAGAGAACGAAGAGCACCGGCCGGAGAGATGCAGGTGGCTTGCTGCCCTGTCCTGTGCAATGACTGTAGACCAACTGCAACAGCGGTTGGCTTTCACCCAGGCTAGGAGGCCAGAACATGGCAATGTATATTATATTAAATCCTGGGTGTGCTCTTGTCTGTTTTCTAAAGACAACTCAGGGGCCACAGTGGCAGCCAATTGGAGCAACAAGTCCAGGCCTCAGGTGTAACCTCTGCCTTGTGGCAAATGTAGTTTAAGAGATGCCATAGCTGGGCTCCAGAAGGACTCCTGTGTGGCCTGATGACACCCGAGGTGGCCCAGCTTGGCATCTGCATTTTGGGTTCTGACCACCTCCCCATTGTTCATCGTGTCAGATCTTAATAACTTTGTCTGCCCAGAGCCTGACCTCAGAAGGTGAGTGTTCAGCAAACATTTGCAGTAGAACCAGGAGCTCATGGGAGGATGGACATGTCAGTGGGCTTAGATGGGCTGGAGAGGGAAAAGGAAGGAGGTCTGTGCACAGAACCCCCCCTGGGGGAGCATGATAAGATATTGGTAAGGAACAGTATGTGACAGGAACCCAAGGCTCAATCAAAGCCCAAAACCATTGCCAGAGCCCCCAGCAAATGAGTGAGAGGGGATGGAAAATGAGGAGTCTGGGTTCAGAGCAGGTCAGACTGGAAGCCACGGCCTGGGCAGCCCTGAGTGGGTTCCACTTCCTCAGCAGGGCAAGGCCCCCTAAGCACATATCAGTCCCTAGTCTCCCAGAGAACTTAAATTCCTTAGAACTAAAGTTCATAGATTCTTGATGCCAGACACAGTGCTCACCCTGGAAATGTACAACAGGGTGGTGCATTCTCTTTCTGGAGATGCTCTGCCTCACTGAGGGTGGGTTAAGAAGGGGGAGGCAGAGCAAGGGCTCCTGAGAATCCACAAGAGGCTTGTTGCAACTCACCCATTTCTGTAAAGTTTGCAGCTGGGACTGCACTCCCTGCAACATGGGCAGGGAGGGAGGTTACCAGCTCAGGATAGTGTTAGTTCTCATGATGGTGTTAGTTCAACCCAGCGCTTCCTGTCCACCAAACCTAGAAGCCACAAAAGCTGCTTTTTGGTGGGGCAGGCGAAGGCTCACAGGAGCCCTTTCTCTTAGAGGGGCAAGTACCCTTCCTTCTTTTATTTGAAGAATGTATGAATCAACAGTTGCAGTTGACTAAATGCTACTGGAATTGGAAAACTTGACTTTTCATTTTTTCTTTTTAATTTAATTACTACTTGCCCCTCTTAGGGACGCTGTGTGCCAAAGAACCAGTGTCATAACCCTCCCTCCTGCTGAGCCGATGTTGCATTGTTGCATATCCCAGCTACTCTGTGGGTTTTGTGAAACTGTGTGTGAAGTCTCTACCTCATTGTAGTATATGCAGGCAAGACTGCACTTTCCTACAGATGTGTGGAGTAAGCTGTGGTGTAGTTCTTTTTGGCACATAATAAACACGTTGCAGCAGTTAAAAAAAAAAAAAAAAAAAAAAAAAAGTCCAGTGCGGACTTTAGCACTGGGCACGGTCACATACACTTGTAACTCCAACATGTCAGATAAAGCAGAGGCAGGAGGTCTGGGAGTGCCAGCCTGAGCTACACAGGAAGTTCCTGTCACAGAAAAACAATGGTTAGGGATTTGGCCTAGCATCACAGGTCCTGGGTTTGACCCCCAACACTGAAAAAATTACTTTATTTGGGGCTTTAGAAATTATAAGTCGGACAATGGCTTTGGTGGTATATGTACATTTAAAATAGTCGGAATTGCCTAACCCTAAGTGGCACACCTACAATGCAACCTCTATAGCCGAAGCTCAGGAAACGTGGAGGAAGAAGGGCAGAAAGAGTGGACGACGACGGCAAGACACGGTCATGCTAGATGTGATAGGGAAGCAGAACCCAGGAGATCTCCACACTGTGGTCATCTAATGAGATCTGCATAACGTCAAAACCAGTCAACATGCTGAGGTGAATGAGGGGATGGCATGGGGTCCCACCTCAAAGCGAAGAGCCGCAATCAGCGGACACCGAGGGAGGAAGGATCAGTTTTCTCTAGGGACTAATCCCAAATGGATACCTAAGTGCGGGTACGCACAAGCACCACTAAACGGACTCAAATAGAACACTAATAGTCAAAGGACGAGAAACGGAGAGGGAATATAGAGTATAGAAGGAGTTGAGGGGAACTGGGAGGGAAGGAGACAATGCAGAGACAACACTCAGATATGAAATTACCCAGAAAATTAAGAAATTAAAAAAAAGAAGCACAGTTCATTAAAGCTTCTAGGATTTCATTTTAAAAAAGTAAAACTTGCAAGGCTGCAGAGACGGCTTCGTGGGTTCAATTCCCACCATCCACATGGTGGCTAACAACCATCCATAACTCAGTTCCAGGAGAATCCAACTGACTCTGTATGCACTGCACAACACAAGTATACTTACACACATGCAGGCAATATACGCATACACATAAAATAAAAATAATAAATATTTTTAGATAAAAGGAAGAGTTTATTTAGGTTACAGTTCCAAAGGGACAAGAGTCCATCCTGGCGGGAGCCATGGCAGCAAGGTGAAGCTAAGCGCGCACGTCTTCAAGCAGGCACAGGAAGCAGAGATGAATAAAAAACAGGAATTGCAATTCAGAGACATGGGTTTAGAGAGCTCTGAGGAGGCAGGGAAAATGGAGTTTATATTTTGAGAAGAAGAGGGTCAATAAAAAAAAAAAAAAAGGAAATACGCACCAGTAGAATGGATGGTCTCCCAAGTACGGAGTCCCACAAGTCCTGAGTACGCATCTCCAGCCTCTGGCCACAGTGCATCGCCCAGCAGAGGGGTGGCAGGTGTCTGGGTCACGGGTGGAAGGGGCGTGGTCTAGGTCACAGGAGGAAGGTCTAGGTCACGGGTGGAGGGAACATGGTCTGGGCTGGTGTGGGCCCCACTTTGAGGAACTCTTTCACATTGCTTTCATTGTGATTTTTCTTTTGCTTTTCACATTCCTGAATGTCAATCATTTACTTTCACATGGATAATTTTTAGCATGGCCACAGCCACCTGGACTGCGAAGGCTTCCCACAGATTGGCCTCACTTATTTTCATCCTGAGCATTACTATCTGTGAACTCTCGGGTTTGTGTGCTAATTGGATTTATTTTTTTCTAGAACACTTAAAATATGTAACTATTAATTTTTTGCATGTTTGACCAATGTATCTCCTAAAAGCACTTTGCACCACAGGTTAAAATACCATGCCTCTGAAAGGAGGACTGGAGACGGTGGCTACTTCTTTTTATAATATTATGTTATGTGTGCAGTGTGTGTGTGTGTGTGTGTGTGTGTGTGTGTATGTGTAGTCTATGTGAGTGTGGTATAAGCACACCTACATGTGGGTGAGTGCCTTCGTGTATACTTGCAGAAGCCAGAGGAGGATGCCGCGTGCCCCATCCTATCACTTTCCGCCTCCTTTGAGACAGGGTCTCTCACCCAGCCTGGGTCTAGGTTGGGTGGCCAGCCAACCCGTTGATCCTCCTGTCTGTGCTCCACCCCACCCCTTGCTCTAGGATCACAGGTGTACACACACAGACACACCCAGCTTTGAATTTTTTGTTTCATTTATCTGGCGGAGGTGTGCATGCTACAGGAAGGGTGTGGAGGTCAGAGAACAACTTGTAGGTGTCGGTTCTCTCCTTCTACCATGTGGGTTCCAGGGATCAAACTCAGGTCTTCAGGCCTGACAACAAACTCCTTTACCCACCAAGCTGGCTAGCCAGCCCAATACCTGGCTTTTTCCTTGGGTACTGGGATGTGGATGCAGGGTCTCGTGCTTCCTCAGAAAGCACTCTTACCCACTGCGCCATCTCTCCAGCCCCTCCCGTGACTACAGTAGCTTGCATTTAAAGGATGCCTCCTTCGTGAATTACTGATTTATTCAAACCAGAACAGAAGTTCTGGCCTCTCTGCCCTGATTTCCTCCGTGTCTATGGCTTCCATGTCCACCTAGATTTCTGTTTCCATTGATGCTGCCCCTCTTCTGTCCGTTCATATCATGGCCCGGCTGTTCCCTACAGAGTTCAGTTCCTTCAGCCCCAAGATGCTGGGCCTGAATCTCAGTTTACCTGACCTCAGTAAACCAGGACCTGGGTGACTCCCTTCTACCTGCCCATGGGGAGACTCAGAGGGTTAAGTGTGTACAGAAGTACTTGGAATATGCTTCCACCGCCACACAGAGGAAGAGTCCAGAAGGCAAAAGAGGCCACAAAGGCATGGGGGCAGGGGCGGCTGTCTGCTGCTTGCATTGCTGAGCCCCAAGGGAGGGTGTGCCTCACCCCAGGGTGCTGCTCAGGGCATCTTTGGACTCAGCCCAACCTCCATCTGATTCCTTGGAGGTCAAAGGTCCACTCTCTGCTCCAGTTAACTGTAACAAGGGGGCTGGGGACAGTGGTGCCCAGGGTGCCCCCTTCCAGGGTTGAGACTTCACAAGTTGTTTAGGAAGGAATTTGAGAGCAGTGGAGACCAATGGCCACTCTGCTATAATGCTGAATCCCAGAAACATTCTGAGCAACCAGGTTTCCCAAGCTGGGGTGTGAATCCTGCTTCACGAGCGGTCATAGTGATGGGGCCCGTCCCGTTATTCAGGGTGAGAGGAGGTGAGTGGGGCAGATGTCCAGGCTGTGAACAGCACCTTCCTAAGAAGAGATCCCTACCACTACCACCATGCACATGCACAGGGAGAGGCCCTGCCAGGATGCAGGAAGAGGGTCCCATCTGCCAGCCAGGGGTGGGCCCTCACCAGAGCCCTCACCAGAGCCCCACCTTGTGGCCATCAATTTCTGTTCAGCCTCCCAGCCCTGTTCACTTTGCTGTGGCAGTCCTGGCAGACCAAGATTCGGGCCCTAATGTCCTCAGACCTCTATAAGTCCCATCCAATGTGTCCTGACGGAAGAGTTCACAGTGATTGGGACAAGCAAACGATCCACTCCCAGAATCCCACTGAGATCCAGTGTAGGGAAGTGGGTCCCTGCATGAAAGTCGCTCTGTTTGGCCACTTTCAGTATCTGTTTTCTCTGCAGTGGGACACTTGGCAAGCCTAGCTCTCCTCCCTTTGGCAGGGAAGGCAAACCTTGCCCACAGGCGGGTGTGGTGCTCTCCAGGGTCTGTAGCCTGAGGTGTTGGCACTTAGGTGTGGTTCTTGTTCCCAGTTTACACCTCCCATGCCTCATACCCTGTCAAAAGGCAAGGATACAGAGAAAAGGCCCAGCCACGCCTGCTTCCAAGCCCATAGCCGGTGGGAGGCTGAGGCAGGAGGATTACCATGACTAAGAGGCTGAGCTGCAAAGTGAGTTCTAGACCAGCTTGGGCTACAACTTGAGACTCGGTTTCAAAAAACAACAAAACCAAGCAAATAAAAAGGAAAAGAAGGTTGAAATCGTTCTTCCCCACACTCCTTCCCAGCTTGAGAAGAGCGACCGTCACCAACACGCCTCTCAGCCCAGCCACCAGCCAGTCCCCTGAAACAGCATACACAGATTTCACCAGGGGACAGGTGGCCCATCCCTCAATTATTTTTCTCAGATGACCCCTGCTCTTTCTATTGTGAATTATACACATTTTACAACCTTTGGCTCTTTCCATGCCAAAAAATAAATAAATAAAAGTAATTTAAATAAATATACCTTTTTTTTTAGACTCAAAGAGTAAAAGAGCAGGCTGGGGGGCTGGAGAGATGGCTCAGCAGTTAAGAGAACTGGCTGTTCTTGCAGAAGATCCAGGTTCAAATCCCAGCACCCACATGGTGGCCAACAACTGTCCATAACTCCAGTTACAGGGGACCCAACACTCTCTTCTGTCCACAGACATTGCATGACACCATGAACTTACATACATTTAGGCAATACATTCATACACATAAAATAAAAATAAATAAAGAAAAGGAAAGACAAAGAGCAGGCTAGGAGACTCATTTACAGCCTGTCCGTGTGCTGTGGGATACCACGAGCTCTCGCGTAACCTTTGGGTTGTCACTGCACAGACAGAAGCTTCCAGAGGAGAGAGAGGCCAGAGGAGGGGTGAGGGTATATTGGGATGGTGACTAGATTAGGAAATTGCTTTCTTCCACTCTGCTGAAGGCTGAGAGGGAGGGCCAAGCCAGCCTCAGTATGGGACACAGCAGTGCCCAGAGTAAAGGTCCAGAGTCCATACAGTGGGGAGGCGTACTGAGCCTCGCACTATGTTGGGAAGCATCAAGCACCAAAGAGATGGGTTCCCAGGTCCTGCCCAGACCTTTTGGCTCATTAGCTTCTCTGCATGTGCTCCATCTATTCCATGTAGATCATCATGCAACTTCCTGCATCCTATCATGCTCATTGGTATCTGTCCCGAGTTGGCTTTAACTGTCAACTTGATACAATCCAGAGTTATCTGGGAGGAGGGGACCCTCGCCTGAGGAACTGCCAGGATCAAATTGGCCTGTGGGCATGTCTGTAAGAGACTGTTCACTGATGTGGGACAGCCCAGCCCACGTGGGCAGCACAGTTCCCTAGACAGCCGATCCTGCATTGTATAAGGAAATCAGCTGAGAATAAGCCTGTGAACCAGCCAGCAAGCAGCATTCGCCACGGTTCCTGTTATACTGGTTTTTATGTTTTGTTTTGTTTGTTTTTGGTTTTTGGTTTTTGTGGGGGTTTTGGTATTTTTGAGACATGGTCTCCCTTTAAGTCCCAGCTGGCCTGGAGCTCACTCTGTAGACCAGGTTGGCCTTGAACTCACAGAGATCCACCTGCCTCTGCCTCCTGAGTGCTAGGATTAAAGGTATGAGCCACCATGCCCGGCCCTGTTGTACTGTTTTAACTGTGAAGTGAGTTCCTTGGTGGGGGGCAAAGCTGTGTGAAATAGCAAGCAGGCCTGCCTTCAGGCTCCTGCCTTGACTTCCCTCAGTGATGGACTACAGTCTGGCATTGTACAGCTAAACCCTTTCCTACCGGTGTTGATTTTAGTCAGGGTGCTTTATCACAGGAACAGAAAGAAAACTAGACCAGTGTCTTCAACCTCCACGCAGGGGTGTGCATTTTAGTATATAATGAGCCATGGGCCACCTTGGGACACTGGAGAGCCTCTGTGACTGTGCCAGGTCTGGATTTAGTGGGCCTCTGCTGGCATTTTCCAGCATTCCTCTTTGCCAGCTATTTTTATTTATTTTTTTTCATGTGCTAATTTTGTGGAGTCTTAGCCCTCTCTCTGTACTGTACTCTCCTACCTCACTGAACAATGCTGCTTCCAAGCCAGGTCTGAAGGCTGAAGTGGTGGCTAGGCCAAGCTCCTCTTCCAGATGGAAAGAGATTCTCAAGGGAGGCCAGCTGCTCAGAATACCTGAGACATGTATATTCTGGGGCTCCAGGCCAGCAGCTCTGAGTCAAAACCTGTGTGTTGGGGCTGGAGAGACGGCTCAGCAGTTAAGAGCACTGACTGCTCTTGCAGAGGACCGGGGTTCGATTCCCAGCACCCACATGGTGGCCAAGAACCATCTTTAACTCCAGTTCTAGGGGAATCCGACACCCTCTTCTGACCTCCAGTGGCATTGCACGACACAGGTACACCAGCCTATATACATAAAAAATAATATATAAAAAAATAAAAATAAACCTGTGTGTTAACTCTCTAAGGTAAGAACAACTGCTCCAGAGATTGAAGACCAAGTATACTCCATTGAAATAGGGCAGTATATCTCACAAGCCTGATGTACAAAAGCCTCCAGGTATGAAGGGAGCAAAAAAAAAACAATCCACAAACAAACAAACACCACCCATGGTCGTGGTTGTGGTTCATAGAGACCCTTGCTGTTGGCAGCATTCGCCCTTGGGGGCAGCTAGGGGAAGCTTTCTGGGTCAGCAGTCATGGTCTCTTTTGGAATTTGCTTCTGGTTAAACCCACATATTCCAGTTTGTAAATATTCAGCAATGTGCACACTTAACATGGGTACTCTCTGTGTCCTCGTAATGTTTGTTTTTAATGTTTAAAATATGGACGAGTAAGCTAAAAGTGGCTCAAATCTCATAGGGAGGACCTGGGGTCTCCCTGCTTGCTCCAGAGAGTGAAGCGCTGACCATTCTTTTATCATCAGCTGAAAAGCTTTCATGAATTAAACCTAAAAAATGGCCCAACAGATGACAGGCCAGGCTGGCTAACTAAACCAGAGAGAAAAGCTGTTGGCCCACACAGCTGAAAGCAACGCTGCCGTTTCTGGCGAACGCTTTTGCTCTGCTTCCGCTGCTCTGTGGATACCCGGTCCTGAGAAGGGGCGGATTCTTGCAGTCACCCCGGAGTGCATTTCACAGAGTTCATCTTGCAGGGTTCCCAGCAAGGCGAGATAGAAAGACAAGAAAAATGATGGGACTGAGAAAGAAGCTCTTCACTCTGGAGAGCCACAAAATGGTATGTGTGGCTGGTGGGTCTCTCCTTGAGGAGACCACACCCACACTTGGAGGCATGTTCTTCTGAGCACCTCTCTTTTCCCTAACTCCCATGCTTAAGTCTATATTAAAATATCTTTAATAAAATCGCTAACTCTGCTTCAAACTGGGTATGCCTGCAATTCTTTTTTTTTTTTTTTTTTTTTGGTCTTTTTGAGACAGGGTCTCCCTGTAGCCCCAGCTGTCCTGGAACTCACTCTGTAGACCAGGCTGGCCTTGAACTCACAGAGATCCGCCTACCTCTGCCTCCTGAATGCTGGGATTAAAGGCGTGAACCACCACGCCCAGCTTGAAATTCTTTTTTTCAGTCAAAGCCACGAAGCCTGGTTTGGCCTGAGTCAAGATCTCTAAAAGATTAAGAGAACCGTCAGTGACGGTGACAGAGTGAAGCTGTCTCTGCCCCCTCGCTGCTGACACCAGGAAGTCACTACACTGTGTATGTTTTTTCCAGTGTTAGGGCAGAGGGAGCCCAAGGAAGATCCTGGTGTCATGTGCCAAAGAGTTTCCGGCCTTGCACACCGTGGAACGGAAGGTAGAGGTTTGATTACCCAGCTGCTCTAAGCTGGAGTAGATTCAGATCTGCTCTTAGCTTTCAGCTTTTGTTTTTTGTTTGTTTTGTTTTGTTTTTGACTGGGTCCGATGTTGACCAGACTGACCCCAAACTTGCCATGCAGCCCAGAACGACCCTGAACTCCTGAGGACGTGGTGCCGTTGTGGGCTGCCATACCCCTACCCCACCCTACTCTACTCAGATGGGCCGTTTTCAAGTCACACAGAGGGGCGACCTTTATATGCTTGCCAAAGATGCTCCATGCTCAGACAATGATCAGAAATTCCACCCAGGAAAGATGGATGACTGTCCATCTCTCCTTCCAGAACTCCATTAAGATCTTCCTTGGGTTGGGCAGAAGCTCCCTTTCTTTTTTTTTTTATTTTTTTATTTATTTCTGTATGTATATGAATGTACTGTCTGCATGTAAGTTTATGCACCCATGTCGTGCAATGCCGCGGAGGTCAGAAGAGGGTGTCAGATTCCCCTGGAACTGGAGTTCTCCTGGAATTGGAGTTTCAGACGGTTCTTGGCCCCCATGTGGGTGCTGGGGATCAAACCCGGGTCCTCTGTAACAGCGGTCCCTGCTCTTAACCGCTAGGCCATCTCTCCAGCCCAGAAGCTCCCTTTCAAGCTCATTCCTAGAACTCATTCCTCCATGACCGTGGGGGAATAGGAAGCCCCAGGGGAAAGCGACATATAGGACGAGAGGCCCCACCAAGACGGCGAGGGCTCACCGGCTGGCTGTCCCAGCCCTCAATGCCTACACGGCGCTCCCAGTGCATTCAGTACCATGAGACAGTGCCACTGACTCTTTCTCAAAATACTCTGTGTTTTGAAGAAACTCTTTCATGCCCCAGTTCCTTCAGAGCTCATTTGAGTTATTTTGAGGCTCTCAACTGATTTTTTTTTTTTTTTGGCAGCTCTTAGTGAGTGTTCCAAAATTCTATTGACATCTTTCGTTTTGTAAATGACAACCTTATTGAGAAGCCACACAATTCCCCCATTTAGAATGTAATTCCGTGGCTGCTGTATATTCTCAGAGTTGTGCAACCATAACCAAAGTAATTTTAGAACATTTCTTCGTTTCTCCCAAAGACATCTCCATCCACTAAACATCATTCGCTCTTCTTTTCCACAATTTTCACAGCCCTAAACAATCACCCACCTACCATGGATGATTTCTGTCTCTGGATTCTCCTGCCATAGAAGCCTCATCCATATGCAATCTATAATGTGTGGCTTTTTGTGAATGAATGGCTTCCTTCACTAAATAAAATGTGTTCAAGGTTCATTCATGTTATAGAGTGTATCAATATTTAACTTTTTTTTGGTATTTTTGAGACAGGGTCTCCCTTTAAGTACCAGCTGGCCTGGAGCTCACTCTGTAGACCAGGCTGGCCTTGAACTCACAGAGATCCGCCTGCCTCTGCCTCCCAAGTGCTAGGATTAAAGGCGTGCACCACCAGGCCTGGCAATATTTAACTATTTTTAATGTGTATGGGTGTTATGCATGCATGTGTGTAAGTACACTTGTGTTGTGCAGTGCCACGAAGGATAGAAGAGGGTGTCAGATCCCCTGGAACTGGAGTTACAGACAGTTATTAGCTGCCATGTGTGTCCTGGGATTTGAACCCAGTTATTCTGTTAGAACAGCCATTGCTCTTAACCACTGAGCAATCTCTCCAGCCTCAATACTTAACTTTTAAAAGCTGAATAATATTCCACTATAAGGGCAGTCCACAGTTTATTTATCCACTAATCAGTTCACAGACATTTGGGGTAGGGACATTTCCAACTTTTGCCAGGCATGAGCATACTGCTATACACATTTGTGTACAACTTGTGTGAACATGACTGTTAAAGAAACCTCCACACAGGCTGGGCATGGTGGTGAACGCCCTTAATCCCAGCACTTGGGAGGCAGAGGCTGTAGGATCTCTGTGAGTTCAAGGCCAGCTACAGAGTGAGTTCCAGTACAGCCAGTGTCTCAAAAAAAAAGAAAGAAAGAAAGAAAAAAAGAAGCCTCCATACATTTTCCATAATAACCATCTTAATTAACACTGCCACCACCAACTGAAAGGTTCTTTCTCTCCACAGCCTCACCTATACATTTAATTTATTAATTAAAATATAATTACCATACTAACTGGGATGCATTGACATCTGGTTGTCAGTTTGAATAGCACTTCCCTGGTAAGTCATAGGATCAAACTTTTTTTTCCCCTTCTGTCAGCCATTTTTTTTTTTCCTGAGATAGGCTTTCCCTTTATTTAGTCTCAGCTGGCCTGGAGCTCACTATGTAGACCAGGCTGGTCTTGAACTCACAGAGATCCACCTGCCTCTGCCTCCTGAGTGCTGGGATTAAAGGCGTGCACCACCACACCCAGCCCATCAGCCATTTTTATGTCTTCTTTTGGGAAATGTCTACATAGACTTTGCCCACTAAAAAATTGTGTTATCTGCCTTTCTGCTGTAGAGTTGCTTGAGTTCCTTTTATGCGTGGGGTGGCAACCCTTGTCAGTGCCTAGTTTATGGATACTTTCTTCCTTTCTCTAAGTCGTCTCTTCCTTCTGCTGGTTGTTTCCTTGGCAGAAGCTTCTTGGTTTGATGAAATCCTGCTTGTGTGTTTTTGCTCTGCTGCCTGTTTCTGAGGCCTCATCTTAAAGGCTGGGATTATAGGCAGCTCCACACTCACCAGAATAAGCAGTGTCTGAAGCTCCTCACATGCAGCACAAGGAGAAGGAACATGGACAGATACCAGGCTATCAGCAAAGGTTCTTGTGCAGTTTACATCTGCAATGTTCCCCAAAGGTGAAGTCCCCTGCATGGTAGTATTGGGGGGGGGGGGTCTGGTAGAAGGTTTTTGTCATGAGGTTGTGAGATCCCAGTCTCTTTCTCCTTTTTGCTGTCCTGCCATGAGTTGAAGGGTCTTGCTGTACTATGAGCCATAATGTAGAGGCCACAAAGCAGCAGGTCTGCCCAGTCACGGGCTGAATGAAACCTCCAGACTGTGAGCCCCAATACACCTTTTCTCCTTAGAATTTGTTTGTCACAGTAAAGGAAAGCTGGGAGGAAGGGTTCTAGTCCTAGCTGTTTTGTGACAGGTGACCCACTAACAAGGGGATGTGGCAGGGGACCCTGGGAGCTTTCCCGGTCATTCACAGTGACCCCCTCTTCCACTTTCATTCCCTGGCCTGCCTTTGTTCCTCTAGCCCCTTCCGATGCTACCACCATAAGCAAATATGCGCCTCTGGCCAATCAGAACTTTCTAATCTCAGGCTCTGAGTCCTTCAGTTCCCTGAAGAGCTGATTTCCAAAGGTCAGCATCTGAAGCTTTTCTGTAAATCCATTTCAGGTTCGTTTTTCAGAAAGTTTCACAGCCTGAAATTTGCCCGTTTTGCCTTCGGCCTGCCATGCCTGTCCGCTTCCTCCATCAAACCCCTCCCCCCTTTCTACTTCCTCTGTCACCCACCTGGCTCCCTGCACTTGGACTTCTGCAGACTGCTCCACTCACAGCCCCTCTGCCAACGGGGGAACCGATCTATTCCTCCTCGGCTAGGCCTCCTCGCTCAGGCATTTCAATTCTTTCTTTCAAACGGAAATCCGTTCACCCTTTCTGTACGAACTCATCTCAGGAAAGAGGTGCTGTGCAGGCCTGCCCACCACTTGTCTTATATATGAATGTCCTCTGTGCTCCTCTACTTCCTTTGCAGACTGCAGGGATGTGTACCTGACAGTGGGAGAGGCGGTACCAGAATCTGTAGGCTGGGAGCCTGGCAGCTACGTGGGTGGGAGAATGTGGTTTTTTGTTTTGTTTTGGTATTTTTGAGACAAGGTCTTCCTTTTTAAGTCCCAGATGGCCTGGAGCTTGCTCTGTAGACCAGGCTGGCCTTGAACTTACAGAGTTCCACCACCATGCCCAGCACTAAAGACAGTTCTTAGCCACCATGTGGGTGCTGGGAATCGAACCTGGGTCCTCTGCAAGAGCAGTCACTGCTCTTAACCACTGAGCCATCTCTCTAGCTCTGAGAATGTTCTTTTTAAAAAAGATTTATTTGTGTTTTTATGTGTATGAGATTTTGCCTGCATGTGTAAATGTGCACCACATGCACACAATGCCTATTGCGGTCAGAAGAAGGCATCAGATGCCCTGGAACTGAAGTTACAGACAGTTGTAAGCTGCCATTTTTATTATTTTATCTTATATGTTTAAGTACACTGTGTCCTGCAATGCCCACAGAGGTCAGAAGAGGGCGTCAGGTCCCTATTACCCACATACCTGAAGTAGAATCAGGCACCAAACCTTTACCCTCTGCTTTGGTTCTGAAAGACCCCTGTTCCTCGCCTCACAGCTCCCCTCTGCCTCTTGAGCCCACATGACAAGAAGACAGTGGAAGATTTCCCCATGGACAGACCAGGCTGGCTTTGGGGTCTCGCTCCAACCCCTACCTCTACCATAGTCTTCTGCCCTCTCCCATGCTTCCTGTGCCTGCCCCTCCTCACCTCTAGCACCCCAATTTCTAAATTTCAACTTTCAGTTTTCCCAGAATCTTTCTCTTCCTTTGGGTGTTTCATCCTGTCCCGTCCTTTGCTTGCTCCCTGAGAGCCCTGGGCCACCGCCAGGGCAAAAGTCGGGCCTGGGCCTTTGTCTAGACCCCAGTTCAGTGTGTGTCTCACGCTGTTCCAGAACCTTCTCAGAAGCAGCCTCAGCTTTCCTGGCATGGGCTTTTGACACCAGAAATGTTACCTGCTTTTCCCTCTGCTGCCTAAATAGCTTTCCTGTCAAATACCCACCACTACCTACCTGCACATTTTGACACCCATCCCCCGAAAAGGTGTTTGTTGATGATAGCCCAAGGCAAGCTTACCTTTTACCTGGAGGGAAGTTAAGCTAGGATCAAGGATAGGATTGGCCTTTGAAATGATGCTCAGCCAGGCCTGCTTCTCCCAGAAGGAGCATTTTGCTTTACAAGCCTCCACAGGTCTTCCCAGAGACACTATCTGCCTTCTCCTTCTTTTTTTTTTTTTTTAAACATTTTTTTTTTATTGATGCTTTGTGCATTTCATACATCATTTTCCGATTCAGTTCAGGCATATTTCCCTTTCCCTTCCCCCCCACCCCCACCCCATCCCAGATCATGTACTCTGCCATATCTGTCCTGCATCTTTCTCTCAGTTTTTTTCCCATTTTTTAGCTATAAGTGATAATCCATGAGTACAAGCATCCGTCATGTAAAACCAATTTGCAGGTTGTTGTGCCCAAACCCCCACAGCCCCACCTTCCAGCGGGGGGTGAGGGGTGGTATGTTCAATCAAGTTGATCAAATGAGTGTCCAGACTACATTGCTGTAGTTTCACCATTCACCCCAATCGCAGCCCTTACATTCTACCACGCCCCCTCTTCCGCAGATTGTTCCCTAGGCTTAGAAAAGGGGCACAGGTGGATGAGAGGCAAAACAGTCTACTTTCTCTGGAGCTGTTGTCTTGGACTCTGGTCAATTCTGGCTGTTTCCTTTCATGGGCTGACAGTTTGTCCAGGAATAACCTTTCGATCCTACTAATGAAGCACAAGCAATTAGATATATAGGTATTTAAACAGCACTAATAGTTATGGTAGGTTACTTTGGTATAGACACATATGTTTGGATGATATGTTAATCCATGAATTACATTTTTTCCTGTTAAATATGACAGGGTCTTACTGTGGCTTATAACATCTCCTAACCTGTAGAGGATGTAAGCTTGTGGCATCAGCCATGGGTTATTCCTCCAAGGAGAGAGCCAATAGCCAATTAGATTTGGGATATACAGGCATATGGCTGCCTCTGCTGCACAGTATTTCCAGGCAGGTGAGGTGTAGCTGGTGCTGACGGTGGAGTCTTGCTTGACTCAAGGAGACCCGTATTTGCTTTATTGGTTTAGTGGCCTTTGGTAACACTCTCTGGTATTCCAGAGGCCATCTGTACACTTGCATGTGTGGTCTCAATACATCTTTCCCATGTTAACGTCAGGTCTTCGGCAGCAGGGCCTTATCGCCTCTCTTCTTGCAGGTATCCCAGTTTAGAGGCAAGGAGCCTTTACCTTTTGTGGGGCCTTGGATCCCCTGGCCAACATCTCCCTGGTAGAATAATCCATTGCTGATGTCAGAGCTCCTGTATTAATATATTTTGCTTAAGTGCATAGCTTAAGGACTTTAGTATTATATTTGGTTCTGAACAGAGAATAATCCTTTTCACAGTTCTTATGTCTATTAGTCAATTAAAGAAGGCAGTTTTACCGGTTTTATAAGAGATTACCTCTATAATAGTTGTCTCCAATTTACAGTTGGAGAGCGACCTCATCATCATCATATTTCTCCTTGTTCTATGGGGGGGAGGCAAGAAAGTCTCTCATATCAAAACCTTTGTGGCACCTAGAAGGTAAGTTTCATTAGGACTCATTATAAATAGTTGTTACATGTAGGATCCACAGAGGGGTTCGATGTTTATGGCAATCTGAGGCTTTTCTTCCTTTGAATGTTCAGACGGGTCAGCCTTTCCGTTGCCACTTTTTGGTACATCCTACTCAATGCAAACCTGTATCTTTTCTTTCTCAGCCGTTAAGTTGGTGACGTTTTGTCCTGTTGGAACAAACAAATCTTTTCCCATAGTTAGTTTTAAGATTTGAATTGCAAGGGTTTGATGAAAAGGTTTCATGTCTTTCTGTATCCCCCCCCCTTTTTTTTTAGCGTATGAGTCTCCAGAAGACAGTTGTATTATACATGACTATAGGGTGGAGTCAAGGCACAGATTTCATCAAATTCACCCATGTTGTTTTGGGTGACTATATATGATTAACTTGGGAAGCAAACTTAATTTTTACGTTAAATCATCTTAAAGAGAATGCTACAAGGTGATACTGTACAACAGAGAAATTATAGAGAACATTTGTATGTGTCAATCCCAAAGTTCTTGCTCTACAGATTTTATGTAAAGCAAATGTGGGCAACAGCGAATTATATCTCCATTTAATTCAGATGCATTACCATTTTTATCAGATTCTGTAAACCAATGTTGTTTAATATACACATGTTTACTTTTACTTTTACTAAGTCCTAAAACACCATGTGTCCTGTAGACAGTGTCTAGGCGAAACTGGGTACTTGCTGAGCTCACGTCAATTAAATATGCCTTAATCGAATATACACCCGTGTCCCTCTCCCACCCATCCCCCCTTTCCAATTCACCATTTCAGTCCATTTTCTGATGCAGTCTTTCTGTTGTTCTTTTACTATGCCTCCCTCTCCATGAGAAATATTTATATCTGGGTTGTTGGTACTAGCATCCACATATGAGGGACACCATTTGTCGTTTGTTTTTCTGGGACTGTGTTACTTCACTTAACATAATGTCTTCCAGCTCCATCCATTTACCTGCAAATTTCATGATGTTGTCCCTCTTTACTGCTGCATAGTATTCCATTGTATACATGTACCACATTTTCTCTATCCACTCGTCAGTTGAAGGGCACCTGGGCTGGTTCCAGCTTTTTGCTATTGTGAACAGAGCTGCAATAAACATAGCTGTGCATGTATCTTTGCAGTAAGTTGTGTCTTGTGGGTATATACCCAGGAGTGGTATGACTGGGTCAAATGGAAGGCTCATTTTGAGTCTTCTAAGGGTTCTCCACACTGCTTTCCATAGTGGCTGTACAAGTTTACATTCCCACCAGCAATGGATGAGTGTTCCCCTTTCCCCACAACCTCTCCAGCACTTGGTATCATTCATGTTCCTGATCCTAGCCAGTCTTATTGGAGTAAGGTGATATCTCAGAGTGGTTTTAATTTGCATTTCCTTAATTATCAGAGATGTTGAACACTTCTTAAGATGTTTCTCGGCCATCTCTAACTCCTCCTCTGTGAAGTCTCTATTCAGATCTTTGCTCCATCTTTTGAATGATTCATTTGTTTTCTTTCTTCTTTGTTTTTTGAGTAGCTTGTATACTCTGGAAATTAATGCTTTGTCAGATGTATCTGCTGTGAAGGTTTCCTCCCACTCTGTGGGTCTTCTCCTCACTTCCTTTATTGCTTCCTTTGATGTACAGAAGCTTTTGAGTTTAATGAGGTCCCATTTGTCAATTGTCGATCTTATTTCTTGTGCAGCTGCTGTCTGATTTAGGAAGTCTTTTCCTACACCTATGTCTTGTAGTCTGCTGCCAAGCTTCTCTTCTATCACCTCCAGAGTTTGGGGTTTCACGTTGAGGTCTTTGGTCCATCTGGAGTTGACCTTTGTACAAGGTGAGAGGTAGGGGTTTAATTTCATTCTTCTACAAGTGGTGATCCAGTTTTGCCAGCACCACTTGCTGAAGATGCTGTCTTTCTTCCATTGTGTCTTCTTGGCCCCCTTGTCAAATATGAGGTGGCTGAAATTGTATGAGCTCAGGTTTGGATCTTCAGTTTTATTCCATTGGTCAACTGGTCTGTTTTTGTGCCAGTACCAGGCTGTCTTTATGACTATAGCCCTATAGTATAGTTTGATGTCTGGTATAGCGATCCCCCCTGTATTGCTCTTTTCACTCAGGGTTGCTTTGGCTATTCGGGGTCTTTTGTTTTTCCAAATGAAATTGAGGATTTTTTTTTCCAGGCCTGTGAAGAAACTCTTGGGGATTCTGATTGGGATCGCATTAAATCTGTACACTAGTTTGGGTAGGATGGACATTTTTACTATATTTATTTTCCCAATCCATGAGCATGGGAGGTTTGTCCATCTTCTGATGTCTTCCTCAATTTCCTTTTTCAGGGGTTTAAAATTTTTGTTGTAGAGATCCTTGGTGTCTTTGGTTAGGTTTGTTCCTAGGTATTTTATTGTTTTTGAGGCTATTGTGAGTGGGAAGGTCTCCTTGTAGTCCTTCTTCAATTGCTTGTTGTTGGTGTACAGAAAGGCTACTGATTTTTCTAGGTTTATTTTGTATCCTGCCACTTTACCAAAGCTCTTAATCGTTTCTAGGAGTTTTCTGGTGGAGTTCTTAGCATCCCTTAGGTAGACAATCATATCATCAGCAAAAAGGGATAGCTTGACTTCCTCTTTTCCAATTAGAACTCCTTTAATTTCCTTTTCTTGCCTTATTGCCCTAGCTAGGGTTTCTAGCACTATATTGAAGAGGAGTGGTGACAGGGGGCAGCCTTGCCGAGTTCCTACCTTTAAGGGGAATGCTTCTGTCATTTCCCCATTTAGGATGATATTGGCTGTGGGTTTTCTGTATATGGCTTTGATTACATTGAGGAATGATCCCTCCAGACCAATTCCCTCCAGGACTTTAAACATGAAAGGGTGCTGGATTTTGTCAAAGGCTTTCTCCGCATCAATTGAGATGATGGCGTGGTTTTTGTCCTTCAGTCCATTGATATGTTTGATGATGTTTATTGATTTTCGTATGTTGAACCATCCCTGCATGTCTGGTATGAATCCAACTTGGTCATGGTGGATGATTTTCTTGATGTGAGTCTGTATGCGATTTGCCAGAATCCTGTTTAGAATTTTGGCATCTGTGTTCATTAGGGAGATGGGTCTATAGTTCTCCTTTTTGGTTGTATCTTTCCCTGGTTTTGGTAGTAGCGTAATGCTGGCTTCATAGAAGGAATTTGGGAGAAGTCCCTCCATTTGTATCCTTCTAAACAATTTAAGTAGTAATGGTTGTAAGTCTTTACGAAATATTTTATAGAATTCTGCCGTGAATCCATCCGGGCCTGGGCATTTTTTGGTTGGGAGGCTACTTATTACATCTTCGATTTCTTCCTGTACTATTGGTCTGTTTAGGCTGTCGATCTCTTCTTGGTTGAGCTTTGGTGATTCCCAGGATTTCAGATATTCATCCATTTCTTCTAGGTTTTCAAACTTAGTAGAATATAAGTTTTTGAAGTAGTCCCGTATGATTGTCTGGATCTTTTCATTGTCTGTTGTGATATTTCCCCTTTCGTCACAGATTCTATTGATTTGGAGTTGTTCCCTCTTTCTTTTGGTTAACTGGGCTAGAGGTCTGTCTATCTTGTTTATTCTCTCAAAGAACCAACTTTTGGATTCATTGATTTTTTGAAAAATATGGAACGCTTTACGAATTTGTGTGTCATCCTTACGCAGGGGCCATGCTAATCTTCTCTGTATCGTTCCAATTTTAGTATATGTGCTGCCGAAGCGAGCACTGCCTTCTCCTTCTTGGGAGGGCACATGGGAGCCCTTCCTGTTGCCCTGAGTCACTTTCACTCTTTCAGTCCACATGTGCCCCCAGGGATGGTCAACATACTGTTCTGGGTCCATTACCAGAGGACACTAGGTTGCTCAGGGGACAGGTGCCCTGCAGGCTCCAGGCTTTCCCTTAGGTGGGAAGTTTGAAGGACTGACCCCAGGCAAGCAAAGATCCCCACCTGTGATTCCTCAACAACTGCCCCCCCCCAAGCTGTGGACCCTCGTGACCTGCTCCTCACCTTAACTTTCCTCTTGCAGTCACTTGCTACCCCCTGGGGTCCCTGGAGACTGTGCCTGTTCTTTGGGGCTGTCTAACCCATAGGGAGCTACTTATGTACCTCGTGTGGCTCTGGTGAAGTCCCTCAGCTCTAGGCAGGACTCATTCCTTCCTCCTTACTCCCAGAAAGAGAAGGAAAAGAACAGTAAGGACAGCACCTACTTCAGGCTGCCTGGCTGTGTCCTGCCACCTCTCACCTACCCCAGACTTCCATCTGCAAACTCTGACCCAGCAGATATGCCCCAGACCTAGCTACAGTGAGGGGCAGTAACAGGTGCAGCTCGCCCAGGTGGTATCTCCCTCCCACACCTGCTACAGGTGCTGGGGTTCTATCAGCTTGCTTAAAGGTGGCCACAGGCTGGCAGGATGGCCATACCCATACAGCCTGACAGAAACTCAGTCTTGGCCCCACCAGGATCTCTTGAGTCAGAATCTGGGTTCCACAAAATCCCAGGTGATTTCTGCACCTGAAGCTCTGAAAACTTCTGGACCAGCAGATGGCTTCAGCTTTCTACCCCTCCCACCACCTTCCTCCCAAGAATCCTGATCTTCCGGGCCACTGAGTCACCAAGGAGGTCCCTGTCCTACAGCCCAGCACCGGGAGTGTTAACAGTCGCTTTTGGCTGTGTCCCTAAACACCAAGGCACAGAAGGGATGGCCACTCCTGCCTCTGACTCACCCAGGCTGTGTGGACCACATGCCAGGGCAGTGAGTCAGACAGACCCTGACTGCATCGTCACCAGCTATGTGGCCTTGGGCACATCACTGGCACTCTGGGGCTGCAGCTTCCTGGCTACACGATGAGGGTAATGATGTGTTGGCCTCGCACGGTGCTGGGGTGCCGTGACTAAGGTCATTCATTGAGCCACTTTTTTTTTTTTTTTTTTTGGTCTTTTCGAGACAGGGTCTCCCTGCAGCCCCAGCTGTCCTGGAACTCACTCTGTAGACCAGGCTGGCCTTGAACTCACAAAGATCCGCCTGCCTCTTCCTCCCAAGTTCTAGGATTTAAGGCGTGCGCCACCACGCCCGGCATTCATTAAGCTGCTTCTACAGGCAGCAGGGGCTTACGATGCACTGCTGTGTGCCCAGCAGGGGGGACAAACCAACCAGGTCAAGTCCTGAAACAGAGCAGGGCATGAGGGATGCACAGGTGTACACTGCAGGCCAGCAGACGCTTGGGGAGGTTCCAAGGCGTGAATGGTGAGCAGCGATGCTGTGGAAACAGTGCTGCACCTTCAGCCCTTCCCCACCTTCAGTCACAAAACTGTCCCTGGAACCTCTACCCAGATGTCACCTCTGAACCAGAAAGACCCAGGGCCAAAGCTACTGGGGACTGTAAGGGAAACTTGGGGTCAGGTAGATGGACACAGGGCTCCTGGGTTGTCCAGCAGTTAGTGAATATACAATAATCAATGCAGTTACAATATTGCAGACCAAGAGTTCAGGTGCCTGAATTTGTCAGCAATTGAGATAGAAATAAGATTGATTTCCATGTCATTTTACAGGTTCTCTCCCCCCCCCCACTTTAAAGATGGTAGGATCTGGAGAGTTTGTTTTCCCAGGGTTCACAGCCCCCTTTACTTAGAGAAAACAGCAGAATGTCTTGTGATTGGTGCCTAGCTCTTGTCACTCCACAAGCTCCCACTGAGGGCTCCTCGGCCCCCTAGATCACATAACTGGAGCCAGAAGTTGCTGCGGAGCTTATTACCCCCGCCTCTTACACATGCTGTGTCTGGACAGGAAACTGAGGCCAAATTTGCCGGTTGCTATAGGCTGCTGGGGGTGATGTGAACCATGTCCTACCCCAGAGTCCCTGCCAGTAAATCAATCCCAAGGATCTCCCCCATGTTCCTAGGACTGCATAGTGAATACTCATGGCCAGCACTCACCGACTCGCAAATACACAACAGCAAGCTAAACAGGCCGGCGGCCACCCAGCCCCACTTCTGTGGCCAAGGCAACCAGAAGGGAACCAACACAGACCAATGGTCCCCAGGGGCTGTGACAGGGCACAAGGGAGTGTCTTGGGACAGAGGAACTGGACTGTGATTGGATGGAAAGGGACACTTGTGAACTCATATATGCTCTTAAAAAAGTGCATTTGGGGGGCTGGAGAGATGGCTTAGTGGTGGTTGCTCTTACAAAGGACCTGGGTTTAGGGCTGGAGTGATGGCCTAGCGGTTAAGAGCGCCGACCGCTCTTGCAGAGGACCCGGGTTCGATCCCCAGCACCCACATGGCGGCCGAGAGCCGTCTGAAACTCCAATTCCAGGAGAACTCCAGTTCCAGGGGAGTCCGACGCCCTCTTCTGACCTCCGCGGCATTGCACGTCACGGGTGCACAGACTTGCATGCAGACAATACATTCATACACATACGGAAATAAATAAAATTTAAAAAAAAATTTAAAAAAACAAAGGACCTGGGTTTGATTCCCAGCACCCACATAGCAGCTAACAACCATCTGTAACTCCAGTTCCAAGGAATCCAACACCTGACTTTCACAGGCATTGCATGACACAGGTGCACTTACACACATGCAGGCAATACACACACATGAAATAATAATTTTTTAATCCTTTTGAGACAGGGTCTCCCTATAGACCCAGCTGTCCTAGAACTCACTCTGTAGACCAGGCTGGCCTTGAACTCACAGAGATCCACCTGCCTCTGCCCCATGAGTGCTAGGATTAAAGGCATGTGTCACCATACTCAGCTTAAAGACGGTTCTTAACTGCCATGTGGGTGCTGGGAATCGAACACAGGTCCTCTGCAAGAGCACTTGGTGCTCTTAACCACTGAGTCATCTCTCCAGCCCAATAAAAATAAATTTTTAAAGTACATTTGAGGCTGGAGAGATGACTCAGCAGTTAAGAGCACTGGCTGCTCTTGCAAGAGATCTGAGTTTGGTGCTGAGCACCCACATGGCAGCTCACAACCATCCATAACTCCAGTTCCAGGAGATCTAACACACTCTTCTAGCTTCTGTGGGCTTGGCATGACATGGATACATATACATACATACAAGCAAAACACTCATACACAAAAAAAATAGAAAAATAACAAATAAGTAAAATAAAAAGATTACATTTTACTCTATGTAAATCTTAATTCCATTTGTAAAGATGTAGCCTAAAGTGATATGGTCATTGTATTGGTTCTCTCTGTGACAAAATATCTGAGAAGGACCTTAAAGGAGGAAGGTTGGCTTAAACAATTGGGGGCGATACAGTTATGTGGTGAAGAAAGTCAGGGCGGGGGCCTGAGGCAGCTGGTCACATTGCATCCACAGGCAGGAAGCAGAAAGCAGTGAACACGAGGTTCAGTGGACCTTTGTCACGCGCGCTGTATTCTCGCCGGCAAGAACTTCACGCGGACAACAGGATTCTTCTGCAGCAGTATTTATTGTGTACACAGCTCTCTTGTGAGAAGGACCCCGAAATGGGGAAAAGGCACTGCTTAAATACCAGTCTAGAGGGTTTGTGTATGTTCTGGATAGGTGCACTGTCCCATGCCTCATTTGCATGTTAAAAGCGGGAGCTTAGAGACTAGTAGTCATGCGCAGTTTCTCCAATGCAAAGGCAACGGCGGGAAACGGCTTGTAGTGACTCAGGAAGTCGGCGCCATCTTTAAGGTGTGGTTGCGAGCGACACAGCACACTCGTGCAGGCTACCAACA
>VZQC01003012.1:3441275-3546852 GCA_009823505.1 Rhizomys pruinosus | reverse complement strand
TCTCGCCGGCAAGAACTTCACGCGGACAACAGGATTCTTCTGCAGCAGTATTTATTGTGTACACAGCTCTCTTGTGAGAAGGACCCCGAAATGGGGAAAAGGCACTGCTTAAATACCAGTCTAGAGGGTTTGTGTATGTTCTGGATAGGTGCACTGTCCCATGCCTCATTTGCATGTTAAAAGCGGGAGCTTAGAGACTAGTAGTCATGCGCAGTTTCTCCAATGCAAAGGCAACGGCGGGAAACGGCTTGTAGTGACTCAGGAAGTCGGCGCCATCTTTAAGGTGTGGTTGCGAGTGACACAGCACACTCGTGCAGGCTACCAACAGACCTTTTCCTTTTCATTCAGTCTAGGACCCCAGCCCGTGGGATGGTGCTGCTCATAGTGAGGGTGGGCCCAGCCACTTTACTTAATCTAATCTACATAAACCCTCATAGACATGCCCAGAAGTTTGTATCTCCTGTGATCCTAGATCCTGTCGGCCAGGGTGAACCACCACATGGAGGTTACTCTAATACAGTGATAATTTCTAGGGTTTGGGGAGGTGTCTCCCAGGACTCAAGGACTACAGGGTTGGTCCCCAGCCTGTGGTGATGTGGGGAGAGGGCAGAACATTTGTAAGGTGAGGCTTACAGGAGAAAGTTAGGTCTTTGAGGACATGCCCTGGAAAGGGATGTTGGGGACCCCTCCTCTTCTTCTCATTATCCCCTGGCTGCCATAAGGTAAGCAGTCTCCTTCTCCAAACACTCCCACCACAATGCAGTTTTTGCGCAGGCCCTGAAGCATCAGGGCCAATCAACTGTGGACTGAAACCTCTAAAATTGTGAACCAAAGCAAACCTTTCCTTCTTATAAGTTCTTGATCTTGGGTATTTTGTCACAGGAACAGAAAGTGGAGTGACACAATAATGGGACTGGTGTCCAATGTCAACACCCTCCTCGTTAGGGCTTCAGGATCCTGGCTGTTCAGATCAGGAAGACACCAGCTAGACAGTCAGTCAACTCCCACCAGGAGTTGCTGCCGCAGACTCTCCTCCTCCACCTGACACCCTGAAACCAGCATGATATAACTCAAAATTAGCTCCACTCCCACATCCCGGACAGACAGTGGTCTCATCACCAGCAGGACTCCCTGCCTGCTCTTCCCAAAACCACCATGAGTCACAATCCTGGATTCATCGCCTTCCTTGCCCCTCCCTGACCTGGTCCAGGTACCCACTAGCCTACCACACCTGGGTGATAACCTGCTACACCGCAGGGTGTGCCCAGACTTACTTGGGATCCTGGCACCTGCTTGCTATCTCCCTCAGGATTCAGACTCACTCCTTGCACCAGCCCCTACCTACAGCACCTACCCCTTCTCTCCCTGGAGCCCCCTGTCCGGTTGCTATCCAGATCCAGCTCTAGGCTGAACACGCCTCAGCAGAAGAGTTGTGCTGAGGTGGAAGACGGAACAGGCAGAGGAAGAAGAGGGATGTCAGGGTAAATGGGTGTCACTGAACCCCAAATCTTGAGGCTCCCAGCCTCACCTAGTGACCAGGAATGTCGTTCCATTCAGCCACACCACCTGGGAACAACCGTGGTCTTTATTCTCACCCTCCTTGCTCTGCCTCAAGAGGACAGACGGTGACAACAGAGACCTCAGTGCTCCTGAGTGCGTCTTTTCTGCCTGTCTTGGCTCATCCGACTGAGGCCTTGCTTACTAGCTTACTCTCATTCTCGTTTTTGCCTTGGGACTCTTTCTTTTAAATTTTTTAAATTTATTTTTTCCATATGAGTGTTTTGCCTGCATGTAAACACACCAGTGAGTGCAGTATCTATAGAGGCCAGAAGAGGGTGTTGGATCATGTGAAACTGGGGTTACAGACAGTTGTGAGCTGCCATTTGGGTTCTGGGAACTGAATGACGTCCTCTGTGAGAGCAGCCAGTGCTCTTCGCTCTAGCTCAGGGACTCTGGCTTTTGCTGCTGCTGCATCCCCTGTTGACTGAACTTGCTGTGATGGAGATCACTCCCAGGGGATATTGGAGCCCGTACGGCCTCTTAGCCGCTGCAATAACCTTCTCTAGCCACTTGAGGCAGCAGCATTACCCTTGGCTAGACAGGGATGGCCCAGGTTCCAGAGTATGTGCCCCTGCTCCTGGATTTCATGGATAAGGAAGAAGTGACCAGGATAGAAGTGGCACTCCCCAAGTCCCCTGAACTCAGATAGTGTCATAACGTCCCACCATGCTGCTCTGCAGCAAGGCCTTCCTCAGTGTGCCTCTGCCTCCTGAGCCAGGACTTGGGTCTGCTTGACTGTGTGGAATGAGAACGCACCTGTAGGGGGCTGGTTATGGGGAGAAGGTTTCAGGCCTCAGGTCCCCTGCCCAGAAAGTCCTAGTTCCTGGCTTATACAGACTAGGTCGTCTTCCATCTCCAGGGAAACCCCTGTTCCTCCTGCTACCCCGAGCTTAGCAGCCACGCTGAAGATAGTGTGCAGCTGAGCTGGAGGGAGGGGCTTGATAAGAAGAGGAGCGTGTGGAGGGAAAAGCCAGGGTCCTGGGTGCAGCGCCCCTCTAAACCCATTTTACAGAAACTCTAGATGCAGAGCTGCTTCTTAACCATTCCAAAGAGTGACCTCCAGAGAGAGCCAGGGTAGCTTTTGTAAGAGACCCACACTGACTCCATTTTGAGAATAGCCACCATTTTAAGCAATTACTGAAACCTGCCCAATCCAGGAAAAAGGTTGATTGCTCAAAGACAGTTGCTCAAGGCCTCAAGAACAGCTAACTTCAAGGTAACTGTTGGTATGTGAGGACAGATGGGCTGGTCTAACATTTCCTCATTCCAGTTGCAGGATTGTGTCTAAAGATAACTGTTGGTATGTGGGGTGCTGTTGGACTGACCTAACCATGAGCGTAAGCCTGTTATTATCCAATAAGGCTAGAAGTTACCCAAACCCCGCTAAAATTCCCCTAGACCCTGTATAAAAGGCCTGCGAGCCAAGTTATCGGGGTCGGAGCCTTTTCCCTCCCACCCCAGCATGCTGGTTTACTTTTTTCCCCCGAAATAAAGCCTTGGTTTTCCATCCTTCGGTGTGTCTGGTGTGGATTCTTGAACCCTAACACTTTGAACTGAGACTCAGAAAACACTGTTTTCTCAGAAAACCTGTTCCTATACACACACAGACTTCTGAGCCCCTGAAAGCCCCTTGGTCCTGAAACCCCAGGTTCCAAAGGCTCCTCAGGTTGGTGGGACTGCTGGAAATCCCAGGCCATCTGTGGTGGAGGAGCTAGATTTGCTTGGGTCACTTTACTGCACTCTTATTTTTGCTGTGACATGTGTCCTAGTTTGGGTGATATATTGAACGGTCACCCAGGGGGACTGTGACTCCAGCCCGTGGGGGCATCTGTGGCATGGTGCTTCGTACACGCAGGGGCCACGAACCCAGCTAGTCTTGGCCAGTGGCTGATGGAAGGACTTTGTCTCAAGCTTGCTCAGACTGTGACTTAAGGCTGTACCGTTCACCCTTCCCATGGTTCTTTGTGTGTCTACCCTGGACGTCCCCTCCTGTTGCTGTTCTAGAGTTGTCTTGCTATTTTGGGTACTCTTTTTGTCTAGAATTATTCAGGAAATGTTTACTTGAAAGTTAGTTATACAAACCACTTAAGTAGTTTTCCCCAAAGTGCCTCCTATGAATAGTATAAACAAGCCTCAATTATAGGATGACACACGACTGCCTCCCGATGAGCGGCTGTGCTGCAATTCTCATTGACTAAGACGCACTCGGTGTGGTTTGCAAATTATCCCCAATTTCATCAAAGCAGAATGGGAGAGCAGTTCAACAGTCTGAATGGACCACTTAGCCCGATGACTCTGACTGACAATCATTCTCTTCCAGTTCAAAGCCGTGGGTACTGATCAGGCCCAGGAGGTTACTGACCCCGGCAGTGCTGCTGAGAAACCATTAGGTCTATTGCCATGGAGACCAAAGCCTCTGAAGACTGGAGAAATCCCCAGAGGAAATCAGTAAGCTTCTCATGGAAAATCAATCATGGCCCAGCTGAGACGAGGCCTGAGCTACGCCCGGAGAACAGGGAGACTCCCGAGGCTGACAAGGAGACCCAGGATGAAGACCCCCGTGGCCACATTCCCATCCAGAGGAACTCCATCTTCAATCGTGCCATGAGACACAGGAGCAAGGGCAGGAGCACCTCAGAACGGAGCACCAGTCACCAGGCAGGTCAGTACCTATCTGGGTGAGCTACCAGGAGCACCAGTCACCAGGCAGGTCAGTACCTATCTGGATGAGTTACCAGGAGCACCAGTCACCAGGCAGGTCAGTACCTATCTGGATGAGTTACCAGGAGCACCAGTCACCAGGCAGGTCAGTACCTATCTGGGTGAGTTACCAGGAGCACCAGTCACCAGGCAGGTCAGTACCTATCTGGGTGAGTTACCAGGAGCACCAGTCACCAGGCAGGTCAGTACCTATCTGGGTGAGTTACCAGGAGCACCAGTCACCAGGCAGGTCAGTACCTATCTGGGTGAGTTACCAGGAGCACCAGTCACCAGGCAGGTCAGTACCT
Source organism: Rhizomys pruinosus (assembly GCA_009823505.1). Lineage (NCBI taxonomy): Eukaryota > Metazoa > Chordata > Mammalia > Rodentia > Spalacidae > Rhizomys > Rhizomys pruinosus. Next base: position 3,542,284 of record VZQC01003012.1, on the reverse strand, counting down.
ATCTGGGTGAGTTACCAGGAGCACCAGTCACCAGGCAGGTCAGTACCTATCTGGGTGAGTTACCAGGAGCACCAGTCACCAGGCAGGTCAGTACCTATCTGGGTGAGTTACCAGGAGCACCAGTCACCAGGCAGGTCAGTACCTATCTGGATGAGTTACCAGTGCTCAAAGTTTCATTAAACAAAAGAAGAACAAAAGGCATTAAGAATGACCAGGGGCAGGTCCAACAAGGTGGGACACTTGAAGCCATCATGTAAGGACCACTTTCTCATGGTATGATGACAAAGTGTCACCTTGGGTCATACAAGACAGGCTTCTACTTACCAAGTCCAGCCATGTACATATTCAAGGAGGGAGACTCAACACCCAGGTCATTTAACAAGAATTTCCTCTGTGGTGACTTCTGTCATATCCTCTCTCTGTCCCTGCAAGTGCTGGGGTTTCTGACGTCTTAAACATGAGACTAAAATCTTGAGGTGTCTTTTCAGCAAGACCCCCAAATCTCTCACCTCAGTTCCAGTCAGATTTCATATTTGTTGAGAATAAAGTTCAGAAATCTTCATTGATGGGGCATGTCACAGCTATAGACCCCCTTCTTTGAGGCAGCCTACAGGGCTGTCAAGGTAGCGTGCTGAGAATGGCTCCCCAGACCCCAAGAAAAACAGCTGTCCCCAGATGTGCTGGAGGCACACCCTAGCGCCAGGACTAAGGGGGGCTTCCGTGACTGTTCAAAACTATTCATCAAACCCTGTATCCTGCAGGGATAGCTTGCAGCCTGAAACTAAGCTACCCCTCAACACAAAAGATTTACAGCAGCATACTATATTCTCTCCTGATTGGGGGATTGGTTCGGGAGCTTCCCTACTGAGCCAATGTACCTGAACTCCATTCTGCTGGTGGCTCACAGGGGTAGGAAGTGGGGACAGCCTGGCTCAAATGTCTACTAGGTAACCACCTCGTAGCTTAGAGGGGCCTTGGTTAGAATACTTGCTTAGATCTGCATATATGTCATCCCTCAGCAGATTGGGTCTGGGTATTTACATGGCCTAGGGTCCCAGAGAGTGAGGGTGGACATGCCTAAGCCCCAGGAGGCCTAGACTCAGCATTTTATGCCCACCAGAACCACATTTGGTGGTCCTCACAATATACAGGGCCAGCCCAGAGAAAGCTGGTGAGATCCTGACTCTACCTCTCGAGGCTAGGAGCATCTGTGGCTGAGATCTACCACAAACACCCAAAGAATTCTATGTCCAGATAAAGTGAATCTAGAGATGTGATGCCTGACTTCTGGGTGTTAGAAAGTTGCCATAAATTGGAAGTTAAAAGTACACCCATACACACATCTGGAGCCTTGGCCTCTGAGGAGTGTGTTGAACAGTGTGTTCCTGCAAGTTGTGTGTCAAGGTTGTAAAGCCAAAGGAAACACTTCCAGTTGGGTCAAGAAAGGCTGTGCCAAGGAGAGAGCATCTCAGAACATGGCCAGAGAGAAGGCAGAGCTGACACTGGCTGTGCTAGGCAGGCATTTCAAAAAGGAATTCTTAGCATGCCCACTTATAGGTTAAACAAACAAACAAACAAAACCCAGAGGCCAGAGAGCTAGAGTCATTTATCCATACCACATGTCTAGTGCGTGGCATGGCTTGAACCAGAGTTCAGAGCCCTTTAGTCAGTCCCAAAGCCCACGCAGACGGAGAAGGGGGATAGAACCCCAGCCTAGCATCTGGGGAGAAGGCTGAGTCAGTAAGGTGCTTCATCCAAGCATGAAAACCTGCGTCCCAGCCCTAGAGTCCACGTTTAAAGGCCAGGAGTAGTGCCGTGTGTTTGTGATCCCAGCAGTGGGGAGGCAGAGACGGGAGGTTCGTGAGGCTGCCTGGCTGGTCAGCTGAGCCTACCCAGCAAGCTCCGGGCCAATGAGAGATTCTGTCTTAAAAACAGATCAAGGCAGGGCTGGAGAGATGACTCAGCAGTTAAGACCACTGGCCGCTCTTGCAGAGGACCCCAGGTTTGAATCCCAGCACCCACATGGTGGCTAACAACCGTCCTCCAAGGGCATTGCATGACACGGATACACCTACCTACATGTAGACAATACACTCATACACTTGAAAATTTTTTTTAAAGAAAAAAGAAATCAAAGTGGGTAGCACTGAAGGTTGACCTCTGGCCTCTACACACATGTGTGTGCATGTGCCCCACACACATACATATACAAAAGAACTTTTTAGCCCAATGAAAGTATAATACCAGTCCACTACATCTATCATTTTAAGACTTCCAGTGGCCACATTAAAAATTACAAAGAAATTGATAAATTTAATTGTAGTAATATGTTTTATTTAATACAGTAATATATCCAAAATATCACACCTATATCCTCCAATTAAGAATCAGTATAAAGCTGGGCATGGTGACACACGCCTTTAATCCCAGCATTTGGGAGGCAGAGGCAGGCGGATCTTTGTGAGTTCAAGACCACTCTGGTCTACAGAGCAAGTTCCAGAACAGCTGGGGCTGTAGGGAAACCCTGCCTTGAAAAAGACAAAAAAGGGGCTGGAGAGATGGCCTAGCGGTTAAGAGCGCCGACCGCTCTTACAGAGGACCCGGGTTCGATCCCCAGCACCCACATGGTGGCCGAGAGCCGTCTGAAACTCCAATTCCAGGAGAACTCCAGCTCCAGGGGAATTCGAGACCCTCTTCTGACCTCCGCAGCATTGCACGACACGGGTGCACAGACCTGCATGCAGACAGTACATTGATACACACAGAGAAATAAAAATAAAAAAAAAAATAAAAAAAAAAAAGAAAAAGACAAAAAAAAAAAAAGAATCAGTATAAATATTGTCCAAAATATTAGTCCTATATCTGACAGTTAATAACCAGTATAAAATTATTAGTGATTCAGGCATGATGCACACACCTATAATCCCGGTACTAGGTGGGAGGACTGAGAGTCTGAAGCTAGACTGGGGTACATAGTGAGACCTTGCCTGAAAAAAGTAATGCATCAGTGAGATGTTTTGTCTTTTGCACAGGCTCTGAAATGTGCCCTGTGCTTCAGGGCGTAGCTCCCATGCTTCACTCGCCAAATCATCATTGCAAATACTTGATCTGGATGCAGATTTCATGAAATCTACAGTCAGGAAAGTAATTTTTTTTTTTTTTGGTCTTTTTGAGACAGGGTCTCCCTTTAGTCCTAGCTGGCTGGAGCTCACTCTGTAGACCAGGCTGGCCATGAAGTCACAGAGATCCGCCTGCCTCTGCCTCCTGAGTGCTGTAATTAAAGGCATGCACCACCATGCCTGGCACTAAAGATGGTTCTTAGCCGCCATGTGAGTGCTGGGAATTGAACCCGGATCCTCTGCAAGAGCAGTCAGTGCCCTTAACCGCTGAGCCATCTCTCCAGCCCCCAGAAAAGTAAATTTACATACTCAAATTGTTCCAAATATCCTTAGATGTTTTCCAATCATTGAATCAGGGATCTGTTTTCACATTTAGGTTTAAATTAAGTTGAAGGAGATGGAAAATGCATTTCTACGGCCACAGTAACCATATCTTGGGTGTCGAGCCACACATGGACAGTGGCCACCGTATTGGACAGAGCAGGAATGTAGTGTATAGAAAATGCAGACAGCTGCCAAGGCTGGCTCACAGAGTCCTTCTTTCTGTTGCTGTGGCAAAACCAACTGAAAATAAAGCTGCTTGAAGGAGGAAGGGTGTATTTCGGGTCAGAGCTGCAGGAGGTTCATCCAGGCACAGCCAGTTCCGCCCCTTTGGCTGGAGGTGAGGCAGAGTATCAGGGTGATGAATGTGTGGTGGAGGACCAGGCTCACCTCTTAGTGAGGAGGAAGGAGACAGGCAGAGGCCAAGGAGAGGTCTGGGACAAGATGTCTTCCAGGTTGCTTCCAACCACGACCCATCTTCCCCTAGCCCTGATCCTCCTGTTCTGCCACCTCCTCATAACAGCGCCACCAGCTGGAGACAGAGCTTTCAACACCAGAGCCCCTGGGGATATTTCCACCCAAACCCTAACAGTGGAGCATGGCTGTGTCTGAGCTAAGAATAAAGAAGGAAATGGGTAGATGGGGAGTGAGCCTGGGGCCTGGGGCTTCCCTGAGCCTGAGACCAGAGTAGTCACCTCCCTCCCTGCTACTCCCAGAAGTGCCACCAGTGGGCATCAGACATGGCTTCTCGTTAAAGTGACTCCCACTCTGGAGTTAACTGTCCACTCAAAATTCCTTGTCCCAAAGTCCAGGGGGATCCCCTGCTCTGATCTGCTAATGAGAGTATGCACAGCTTGGGGGGCAGCTAGGAGTGGCCAAAGTGCCCCTGGCCTCCAGGCCTCTCTGACTGCTGCACTAAAGACATTCTGGGCTCACCACATGCAAACACTGGAACTGGGAGACACGGAACTTTCCAAACCTATTATAGCAGCTTTGCAGGCCCTCTGGGACTATGTGACATTCTCGGAGCAGAAGCTAGACTTGACAAGACTAAGTGTTGATGTTGAGACAGGCTGTGAAGAGATGGACACATTACAAGTGATTCCGTGCTGTAGAAACATGGACACCAGTAGCTGTAGATTTATGTCTGCTAAGACATGGGCCAGACTTGTATCATAGCTGCAATATTGCCTTTCCTCTGACCGTGCACGTGTTGATACACATAGATAAAGTTGCTGGCACCGATGGCATCTCAGGTCACCTAACCCAGCACGAGGCACAGTAAATGTCCCTTTGGGAAGCCAGAGGAACAGCTGTCCTACTCCACCTCCTCCTCCTTCCAGGGTGACAGTCACCACTGCCTGACAGTCGTAGATTTTCCAGAAAAGGAAGAGACGTATATTTTCTAACTTGCTCCATTACTTAAATGTCACAGATTCACCAGAAAGCCAGAAATCTGCAAAAGAGCCCCTGGCCTCAAATCTGCCCCAGAGCAGAACAGCGCCCTGGAGAAAAGTAGCACAGCGAGTGTCAGGAGCCGGGGAAGCCAGGTGAGAGATGCGAGCCACCAGGAGGGGCTGGGACTGGAGGGCAGGGCAGGTACCAGTGCAGCCAGGCCTTCCAGGGGATTGGGGTGCTGTTCCTTGTTTTGTTTTGAGACAGGGTCTTATACAGCCCAGGTTGGCCTTGAACTAATATATAGTTGATGATAACCTTAAATTTTTTTTAATTAAGCAAGTGTGTGTGTGTGTGTACGTGTGTAGACAGATTTTCAGGAATCACTTCTTTGTTTTCACCGTGGATTGAACTTAGGTGATTTTACCCGGTGAGCCGTCTCAGTGGTCCATGACCTTGAACTCCCAGATCTCTTCCCTGCACCTCTCCAGTGCTAGAATTACAGATGTGCACCACACACTTGGTTCACGTGGTACTGAGGCTCAAACCCAGGGCTTTGTGCGTGCTCAACAAGCACTCTACTGACCGAGATACACACCCAGCTACTGTTTTCATTTTTCTGACCATAACTTGGTTGCTTCAGTGGGCTTTTTAAATCCAGTTTTCTTTTTAATAAAACTGTGGCTGTTCTATCATAAAATAGGAACTGAGATATTATGTACCTTGAGAAACTGAAAAGAAGAATCATGGTGCTATCACCCAGAAAGGTTTGAGTATGTCGTACGTGTTTGTTCTTTTTCCTGTGTGTTATGTGTGCTTTCTTGCCATAAGACAGATCTTCCCATACGCCTGAGTTGTGTTCTATCGCTGTAATAAAACATTGGCCAAAAGCAACTTGGGGAAGAAAGGGTTTATTTCAGCTCACAACTCCCAGGTCACAGTTCATCACTGAGGGAAGTCAGAGCAGGAACTCAGGGCAGGAATCTGGAGGCAGGAACCGGAGCACAGACCATGGAGGAGCTCTGCTCACTGGCTTGCTCCCCTGGCTGGGGCTCAGCCTGCTTTCTTATATGAGGAAGGACTGCCTGCCCAGGATGCACCGCCCACAGTGGGCCGGTCCCTCCCACATCACTGAACCATCAAGAGAATGCCCCACAGACACAACCACAGGCCAATATGATAGAGGAAACTCCCCAACTGAGGCTCCGTCTTACCAGTGTGCCAAGTTGACAGCTGAAGTCATCCAGCATCACCCATCATCCTGCCTCTCCCCACTTAATTGTTTATCACAAACACCTGTGTTTGAGATCTTCCTCTACACAAGTCTGGAATGGTTTCTAGCATGTTCTGCAATATGCCTGGATCTCAATTTCTTCACCATGCTCCTAATATTGCATAGTTAGGTACTGTATCTGTTAAAACTGAATTTAGCTGCTTATAACATAAAACCACACAACTCAGTTGATCACTGTGCTGGATGGCTTTAGTGTCAACTTGACACATCTGTGTGGAGAGAGCCTAATTGAGGAACTTCCTCCATTGGGCTGTGGGTAATGCTACCCCTGGGCAGGTTGTTGTGTATTGTATAAGAAAGCAGGTTGAGCAGGGGCCAGGGGAGCCAGTAAGCAGCATTCCTCCACGGCCTGTGCTTCAGCTCCTGCCCTGAGTTCCTATGGTGGGCTCCCTCAGTGATGAACTGTGACCTGGGAAATGTGAGCCAAATAAATCCCTTCCTCCCCAAGTTGGTTTTGGTTGGAGTCTTTTGTCACAGCAATTGAAGAGAAACTAGAACAATCATAGTGGACATCTATTTTGGATCTAGTATAAAAGAAGTCTGGAGGTCACAACTGAGGCTCCTTCACACCTCAGGGACCCAGATTCCTTCTAGCATCCTACTCGCCATCTGTCAGGCTGACTACTGAAGCTCCAGCCAGCACAGCTACAGTCCAGGAAGGGAAAAGGCAGGGGGCGAAAGGTAGATGTTAGCAAGGCCTGCCCTTCCTTAAAAGGCTTCCTTGATGGCCAGCCAACCAATGCCGCTTTCACCTCATTGGCTAAAACCATGTTGTACGATACTTTCACCTGCAAAGGACATTGGGAAAGGTGTCTTTCATAAACCATGTCTGAAATCAATAAATTGATTTCAAAGTGTGAATAGGTACAGAAGAAAATCAATACTCTCTGAAAAGCTGGCTGTAAATCGTTGCTGTTTTTCTTTTTTTTTTTTTAATTTATTTCTGTATGTGTAGGAATGTACTGTCTGCATGCAGGTTTGTGCACCCATGTCATGCAATGCCACGGAGGTCAGAAGAGGGTGTCGGATTCCCCTGGAACTGGAGTTCTCCTGGAATTGGAGTTTCAGATGGTTCGCGTCCGCCATGTGGGTGCTGGGGATCGAACCCAGGTCCTCTGTAAGAGTGGTCGGCGCTCTTAACCGCTAGGCCATCTCTCCAGCCCAAATCGTTGCTCTTTTATAAGCTACACTATAATAAATATTGCTGTGGCAAGATCCTAACGCTCATTCTTCCTTTAAGTTAATTTCTTAGAACCATCACAAGCTCCAAAAGATTCCCCCCACACACACCCCGCCCATGTACACACACGGAATGTTCTTTTTTATTGCAGAGAAGATTTCCACAATTTGTCTATCCATTATTTTCTTGATAGCCACTGGGTTTTGAGTTTTCCTCCTCTCCTCTCCCTTTCTCCCTCTGTCTCCCCTTACCTTCCTTCTTTTCTTCCTTCCTTCCATAGTAATCTCAATTAGCTTTAACTTCAGTGCTAGAGTTGGGCAACACTTCATTCCATATAACAAAATAAATGTAGCTGGGCATGAGAGTTCGCACCTGTAATCCCAGCACTCGGGAGACTAAAGAAGGAGGAGGATTGCTGTAAATTTGAGGCCAGCCTGGCTACAGACTAGAATCTGACTCAAATAAGCAAAACAAACAAACAAAAAACAGAATAAACATTACTCCAGCCTTCCAGGGTCACGAACAATGAACACAGCTGCCATGACTGTCCTTTAGCAAAACTTTTCGTGGGATCCACACTGATTGCACAGCCCCTGGCCTAAAAGGACTGGGTCTCAGGAAGGTGTGTACTAAATTTTATAAGAAACATCGAGTAACTAGGTATTCTACCTGACCCTCCCAGTCCTGGCAACTGCCCCTCTCTGCACTCACACGTACATTCTAACACATTGTGGTTTCTCAGGGAGGATCTAATTTGGACTTCCCTGATATCCGATGAGGTTGAGCACTTTTGTATACATCTACTGGCTTGCTACTGAACCTTCCTTCAGGTGGTGCCTGTTCAAGTCATTTGCCTGTTACTCATTTTTTAAATAAAATTTGTAGTTCTTTATATGTCAAATAAAAAATTCATGGTCAAGCCAGTACTCAAGAGGATCACCGTGGATTCAAGGTGCACCTGGGCTACATAATGAGTTATAGGATAGCCTGGGCTACTGAATGAGACCTGGCTCAAAAATTGAAGCCAAAAACTCTTGCACGTATTTTCTATAAATGTATCTTATCTTTGGGGGTTTTTGTCTTATAGTGGGCACACATTTTTAATTTTGATGAACACTAGCTACCAATCTTCCCCTTTTATTGTTCATCATTGTCTAAGATATAGACAAATATTTAGCATCCTCACATAAGTTCAGACATCAATCTCGGCCTCTGTCTCTGTGGTCCATATGACCTCTGGCTGCTTTAGTGCCACTTATGTAAGAGGCCTTCTGCGCCCATCAAGGAGGGACACTGGTGCTTTTTCATTTGCTTATTTTTTGTGGGGGGGTCTTTTTGAGACAGGGTCTCCCCGTAGCCCCAGCTGTCCTGGAACTCACTGTGTAGACCAGGCTGGCCTTGAACTCACAGAGACCTGCCTGCCTCTGCCTCCTGAGTGCTGGGATTAAAGGTGTGTGCCACCATGTCCGGCTTTATTTTTTATTTTTATTTTTATTTTTTTATTTTATTTATTTATTTATTTATTTATTTATTTATTTATTTATTTATTTTTATTTCTGTATGCGTATGAATGCACTGCCCGCATGCAAGTCTGTGCACCTGTGTCGTGCAATGCCATGGAGGCCAGAGAGGGTGTCGGACTCCCCTGGAACTGGAGTTCTCCTGGAATTGGAGTTCCAGACGGTTCTCGGCCGCCATGTGGGCGCTGGGGATCGAACCCGGGTCCCCTGCAAGAGCGGTCAGCGCTCCCNAAAAAAAAAAAAAAAAAAAAAAAAAGGAAGTTCGGCTTTATTTTTTATTTGTATTCCTTTTTTGTGTTTCTTTTTGGGGGACAGGGTCTCGCTGTTGAAACCCAGGCTAGCCTTGAATTTACTAGGTAATCTAGACTGACTTTGAACTCATGGTGCTCCTAGGATTACCAGTGTAATCCAGGCCTAGTTCATTGGTGCGTGTAAATACTGACTTCACTACCAGCACACAGGTGGGTCTGTTCCTAGGCTTTTCATTCTGTTTTATAAATCTAGGTGACTGTCCTTATGTCAGCACCACACTGTCTTAAACTCTGTAATATATGCTTAAAATCTGGTACTGTGAACCCTCCTACTTAGCTCTTTTTAAAGACAGACCTGACTATTTTTAAGGAATTTTTTTGTGTTCCTATATAAATTTTAGAATCAGGATGTCAATTTCTACCCCCAATATACGTCTGTTAGGTTTGCAGTTAGAATTACATTACCCTTACAGATAAATTTGTGGATCCTTAGATCCTTAAACTGTTCAGTCTAAGAATATAACCCAACTTTCCATTTATTTAGACATTTTTAAAATTAACTCAGTGATGATTTAGAGATGTTGATATAAGGTTTTATGCATGTTTTTTATTTTCTCTGACTCACTGTCTCTGTCTGTCTCTGTCTGTCTCTGTCTGTCTCTCTCTCTCTCTGTCTCTCTCTGTATGTATGTATGTATGTATGTATACAAGTTCATGTATGTGAATGTAGGTATGTGTGCCACAGTGTGCATGTGGAGGTCACTGAGCCACCTAGGGTGTCGGTCCTCACCTTCGACCTTGTTTGGCACAGGGTCTCTTGTCTGCCACTGTGTAAGCCGAGCTATTGGCCTGCTAGCTAGATTGTAGGGAGCTTCCGGGATTCTCCCGTCTCCACCTCTGACCTCACCAAGAGAAGCACTGAAACTCCAGATGTGTGCTACCATGTCTACTTTGACATGGATCCCAGGGCTTGAACACAGGTCCTTAAGCTTGTGTGTCAAGTGCTTTACCCACTGGGCCTTCTCCCCAAACACTTTTATACACATTTTAATTTAATTTGTTCATTGCTATTTCTTGCTTTTTAATCTTATTTTAAATGCCAGTGCTTTGTACTTCCATTTTTATTATCTGTTGATGACAAAATACACTGGTAGTATGCAAAACTACAATTAACTTGATAGGATGTTGGGACATAATTAATTTTTGCAAAGTCACCTAGTGTTCTGCAATCTTGGTAGATTTTCATATCCATGCTTGTTTTCAGCTTCCTTTGGGTTTCTGTGCACAGAGTCTTGCTATCTGTGAATACAGTTTCTTTCTTTTCGTTCTCCATTCCTTTTGCTTTTCCTGCCCTGTCACATTGGCAAGGAAGTCTGAGCAAGTATAATGCTGAATAAAGAGTGTAGACAGGGCTGGAGAGATAGCCTAGCAGTTAAGAGCACTGACTGCTCTTGCAGAGGACCTGGGTTCAATCCCCAGCACCCACATGGCAGCTAAGAACCATCTGTAACTCCAGTTCCAGGGGAATCCGAGACCCTCTTCTGACCTCCGCGGCTTTGCACGACACAGGTGCACAAACCTACATGCAGACAGTACATTCATACACATACAAAAATTAAAAATTTTAAAATAAATAAATAAATAAATAAGAGTGTAGACATCCTTGGTGTATTCCCTGGTCAAGGCTGCTTTGACCGCTAAGATCAGAAACCTATTTAAACTAAACAAGGCCTTCTAGAAGAATCCTGGAATCCAAAGAGTTTAAGTATATCATAGACAAAGCTCATCCTCAAGGGAATGGAAACAGCGGCTCCTTCACTTTTTCTGGAGCTCTCCTCCCTGCTCAACTCATGAACCACTCTACTTTATTGGTTCAGACCAGTTACCCTGCATGTGATCTCCATGCCAGCCACTGCCAACAGGGCTCTTCACCTTGGTCCTCTACAGCCAATAAGGACTATCTTTTGCGTCTCTTAGAGAGAGAAAAAAACTTGATAAGGGAAAGAATTTGGTGGACTATCTTTGGATCGATCTCTATTTTACCTCTATGCCAATCAGCTAATGGAACGGAGGACAAGATGAATGGGCTATCCCCACTTCGTCAGTGGAGACCAAGGAGAGCCAGGAAACTCTCAGCGTATTCAGGGTCATTAGCTGGACTCTGGGCTCCCACATAAGAGAATGTCAAAGGAGGCTTGCATGAAGTGAGAAGCTGCAAATAGACTGGAGGGGCTATAGCCTACAGATTAGAGGACTGGGGTCCTCAGGAGCCAGAGTGGCCACAGGAACCAGGCCTCTGGTTTCTGAGAAGCTTGGGTGGTGCTAATATGGAGCATGTGATTACTTCTTAGTGTCGAAAATCTGCCCTAGAAGTTCTAGAATTGTCCACAGTATCCTCCTTGTTTTATCAAGCACTAGGAATCACAGTGCTACAGGGCAAGGTGGCGGGAGGGAAGCACAGTCACTGAAGAAAGATGTGTTTACTGAGGGACACCAGAGGGAGCTTGTATTTGTTGAGCACATTACACACTCACTGTCACACACCATCATTACAATCTCTGCTGAATTACTTTTCCTGGGGAGTCCATTAACTACCATAGATCCAGAGGGCATTAACAGACCAAAGAATCTCTTCCACTAAATCCACCATGGTGGTTCAGTGAGTTACTGGGGTCACTTAGAGGAGCATGGATTGGGGTTACCTGCAGGAGAACAGACGACTCAGACAGCCACATCACTGAAAAACCTCACCCTAGCATGAGTGACAACTCGAAATTGCATCACTGGAATCCCCTTTAAAACAGGCAGCTATGCCACCAAAGAGTGCCCCCTACCTCTATTCTCCAGCTTCTTACTGCTTACATAACCCAAGACTCTTGCAAGTTTCTTATGAGTTTAATGAACCTCTAGCTGGAACCTCCTTCCTCCCTCCAGGAGGGAGTGTCTCCATCCTGAGAAAATAGCATTACAATGAGCTCTTGTCACTATCCCCACTTCACAGATCAGAAAACTAAGACTTGACAAACTTTAGTGGCTAGTCTGAGGTCACATGATTTGTGTGACAGCATGGCCATAAATCCAGAGATTTGTTTTCTTGTTTTTTTGTGGGTTTTTTCGGTGGTAAAGGGTTTTTGAGACTATACCCCAAGCTGACATAGAACTCACTATGCAGTTCAGGCTGACACTAAACCTGTGCAAACCCTCCTGCCTCGGCCTCCCTAGCACTGGGATTACAGGTGTGCCATGAGGCCCTGCTGAATCCAGAGACTTCTTTTTATTATTTTTTTATGTGTATGAGTGTACTGTCTGCATGTAGGTTTGTGCACCCGTGTCATGCAATGCCGTGGAGGTCAGAAGAAGGCATCGGATTCCCCTGGAACTGGAGTTAAAGACGGTTCTTAGCTGCCTTGTGGGTGCTGGGAATCGAACCTGGGTCCTCTTCAAGAGCAGTTGGTGCTCTTAACCGCTGAGCCATCTCTCCAGCCCCTGAATCCAGAGACTTCTAATTCCATTCCCCAGATTAGCTCACTCCCCAGGCTGCCTGATGGAGGGATAGCCAGGGTCATCTAGGCCAGGAGACAGTGCTCTTAATAGCCTACCACAGGGACAAAATCCCAAGGTATAGGAGGCCCTCCACTCCCAGCCAGCACTGGACTGTCCCCTCAGGCATCTTCTCAAATCAAGGTAACCCAGTTTGAGTCTTCATGTGGGTGTGACATCATGAATCAGGATCCCAGCTCCCCTAAACCATTTCATAGCATAAAGCACTCCATTTACAAATAAATAGAACCATAAGATAGGCTTTTATAAACTGGTATTTAGTATATAAAACTAAGCTACATCATAAAATTTCATATAGAGAAATTATTCTGCGTTAACTAAGCTGACAAGTGCCTTAATATATTAGTCCACTGATCTTGCTTTCACGGACATGCTCAGGGGGAATTACAGGCATTCACTCCTCTGAGGCTGGTCAGCCTTCACTAAACAGTGGAGTCTCCCAGGGTTATGCCACCAGGGTCAGTAGGTCCACCTGGCTGGGTACTTACAGCTCTGTTCTATCTGGTTGGAGCCAGATTTCCTGGTTAGCAATATTGAGACTGCTATTCATGGATCCATTTCAAAAATGGCCCCATGAATTCCCCCAAGCCAAAGACTCAAGTGTGGCAGTGTTGAGTATGAATTCTGAGGCTGGGTAAGGACCAGTTTCTATACTAGAAACTCTGTGTGTTTCCATGGAAACATACAAATGGCTTATGTAGTTACCCTGGGGGCAGCTTGTTCATCTGTGCTTATTTGGGTTGTTACTATGAGAGAGTCTTACAATAAGAGCATTGTAAAAATAAAATTAAGTCAAATAACCAAAACCAAAAACTAAGAGACTTACGAAGCAGTGTCAACTAATTGCAGAGAGACCGTTAACTCCTTTTTCAGACAAACACACTGTGGTAAATGGAGTTCAAAAGACAGGGGACCTTGAATACGGGACAGATATTTCATGATGTGGAGAAAGGATGGTTGATTTCTTTGGACAGGTTCATGGTATGACAGTTACTTTTTAGCCATGTGTAAGTCTTTGCATCTTTTGGAAAGACATCTTGAACTATTTGGGATGTGATGAGATGATGTCTAACATTTGCTTCGAACTAATCCAGGCTGAAGAAGGAGAGGGAGGGAGTAGAGAGAATGAGACAGGTGCTGAGCTCAGAATTGTTGGGGCTGAGGGTGTTTGAGGAGGTTCAGTGGACTTTTTTTTTTTTTTTTTTTTTTTTTTCGAGACAGGGTCTCCCTATAGCCCCAGCTGTCCTGGAACTCACTCTGTAGACCAGGCTGGCCTTGAACTCACAAAGATCTGCCTGCCTCTGTCTCCCAAGTGCTAGGGTTAAAGGCGTGCACCACCACGCCCGGCTCAGTGGACTTTTATGCCTATTTAAGTATCTTTGAATTTTTCCCTAAGAAAAAGTTTGATTTTTATTAGGTTCTCTTAAAAAAAGATTTTTAAAATTTTTTTGTTTGTTTATTGGACATGGGAGGGGGTAGAACTCAAGGCCTGGTATGTGCTACTCTACTACTGAGCTACATACCACATCCTAAAGCTTATTGGAAAGAAATCAAAGAAAAGCAAAAGGTAAGAGTTTCAGTCAAGTAGCCCTGACCCCAGATCCCCAATGTCATATCTGATTTTCTAGGAGCTTAGCAGAGCTATCAGCTCTTGCTTTTCACCATGGTGACATAGAGGGCACCGACCACAGGCTCCTGGAAGGCAGGACACTCTGGGCTTCATTCTCCCGAAAGCACCTAGCACGAGTCCCTCAGATAACTCCTGAATGCACCCGTACACACTCCCAAAGAGGCTGGGATCTGGAAATCCTCAGGCTCTGACTTCTAGAAGACACACCTGCAGAGACTGGTCAACATAGCCCAAGACTAGGCATACCAACACTTTCAAAACCCTATCACATTGTCCCCAGAATGGAGGACCAGTCCTGTGGCTACCACCAGGATGCAGTATTCCAATGCAGAGAGGCCAGCCAGCTTCTGCCTTCAGAGAGAACCCATACTTCTACTCCCAGTGGAGACGGAGACCGTGTGCTTCAGCACGGGACACACAAAGCCATCTCTTCCCTGCCATGCCTCTGTGTGGATACCAGCTGAGGTCCCCACATGGGCTGCCCCATTCTGTGGACCTCCAGGAAAGGCCACTAATGCATCAGGAGGATCCTGAGCCCTTGGCTGTGGAGACTAGATTTTCTATCTCTGAAATAGTTTCTATTTTTACACTGTCTCAGAACACATAGAACTGTGACATGTTTCACAGTTTATGCAGCTAATTTCATATACTTTTGACAGCTATATCTTATTTTCAGCAGTTCTAATCTTTTTTTCCTCTTCCGGAAGTTGAAGAGGCATACTTGCCCCTTTCCAGGAGGACTTAAAGACACCGGCCCTAGGTCAAGTTCAAGCTCAGGTGTGGCCCTGGAGGTGTATGCAGCTCTCTCGCTATCTGTATCCTCCACCAGGCATGGCTCTGTTGGTCAGAGTGCCCAGGCCAGAGACTGGCAAACAGAGGCTCAGAATTTTCAGGGACTCCTATGGGAAGTCTTAGAAGCATTGCCCATGGACTGTCCACTCCTTTGCCATTTAATAAGAATTATACAGGCTGGGCCGTGGCTCCATGGTACAGTACTTGCCCAGCAGGCAAAGGCACTGTTGTTCTATTCCCAGTACTGCATAAACTGGACACAGTGGAGCAACCCCGTAATCCCAGCAGAAGTTCAAGGTCATCCTTGACTACATAGTGAGTTGGAGACCAACCTTGGCTACATAAGACCCCATCTCAAAACAAAACAAACAATGATAACAAAGGAAGGCACTGATTCTGAAACTGGAAAGTGTATGGGAAATTGCAGCTGTGTTCAGGGGAGGCCACGGAAGATATAGTAACAGTTCACCCTTATAACCATCTAAAAGATGCCAGGCTGGATGGGCAGCCTGCCCTAAGTGCAAAAACCTAGACATCACCACAAACAAACAAGATCTTAAATCGAGAATAATTACTTTTCTCATTTCTACAACCAAATACCTGACAAAAGCAAGAATTAAATTTGGCTCACGGTTTGAGGGGACACTCCATCCTGGCAGGGAAGGCATCACAGCAGGAACTGGAGGTGGCTGGTCACATGGTGTCTACAATCAAGAAGCAGAGAGCAGTGAATTCTGGTGCTCAGCTCGATTTCTCCTTTTTGTTCAGCCCAGGACCCCTGCCCAGAGGATGGTGCTGTCCACAGGGAGGTCTTCCCATGCAGTTACCCCAGGCTGGCTAATCTCTCACAGGCATGGCCAGAGGCTTGTCTACTTCAGGGATTCCAGAGCCTATCAAGTTGACAATCAATGTTACTCATCACACATATCCAGGAAAGAGACTTCATACACCCTGGAGCAAACACAGAACTGCTATGGACAGAAGACCCCAGGTCTGGAAGTTCCCCCGGGTGTGTTACAGGGACCCTAAGGACTCAGTCCTACTTCTTAAATTTTCATAGGCATTTATGTCAATATCAACAATTCTGTATTTCATTTTGAGGGAAATGATACATGTCAACCATCCTGTGGTTTTGTCGGTGTTTTAGCATGTTCGATATGTAGTAGTTGCCAGTTCCAAGCAAAGCCATTAGGAGAGCATTACATATTTATTTATAGATCGTATTAGTTTCCTCTGGATCTATCTTTTCTTAACGTATATGAGTGTTTTGTCTATATGTATGTAAGTGTACCATGTTGTGAAATGCCTGTGGAGGCCAGAAGAGGGCATCAGATCCCCTGAGATTGGAGTTACAGATGGTTGTTAGCTGTGATGTGAGGACAGGGAACTGAACTCAGGTCCTCTGACAGAGCAGCCAGTGCTCTTAACTGCCGAAGCAAGCCCCCTTCTGTCTCTGTGTCTATTGTTAGTTTGGGTTCTGAGTTTGATTTTTTTGAGACAGGGTCTTATACAGCTCAGGCTAGGCTCAAACTCACTATATGTCTGGGGATGACCTACTGACTACAGTATGTGCAGGCCAGATGGTGGTGTTCGTGTCTTCCTCAAGGGCTCTCCACCATCTCTCATTGAACTCAGAGCTCACCAGTTCAGCTAGGCCAGCTCAGCAAGCTCCAGGGATCCTCCCGTCTCTGCCTCCTGAGCACTGCGATTCCAGGCATGTGTCAACACATCCGACATTTTAGGGATTCTAGGGGGTCAAACTCAGGTCCCAATGCTTGTGCAGCAAGCACTTAGCTCTCTAAACCATCTCCTCAGCCCTGCTGGCTGTATCTTTTCTAGGGTGTTGGGGGGTCTTTTTGAGACAAGGTTTCCCTGTAGCCCCAGCTGGCCTGGAACTCACTCTGTAGACCAGGTTGGCCTTGAGCTCACGGAGATCCACCTGCCTCTGCCTCTCAAGTCCTGGGATTAAAGGAGTGATCCACCGTGCCCGGCCAGCTGTATCTTAAGAACTGCCTTAATCACCAGGAATGAACATCCTGAGGCTTCACCCCCTTCATCTCCCTACCTCCCCTGGAGCCCTACTAAGGCCCCCCAAGGTTTCACAGCCCACCCATCCCTTGGAGAACTTGGGTTCTCTCCTTGCACCAAACCAGGCATCAAGACTGAGTGGAGACCTGATCACTCGCCCTTCCCCCCAGCCTTTCCCTCTGATGGATATGTCTCTACTGAGCCACTGCCTACAACAGTGTACCAAGGTTGGAGTTTTTCCTGTTGCACAAGAACTCAAAGAATTGCTTCACCTTGAACAATGTCCTGGGATTGCCACCAGACCCAGAAAGGAGCGATAGCACCCTGGTGTTTCTGAACCTCAGCCCCCACAGGGCACGTGGAGCCCTGAGAGGGAATGTGAACCTCCCGCTTCCTTTTCTCTCTCTGACAAGAGTAATTGGCACTGTCAGTCCTGAATCCCAACACTTCCCATCATGCAATTGTCAAACCTCTAAATTAAGACCTTGACTCTGTGGTGTAGAATAACAACCATGCTCTATTTTGGCCAAGTTAAATGACCATCTCAGGATTTCAAGTCTTGCCAGGTTACAAGATCACATGTGTGCTGAAAAGGCCTGCCTTGCCCTGGCCCTGAGAGAGCTAATGTGTGAGCAAAAGACACAAAACAGGCTTCACTCAAGACAGAGCATCAAATAGTAGGCGGCTGCTTCCTAGAGGGTCCCGGAGGGGAACTTGTGGGCAGCTCACAGCTCCTCTGAGGAGTCTAAGGGGACAGCCTGGTCCTGGGTATGCCACCACAAAACGGAACTGTGGCACTGGTTGCCTTCATCGCTTTTCTGCCAAAAGCTAAAGAATCATGCAAGAACAAACCTCGACTTGGCCCCCAGCCGAGTATTCACACTCAAAGGTAGCCGTCCCTGAGGGTGAACAGGCTTAGTGACTACTCTGATAATGGCAAGTCCCAAAAGATGCCAACCCTAGCCAGACCTCTGACTTCTCACAGGCAGTGTGTGTGCTCCCAAAGCAGCTCAGAGAAGGGAACGAGAGCTGAGGCAGCTGAGGCTTCCTGTTGATGGCAAGCACATGAACTTGGAAGTGGGGCCTGCAGACCTGGCCAGCAACTTGCCCATGAGCTCAGAAAAGAGTCAGAACCACTGCTTTGTAGCTCACAGAAGCTACTGGTGAGAGTAACTGTCACGCTGAGCTTCAGTCCTGAGGCTGTTTTTACATAGCAATTGATATGTTGGGAGCATTTTCTAGAAACTAGGAATAGACGGTGTCCTCGTTCGCTTTTCTGTTGCTGTGATAAACTCCACTATCAAGAGCAACTCGGGGAGGAAAACAAGTTACAGTCGATGGTCAAGGGAAGCAGAGACAGGAACAGGAGGTGGAAACTAGGCAGAAACCATGGAGGAGTGAACACTGCTTACTGGTTTGCTCCCAGGCTCACCCGCCTAGGAACAGCACCGCCCACAGTGGGCAGGGCTCCTACAAAGATTAGAAATCAAGAAAATGCCCCACAGCCAATTGGATGAAGAAAATTCTCCAGTTGAGGTTCCTTTTTCCAGGTGGTCAAAGGCCAGCCATCACAGAAGGCAATTCCCTATGTGCGAGCCTCCTCCCAGGCAGTGCGGCACCGCAGCCCGCTCCCTCCTGGTCTCTATTCCTCCAATTCCTATGTGTCCACGTCCGACCCCAGTTCCTCCCAGGGCTCAGGCAGTTACTGACTTGCTACCTGTATCTCAAAGCAGGTGAGGATGGACTCTGAGGGGGTAGTCCGTGCTCTCCGAGGGAGGAGCTGAAGCTGGGACCTCAGGATGGCATGCTGCCTGGGCCTCTCCCTGCCCCCTTGTCCTGCTTCAGCCCCTTCACCGGCTTCTAGGAGCTCCACCTTTCTGAATCCTTTGTGCTTGGCCCTCACAGGAACCCAATTCAAGATCCTTGTGCTGAAATCTGTCTGCTTGAAAAACAGAGTCACCAGGTCCTGAAAAACATGCCTCTATTCCCATAATTAACGAAGAAAAATTTTAAATCAAGAAAATATAAGCATACAACTTCAATTGTATAAATGATCCAGTCCTTTTTCAAAAACTATTTACCAGGCCTCTGATGTTAAAGACCATGAAACAAATTATTTAGAGGCCTTGTGAGAAAGCACTTGGATAGAAATATCAGTCTCTTATGAAATTTTGAGCCTGCCGTGTAATGGACCTCTGAGGTCAACAAGAGCTGCCCAAGGTGGCTAAGGCCTGACCTTTGGCTGGACTTTGTTGATAAAGGATGCTCAACCATTGTTCAGTAGGTAATAAATTAGTTATCAGAGAGCCAGAGTATAAATTTATTCACTGTTTTTACATTCATGTTTTTCTGAAGCATTTCAAGTCAATCACATATTAGTGAAAAAGAGGCTGAACTGACAGACAAGTCTAGAATCAGTAGCAACAATTTCAGATCACAGTCTCTGACAGTTCGGAAGACAGGCAATGGTTACGTGAGTCTGCAGAAGTGACCTTCTGCCCCCCCCCCCCCCCAGCTAGAGCTGTGATGGTGGCAGTAGACCACAAGACCAGTCAGACTCCCTTTCCTCCCTCCATCTGACAGAGATGGAACTGTGGGAGCTTCACACGTGACCCCAGCCATGTTCAGCACTCAGCAGCCCCCATTGCTTCCTTTTTCCTTGTTTTATTTTTCTGAGACAGGGTCTTGCTGTGTAGCCCAGGCTGGCCTGGAACTGGCCACATAGCCCAGTCTGGTCTTATACTCAATGCACCTGCCTGAGCCTCTGAAGTGCCCGCCATGCCCGGCCCTCTTTGCTATCTTGATTCAGTACCCTAGAAGTCAGTTCCTTTCCTGGGAAGTGGGTCATGTTAAAAATAAATGAAAACTATCCTTAGAAAGAACACAACACACTGTGTTTACAAATCCGTTAGAAAACATAAACATCCTAAAATTGCAACCAGAAAAAGATATGAAAAGATTAGTCACAAAAGAAGACTATGAAGCCATTTATTCCTTATTTCTGTATGTGTAGGAATGTACTGTCTGCATGTAGGTTTGTGCACCCGTGTCGTGCAATGCTGCAGAGGTCAGAAGATGGTGTCGGATTCCCCTGGAACTGGAATTCTCCTAGAATTGGAGTTTCAGATGGTTCTTGGCCACCATGTGGGTGCTGGGGATCGAACCCGGGTCCTCTGTAAGAGGGGTTGGCGCTCTTAACCACTAGGCCATCTCTCCAGCCCATGAAGCCATTTTAAAACCAATGTCATGTCAGATGTGGTGGCGCATGCCTTTAATCCCAGCACTGGGGAGGCAGAGGCAGGCAGATCTCTGTGAGTTCAAGGCCAGCCTGGTCTACAGAGTGAGCTCCAGGCCAGCTGGGACTAAAGGGAGACCCTGTCTTAAAAATACCAAAAAAAAAAATCCAAATATCAAAAACCAATTTCATGCTTCAATTTCCAGCACCCACAAGGCAGCTAACAACTGTCCATAACTCCAGTTCCAGGGGATCCGATGACCTCTTCTGACCTCCAAGAGCATTGCTTGACAAGGGCGCACTTACACACATGTACGCCGTACACTTAAAAACATAAAAATAAAATTAATAAATATTTTACATATATATATAATATATATATATATATATACAATTTAAAAAGACATTGATTCCATTGATCAAATTGGCACTTCAGAAACAATTTTCTGATACAGGAAAAAGATACTGGTGATGAGCCCCAGATTGACTAACACCACAGTGACATCAGAACATGCAAAAACACTAAAAATGATGGGAATCTTGGACCAAGAGGCCACATATATGAAATGTTCAGAGGCCAGGAGGTGAGGATTGGCGTTGAGATGCTGATAACGGATCCAGTCAGCTGCTGGGTGATCCCTGAGCACCCACCAGGACCGCAGCTTTGATGGCCCTGGGGACTTAGAGAACAAGAGAGGCAGATAATCCTGCTTTGTGGGGCTCACATTCCAGAGGGTGCTGGTGCCGAGCACCTGAGCTTGGCAGGGTGACTGGCAAAACTCCACCACCTTTTCCTTTGTTTTGTTTTTCCCTGCGTTATCATGGTGCTGTCATGTTCAGCATATCACTCTCACAGACGCCACATGCCACAGACACCAACACGCTTCATAACCGAGATTGTAATTAAGTATATAACCAAGCCACTGCGTGTGCTAGAGTTCTCTCTACACCCCCAACCCTCTCTTCAGAGGGGTGTGTGTGCGTGTCTGTCTGTCTGTCTGTCATCTCACTGTATGATCCAGGTGGGCCTCAGACTTGACATCCTCCTACTTCAGCCTCCCAAGTGCTGAGCTGACAGTTGTGCACCACTGTGCCTGGAATAATTTTTATTGCTGTTATTACGGTGCCGAAGATTGAACCCAGGCCTGGCACGTGCTAGGTGGGTGCTCCGCCACTGAGTTCTAACCCCATTCCCTCTTTGACCTGGGGTCATCTCAAAGAGCCTCACCCCTCGCCACTCTTTTCCGGCTTTGCCTTGCCACTTGCTCTTGGACAGTGTGACTTGCTCTTTCCTTCCAGGGGTTGGATGTGGTCTCTCTGTTGGGTTAGATTTAGGTTAAATGGTGGTGACAGAAAGGCCTCGAGGTGTTATACACTTCCCTCTGTGTGGTTTGATTATTCGGTTAATTGGGAAGCTTCTAGGTTACCCCAACATAAAAGTATAGTCCTTTGCAGCAAATAAGTTAACCACAGTGTATAAGCTTCCTTTTTCTTCTAACCTTTCCTCTAACCCTTCACTTGGTGGCTTTTAACACACATTGGTGGTTTTTCCTGAATCAAAGATGTTCAAACAGCAAGATGCTGATGTTCTAACTGTCCTTCTACTTGTCAGCTGAGATTTCCTGCATTAAAACAAACGCTGTGGTGCCTGTTGGTCCGTTTTAGTTTTTAAGTGTATCACCATGGATTTTTTTTTTCTATTTTAAATTTTTATTTTTATGTGTGCAAGAGTTTTCTCTGCATGTATGTAAGTGCACCCATGCATGCAATGCCCATGGAGGCCAGTAGAAGGCGTCAGGTCCCCTAGAACTGGAGTTATAGATAATCGTTAGCCAGCAACTGGGTGCTGGGAATCGAACCTGGGTTCTCTGCAAGAGCAGCAAGTGTTCCTGCCCACTGAGCTCTCTCTCCAGCTCCAGACTCTTTTTTAAAATGCACTGTGGTTTTTAATCTGTTATTATTATATTCATGATACTAAACCTCACAAATTAGGCACTGGGATCCCCTGCAGTCTTCAACACTGTCTCTTTCATGTGTCTTTTCCCATCTTTGGCAAGATGTTTTCCACACATCTCCTCTACATTTCACATTCCAGATGTGGAGTTGGCCATTTTCCCAAGGTCCCTAGGTCCATTTCATGGTACTTGGAAACTAACATTTGAGTTCTAGTTGTGCTTGTTAGTGCTGGCAGGCCCTGGTTTCTACCATGCTTCAGCAGGCAGAGCTAGGAAGGGGCTGTGTGTTCATATCACTGGATAGGAACAGCATTCTCTCCCCACACCAACACCACCTTTCAGTTTTTGAGACAGGATCCTGCTACATAGCCTGGACTGCCCTGGACCTGGTGACCGTCCTGCCTCGGCCTCACAAGAACTGGTATCAAAGGCATGCACCAGCACTCTGCTCCTTTCTTCTTACTCTCCATTCCATATTAACCCCTCATTTTCCTAACAGGGAGACCCTGACTCCCAGCATCAATGTTGAAGGCTATTGGTCTAGTTTACAAATACAAGGAAAAGCATTTCAAAGTTACACCACCTCCACCAGAACAAACCGCCTATCTACTATGCTGGTCCCCAGGGCTGCTGCCACCAAGACCCAGACACTGGAGGCCTAAGCACCGCAGCCGTTGGCTCTCAAAGTTCTGGAGACTTGCTCCCTCCACAGGCTGTGGCCGGCACCTGTTCCTGCATCTCCCGGCACTTGATGGAAGTTACAGCCCTTGGCACTCCCAGGCTGGTAGAGGTCATTCCAATCTTTGCCACTGTCTTCAGAGAGTCCCCTCTGTGGCTGTGGCTGTGGCTGTGGCTGTTTTTCCTTCCTGTCAAGTCACCAGTTAGTGGACTGGGCCCATCTCAGATGATCTTATCCTAACTTGATCACACCTGCAAAAACCCTTTTTCCGGACAAGTCGCACTCACAGGCCTCAGATTGAGAACTTGAACATATTTTTTCAGGGGGACACAGTTCAACTCCACTACTAGTGGATTTTTCAAGAATTATTTGTTGTTTCAGTCCTGGGATGACTCTCAATAATAGTATAAAGACAGAGTGCTATGTTTAAAAAATTCAAATAAATTTTATTTATTTAGTTGGTGCTGAGCTAGAGCACAAGGCCTTGTGCGCAGTAAGCACACACTCCTGCTCCGAGTCTCCGCCTCCAGTGCCATTTGAATTCATTTTTCCCTGGTGGCTGTGTTATCAGCTTGATCTTCACTTATGCCATTTATTGGTTTGCTTACTGCGTACTCTTAGATGTTCTTTAACATGTGAACATGTAGAAGAACCCCCGGGAGTGAAAACCGCGCAGAGAGGGGCCCTCAGGCAGCCTTTGTCTTCGCCCTCTCTGGAAGTAGTCATTTTTATTAATTTCACTTTTTTCCTGTGATTCCCTTTCTTTTTTGGCAGGGGTGGTGGGAGGGGCAGTCACATGTGCACCATGCACGTGGAGGTCAGAGGAGATCTCTCAAAAGTGGCTTCTCTCCTCCCATCATGTCGATCGACCAGGGATCAAACCCAGATCAGGCTTGGTGGCAAATGTCTTTACCCACTGAACCGTCCCACCTGCTGGGTATCTATATATGCTTTTCGAACAGCACCTTGCTTCTTCAGCCAACACTGGAAATCACTTCCGTTTAGCTCGGTGAACATTTTCTCACATTTATTTCTACACCTGCATCTCGTTGGATTGTATAAAACTACTATACCATTTGTGGGGCTGGAGAGATGCCTCAGCAGTTAAGAGCACTGACTACTCTTGCAGAAGACCCGGGTTCGATTCCCAGCACCCACATGGCAGCTAAGAACCGTCTTTAAGCAGGGCATGGTGGCACATGCCTTTAATCCTAGCATTCGGGAGGCAGAGGCAGGCGGATCTCTGTGAGTTCAAGGCCAGCCTGGTTTACATAGAGATTTCCAGGCTAGCTGGGGCTACAGGGAGACCCTGTCTCAAAACAAACAACAACAAAAAACTATACTGTTTGTCCAGCCAGTCTTCTTGGGTGGAAACTTAGGTTGACATATGGCTCTGAGAAATAATGAGCCAGTGGATGGCTTCCACATTTCAGGGATGTGTCTTCAGAGTAAATTCCAGAGACTTGTGGAGACAAAAACTAAACGCATACTTCCAGGAATTTTTCTTCAATTCCCAGTGACTACTTCCCTGACTTTTATGTTTAATCACAATGGATTTCAGAGACGCAAATTCACAGCTCTCTGCCTTTAAGAGGCAGGCATGAAGGGAAAAAGAGCACAGGACTAAACCCAGGGTTTGGCTAGGGGAGGGACCGGCATACTCTAAGGTGCTCTCCAAGGAAGGGTTTTGTTTTTTTTTCCATTCTATTCTGTCATTTTTCTGACTGCCACCCATGAAGCAGACCTGCCCCTCTTCTGATAAGAATTTAGCGACTTTTAGAGGAAATTCTACTGCTGACAGTTGGAGCCCCTTTTCTTTTATAAGAACAAACGCCAATGTCACATAGACGCCTAGTCGTCTCTACCAAGTCAAAGACCCTCCACTGAGACCCCCACAAAAAAGAAATAAGAGCACTCTTAAGGACCATCCTTTTAGCCTGAGCTAAATAGAGAAAGGGGCTGGGAGATCCTGTCGACTGTGACAAATCAGAGCCACTCCAAGGGCTGAGCAACATTTTAGAAATAACAAGAACTTAACATGCAGTCTTCCCTGCATGGAAAATATGAGACACAGCTTTTAAAAGCAGGAAAAGCTGCTGCCCCTGGTCAGTTGAGGGAAGAGACGAGCAGAAAGGGGGGGGGGGGCAGAACCAGGAGCCCAGCCTCGCTTCTTGCTGGCAAATGGATTTTTCGCCCTGGAAAATAGTAGCATATTAGCTAAGCTCCCTCCAGGGAGCAGGAAGGAGAGATTTGCTTTAACGGATAGAAGGAACATGGATTAAAGATGGCATTTGTGGTTAAGGGGTGCTGACAGGCACTGGGAGGGGTCCCCCATACCTGCCTCAATCAGCAGCTGTGCAAGGAACCTCAGGGACATGCCAAGTGCGATGCTCAGCAGCCAGGACAGAAGTCAGTCAGGATATCCCTGCCTCCAAGTTCAGTCCAGTAGGCCAGCAATTCAGCTTTCCAGTCAAGAGAGATTAGAGTCCTAAAAGGCCCAGCCAGCTCCACTTCTGGAAGATGGTGCAGGGGCCTCCTGAGGAAGAAGCCTCAGCCTCGGGTTCGAAGGAGATGAGCCGGGGTGGGATCATGGGCCTGCACCAAGAGTTTTGGAAAGAAAAGGGCAATTTCTGGAAAAGGGATTATTTTCTTCCTAGAGTATCAGTTAAGAGCCTTAATGTTAAGGATGCCAGGAAACAACTTACAATGAAATTTGGGTTCATGATTTTCTGGAAATGAAAGTTAATTTCTGGAGATTGATGGATATGACAGATTGAGATATTTTCCCCCAGGTAAAGTGGGAGAGTGCTGAGCAGCCAGCCCCACCCATCGCCAGCTCCCCCAGCTTGCCTGTGGTTACAAGGCACTTTCAACTCACACTCTAAATTTATGCACAATGAAAGATTGATGTTTTTAAAGTAACTTTTTTCCCTGGTTATGTAAGTGACACATTTATTGCAGAAAAAAATTCAAGCGCATGAGTAAAAAGAGGGAAAGTCCCTCCGAGTTCAGCCAACCAGCTTCAAGCACTGTGCGGTATTTTCAGGGATGGTCCTTTCTCCTTTCAATTATTTCTTTTTTGTTTTTTAATATTATTATTCTCTGTGCATGCACACATGATGGGGTGCCACGGGCTATAGTGCATGGACAACTTTCAGAAGCCTGTTCTCTCCCTTTCCCACTGAGCCATCTTGCTCGCCCCTCTATCCGTGGTTTTTAAATTATTTTTAATTTTTATGTGTATGGGTGTATTGCCTACATGTGTGTAAGGGCATCCGTGTTGTACAATGCCCTCAGAAGTCAGAAGAAAGCACCAGATCCTCTGGAACTGGAGTTATGGATGGTCATTAGCTGCCATGTGGGTGCTAGGAATCAAACCTGGGTCCTCTGCAAGAACAGCCAGTGCTCTCAACTGCTGAGCCATCTCTCCAGCCCCTCTATCCATCTTTTTAAAAGAATATATGCATACTTAAAATTCTATGCTTAAAGTTGACTTATAAACAAAATAAAGGAGGTCGAGTGACCCATGCTTATAACCCAGCACTTGAGGGTCAGAGACACAGGACCATCCAAAATTCAAGACTGGACTATGTAGTAAACTCTAGGCCCACTGAGTGAGAACCTGTCTCTAGAAAGAAAGGAAAAAAGAGGTCAGGTTATTTGCTTTTAAAAAAAATATAAAGGTTGGGCATGGTGGCGCACGCCTTTAATCCTAGCACTTGGGAGGCAGAGGCAGGTGGATCTTTATGAGTTCAAGGCCAGCCTGGTTTACAGAGTGAGTTCCAGGACAGCTGGGGCTACAGGGAGACCCTGTCTCAAAAAGACCAAAAAATATATATAAAATAAAAGAATAAAATAAAATAAAAAATATAAAGGCACACCAGGTGTGGTGGCACACACCTTTAATCCCAGCACTCAGGAGGCACAGGCAGGCAAATCGCTGTGAGTTTTCAAGGCCTGGTCTACATAGTGAGTTCCAGGCCAGCTGGGGCTACAGGGAGACCCTGTCTCAAAAAAGACCTAATTAATTGATTAACTGTTAATTAATTTATTTATATAGCAAGTTCCAGGACAGCCAGAGCTACAGGGAGATCCTGTCTTAAAAAGACCAAAAATTGGGCTGGAGAGATGGCCTAGTGGTTAAGAGCGCCGACTGCTCTTACAGAGGACCGGGGTTCGATACCCAGCACCCACATGGCGGCCGAGAACCGTCTGAAACTCCAATTCCAGGAGAACTCCAGTTCCAGGGGAATCCGACACCCTCTTCTGACCTCCGCGGCATTGCACGACATGGGTGTACAAACTTGCATGCAGACAGTACATTCATACACATACAGAAATAATTAAAAAAATAAAAAAGACCAAAAATTAATTAATTAATTAAAATATAAAGACACTACCAGACATGGTGGCACACGACCCTAATCCCAGCACTCAGGGGGCACAGGCAGGCAAATCACTGTAAGTTTTCAAGGCCTGGTCTACATAGCGAGTTGCAGGCCAGCTGGGGCTACAGGGAGACCCTGTCTCAAAAAAGACCTAATTAACTGATTAACTGTTAATTAATTAATTAATTTATTTACATAGCAAGTTCCAGGATAGCCAGAGCTACAGGGAGACCCTGTCTCAAAAAACAATGAAAAATAATATATATATTCATCTCTTCAGACACCTACTCAGATTATTCAAAAATCATTTTAACATTTCAGCATTCCATAGGAAAGATATGTCACCATTTAAACAGTTTGGTGGAAGACAGTAAAGTAGTTCTGTGCAAGCACAAGGACCTGTGTTCAGATCTTCAGCACACATGTGAAAAGCCAGGCATGGCAACCCTGGAGACGCAGAGGCAGGAGGATCTCTGTGGTTTGCTGGCAGGCCAGTCTAACCTGACCTGCGAGCTCCTGGTTCAGAGAGACACCAGGTATCAAAATAAATAAGTAAATAAATAAAATAAGATAGAGAGCAATTGAGGAAGATACCTGACGTTGACCTTTGGCCTTCACAAATGTGTGCATGGGTCCTGCACACACATGCACACCCACCCACATGCATACATTACATACACTACAAACACAGTCAACCTTCTGTAAATGGATAGTCAATTCACGTGGCTCCCAATGCTGCAGTGTTATAAACAGCACTGTATAAATATCCTCACAGCTGGTGCTGTACGGTTTTTCTTTCTTTCTTTTGCACAGACATAATAGGTCATTGGGATATATTCCTAGACTGTCTTTACTGTAGAGCATGAACATTCACAGATATACAGTACAGCGCTGCCAGACAGCCCTCCAAAAGGTTACATCAACTCGAATTCCCACCCTCCCAGAGGCAGGAGGCAGCTGTTGCACTTTGGCAGTCAGTGGCTCTACACTTGTAAAAACTCTTTGCTGTGTTTCTGACATGCCTTTGAAATGCCACACTTTTTCCTCTGTGACATCTGCTTATTTTGTGCTAAGCTGTCTGCCAGCAGATTCTTCAAAATAGAAACATCAATACTAACCAAAAGCTTTGAATTCCAGGGAAGAAAATCATTTTGTAAATGTAATGAGGGCCAAACAAGGACAGGATACCTATCAATTTGATGGCACACCTTCCTGTGTCTCTAACATCTTCTAAAATAGCTGGTCTCCATCAGAAACATATTGCTCTGGGATTAGAGAAATGGCTCAGTGGTTAAGAACACTGGCAGCACCTGCAGAGGACCCAGGTTCAGTTTCTAGCACCCACATGGCAGCTAATAACCATCTGTTGCCAGGAGATCTATTGCCCTGTTCTGGCCTCCCTGGGCATTGTATGACCTGGGTCCACTTATATACATGCAGCCAAAACACTCATACACATTAAAATAAATATACTGATCTTCCCAAAAGACTCCTAATCCTTGAGGAATCAGTACTGGTAACCCAACAAAAACAGGATGGTAGCCAGGCGTGGTGGCGCATGCATTTAATCCCAGCAATCAGGAGGCAGAGGCAGGCAGATCTCTGTGAGTTCAAGGCTAACCTGGTCTACAGAGCGAGTTCCAGGACAGCTGGGGCTACAGGGAGACCCTGTCTCAAAAAGACCAAAAAAAAAAAAAAAAGAGCGTGGAGGGTGGACAGATGGCTCAGTGTTTTTAAAAGCACTGGCTGCTCTTGCAGAAGACCCAGGTTCAGTTCTCAGCACCCACATGCCAGCTCTACCTCTAAGTTACAGGCTATATGATGCCCTCTTCTGGCCTTTGCAGGCGTTGCATGACACAGGTGTTCTTACATGCAGGCAAAACACTCACACATAAACTAAAAGAAAATATTTTTTTAGATGGGCATAGTGGTGCATGCCTGTGATCCTTGCACATTTTAGGTAGAAGCAGGAAGCTCAATGTGTTAGTTACTTTTCTGTGATAAAACACCATAACCAAAATTGACTTATGGAAGGAGTTTATTTTGGCTTGTGAGTGGAAGTCCATCAAAGTGGGGAGACACAGCAACAAGTGGCAGACCTGGGGGCCAGGGCAGGAGACAGAATTCCCATCTTCAATCACAAACAGGAAGCAAAAAGAACAAACTAGAAGTCGGGTGAGCTAGGAACTCTCAAAGCTCATCCTAGGTGATGCGCTTCCTTTAAGAAGTGTGACCCCCTAGGGCTGGAGGGATGGCCTAGCGGTTAAGAGCGCCAACCGCTCTTACAGAGGACCCAGGTTCAATCCCCAGCACCCACATGGCGGCCGAGAACCGTCTGAAACTCCAATTCCAGGAGAACTCCAGTTCCAGGGGAATCCGATGCCCTCTTCTGACCTCCGCTGCGTTGCACGACATGGGTGCACAAACCTGCATGCAGACAGTACATTCATACACATACAGAAATAAATTAAAAATTAATAAAAAAAAAAGAAGTGTGACCCCCTAAAGGTTCCATGTCTTCCCCTAAACACCACCAGCTTGGGACAATGTGTTCAAATACTTGAGCCAACAGGTAACATTTCTTATTCAAGCCATCATGCTCAGAAATTCAAGGTCAATGGGGCATGGTGTTTCAAGCCTTTAATCCCAGCACTTGGGAGGCAGAGGCAGGTAGATCTCTGAGTTCAAGGCCAGGCTGGTCTACATAGCGAGTTTCAGGCCAGCTGGGGCTACAGGGAGACCCTGTCTCAAAAAAAAGAAAGAAAGAAAGAAAGAAAGAAAGAAAGAAAGAAAGAAAGAAAGAAAGAAAGAAAGAAAGAAAGAAAGAAAGAAAGAAAGAAAGAAAGAAAGAAAGAAAGAAAGGAAAAGAAAGAGAGAGAGAGAGAGAGAGAGAGAGAGAGAGAGAGAGAGAGAAAATAATTTAAGGTCATTCTTGGCTACATAGTGAATTTGAGGCTCAAGGGCCCAAAGAGTTTTACTGTGTTGAATAAATGGTTCTAGTAATGCGTCTCCACTTCAATGGTGAATATGTTCTCCTACTTTCAATTGTGTACAGACTGCTTTCAGCAACATGGGCCTGAACTGGAGCGAACTATATAGTTTATAAGACGTTTCAAATGAATAACTCCAAATATAAGAGTGATTATTCTAATTAAGAATACATGACCCCCATAGTTATAACCTAGAACATAGATTATATACACCTAGACAACTCCTAAATTCCATCCTCAATGTATCCTAGAAATTACAATATGCATTCCTTCCATCCCCTGGCTCTAGTGTGCTCCTGTTGACAAAAGCCATGACATCACCCTCAGGCAATAATCTCCATAATCTACATGCTATAAACACCTTGGTTAGAAATATTCCAGAGGAACCCTATCTCAGACTTCATTTCTACAGTTTTAGATAAACACGCAAATGTTGTAACATCTCAATTAATGAGTTTGGGGGAAGCCTGCTTGGGGGAATACATTTCTATCAAGGCTGCATCTCATAATTGAAGATCTAGGCACCACTTATCCAGTGTTTTCAAGACTCCCAGGACACATGAAGTATCAAGATGCCTTGGAAAATTCAACATTTTACCAGCCAAGTGACATTCCCCACCCTGCCTTGCCAGCTTGGAAGTAAAGCAAAATCCTCTATTGACTCGGAAAATGTATTTACCATGGCAATACGAAGCCCTAAGAGGATGGACCTGCTTTCCATGGCCATTACAATCCATCCAGAGCTTGCAGGTCTCCCAGTGCCAGGCAAGGGTTTGGTCACAGCTCCTCATCCCTGTGGCCTTTCCCCTATTTAGCCAAAAGCACAAATTTCCACCATAGCAACCACATTGGGAAAAGACAAACACAAAAACAAACACCCTTCACTCCACAGAAAGACCAAATACAGCTTTACTGGGTTTGAGAGCTCAACACAACAAATCACGGCTACCTCCCTCCAGCTGGAAGCAGCCATCTCAGGAGCCAGCAAGTTGTTCCCCCCGAAGTCAGCTAAACAAGCCTTTGGACAAAGAAGCCTAATGTACAATGGCAAGGACCGTCAGTGCTACAACACAGGAGAAAAGCCTGAAGTGTGGGCTCTACAGCTCATAGCTGCCTCTTTACCTGTGTTCACTGACTGTTCTAGTTTCTTTTCAATTGCTGTGACAAAACACTCTGACCAATACCAACTTGGACAGAAAAGGGTTTATTTGACTTACAAGCACAGTCCATCATCAAGGGAAGCCAAGGCAGGAATTCAGGGCAGAAACCTGAAGCACAGGCCATGGAGGAATGCTGCTTACTGGCTTGCTCCCCTGGCCCATGCTTAGCCTGCTTTCTTATACAAGACCACCTGACCAGGGGTGGCACCACCCATGGTGGGCTGGGCCCTCCCACATCACTCAACAATTAAGAAAATACCCGACAAATGTGGTCAAAGGCCTATATGATGGAGAAAATTCCCCAACTGAGGTTCCCTCTTC
The DNA here is from genome assembly GCA_009823505.1 of Rhizomys pruinosus. Lineage (NCBI taxonomy): Eukaryota > Metazoa > Chordata > Mammalia > Rodentia > Spalacidae > Rhizomys > Rhizomys pruinosus. The sequence continues at coordinate 3,510,465 of VZQC01003012.1, read as the reverse complement.
CTAGGTGTGTCAAGCTGACAGGTGAAGTTATCCAGCACACCGAATTGTCTCTCTCAGTGCCTCCCCCCAGATGTATGGGAGGCCAGGGCTGCAAAAGTAAACAAATATTCACAACTCACAACAAACCTCCCCAAGAAGTTCAGGGGTAACAGAATATGCTAACAGAGTTAAGGGCTGGACTGTGGAAACGTTTCCCTGCTGTCCTCAGCCTGGGGTGGGCATTGACCCATCACACAGTGAATTCCCAGTGAGATGCTGGGAATCACTGAGGATAATGGGTATATGCATGAGGCTAGGGGGAGAATTCACCTACTAAGTGTGTTTAGGGCAGGTGGAAGGGGCAGGGAGGGAGGCTGGTGGGAAAAAATGGCCACTGTGCTTTAAATCAAAGCTAGGGGTGATTTGCACGACGACCAGGGCTCCACCTTCAGTTTCAATAATTTGCTAGAGGCCCTCACAGAATCCACCAACTGCTGTAAACACACGTTACAGTGGCTACTGTGCAGGACACATTCAAATCAGCAGAGGAAAGAAATGAGATCTGCATGGAGATGGCGGAGCTAGGGGAGTTAGACAGACAGACAGACAGACAGACAGACACAAAGTGAGTGAGAGAAAAAGAGAGAAAGAGAGAGAGAGAGAGAGAGAGAGAGAGAGAGAGAGAGAGAGAGAGAGAGTATACCCCACAGTCTTCTCTTCTGCCATGGAGCCTGGGACAACACTGACTTTCCTGCACAATGACTGACAATACAGATTAAGTATTGTCAACCAGAGAAACTCACCTGAGCCCTTGCAGTTTGGTTTTCTGGTGGGGATTTGATGGCTGCGTAAGTGGCTGGCCCATTTTCCTCCCTCTGGAATCTAACCCCATGCCACGTGCCCTACAGCCCCCTCTTTATCTCGGGTGGCCCAAGGCCTTCAGGGTGACCAAACACATGACCTCCAACAACTCAAAGTTTACTTCCCAGTAACTTTGGGCCAAAGACCTCTCTTGGGGTAAGATGAATTCTCAATACAGAACTGGGCTGATTCTGCGACAATCCCATATTTACGAATTATCTCCATTATGTGAAGGGAGCGAGGTACCACTTCAAACTCCCAAGCACACGAGGAGTCACTGCAAAGTCCTGTAGGGTTACATCTTTCCACCCACCAAGTTGGGGCTTACCCGGAGCAGCCTGTTCTTTTCCTCTCTTCCACAATGTCAGAGCTCTAAGTCATTCTTGAGGCTGTAGTCCTCTATATATTGACTGCTGATGTCTGGATGGATTGAACTTGTTGATTTTCAAAGCCAATAAAAGGTCTTTTGAAAGCAACAGAAATAAACTACTGTGTTTATGGATTAAGGAGACAGATAATTCAAAGAGATCGGGAGACTGTTTTGAGAAGTTTGAAAGATATATTTGAAGAATGTATTTTAATTTCAAAAGAAATGCAGGGCATTTTCCTACGAGATGGGATAGTCTGATAGTGTACTATGTGACTCTGAAAATACAGCATGTAAAAATATACAGTTTCTGGGGCTGGGAGTGTAGGTCAGTGGTGGAGTATTTGCCCAGCATGCAAAACACCCTGGGTTTAATTCCCTGTACAAAAAAATTTAGTTATGTTCTTTATTCTATAATAATTGTATTGACTTACTATCATATGCATCCTAGTTACCTTTCTGTTGCTATAACAAAATAGCCTGACCTTTAGTCCCAGCACTTGGGAGACAGAGGCAGGTGGATTTCTGTGAGATTGAGGTCGGCCTGGTCTACATAGTGAGTTCCAGACCAGCTAGGGCTACAGGAGACCCCTGACTCAAAAACAAACAACAAAACAAACGAACAAACAAACAAATCCTTGACACAATGCCACTTAAGGGAGAAAGGGTTTATTTAGTTCACAAATCCAGGTTCTAGTCCATCACATCTGGGAAGTCAGAGCACCCAGATCCAAGACAGCTGGGCACACAACATCCAAGGTCAGGATTGGTGAGAACATGCATGCCTAGCCCTCTGTACTCTTACAAAGGCAAGCACCCCAAAGCAGGGTGTGGTGCCCCCACCTTCAGTCTGGGCCTTCCCACATTAATTAAGGCAATCTAGAGAATCCCCAAGACATGCCTACAGGCCAATCCGATAGAAACAAGCCCTCACTGAGCCGCCTCCTAGGTGACTTGAGGCTGTGTCCATCTACAGTTAAACTAACCATTGCAATGCCCTTCCGAATCTGCCTTAGCTACCCAGGAGACCCTGGGCTTGTCATTCAACCCTCTTTCCTGCTTCTGTTGAACAAAAGGGTCGGACTCCCATTGTCTCTGAGCTCTGTTCTCTCTGAAATTCTTTCCCTGATCTGGAAGTTGATAGACATAAACAAAGATGCCTGAAGGCTGGGGTTGCAGGAGATGGTTTATCTGTTAAGAGCACTTACTGTCCTTCCAGAGGAGGCAGATTTAGTTTCATAACACCAGTCCATAACTCCAGTTCCAGGAGATCCAACGCCCTCTTCTGGCCTCCGCAAGCACTGCATGACCCAAGTGCACTAACATACATGCAGGCAAAACACTCATACACATAAAAATAAATTTAAAAACTTAAAGCCAATGATTACAACCCCAGAGAAGACATAAATAGCATTTAGACAAAATACCTAAGATAATTACACATTTCTTTTTAAAAACGTATCATTAAATTATTCACAAATACATGTGGAGGACCTACTACGTGCCACTGTGAACAAATGGGTGAAATATTTCTCAGTGCCTTATTTTGTGAACAGTTCAGAGCAAAATGTCAGTGAGGTAGAGATTTTAATAATAGCTTTCCTAATAAGCACTAAATATGATAGGAAATAGAACGTGGGAAATCTAGCTTAAGGTTACACGCCTCGGAACTCAGTGACTTTCTAAACTGATTTTATAATTAGGAGAATATTTTTAGCTTAGTTTTCAACTGGAAGATTTTATTATATTCATGTTAATGTATGTAATTTCACTTCAGTATTTTCGGATTTTTAGAAAAGTTGCACAGAGTCTCTGGGGTGCAGCAGAGTGTGAAGGTGACAGCTTCCACTTAGCATCAAGATGAAGGGATAAAGCCAGGCAAAGCAGCAGCCCTGCTCAGATCCTGTGAAACGCTCTTCCAGGGATGCCCGATTACCAGGGCTGGGAGGACACTGCTGCAGTAATGGGGAAAGGGCCTGGTGGGGGTGGCCTCCAGGTAGAGGGCATCACCAGGGGAGCAGAGTCCTGGGGGAAGGAACAGTTCTCAGAGAAGCCCAGAGCCTAGGAAGGTGTGGACAGGCCAGAGCCTCAGAAAGGGTGTGTCTGCAGAGAGCTGGGTTGTGTGTGAGGAGGCTGTGGCCACAATGGGAGTCTGGGCTTTGCCTTCAGGTCGGGGGAGTCCAATAGCAGCATTTAAAACTCAAAGCCCTGGGTCAGAAAGAGGGCAGAGGGAAAGACTAACTGGGCAGAAGAGAGATATTTTTTAAAGAGTGTGTGTGTGTGTGTGTGTGTGTGTGTGTGTGTGCTTTGTATATCCATGAATGTATGCAGGCATCCATGTCTGTGTAGCTGTGTGGAGGCTTAAGGACATCCAGGGTCCTGCTCGACCACCCTCCATCTTATTCTCTGAGACAGAAGCCTTCACTGAACCTGCAATTGGCCAGGCAGCCAGCAATCCAGAGAGGAAAGGTTTTTAATAGTCCAGATATCAAGGAAACAAAACTTCTCTGAGGGGCTTGGGAGACCCAGGGAGCTTAGTAAGTCCTTAGCACATGACGGGAAGCGTGGACACTGAGGCCAGCTCTGCACATCTCCCTGACCTCTGGGCTAGTACCAGGGCAGAGTGCCCAGGCCATGAGCAGGGCTGCCTCCACTTCCAGCTCTATGGGCACACGCATACAGAACTGTGTCGTCCACATGGTGGGGCATGGGCACAGACCACAGAGAGCCTGGAGTTGGCCAACACGCTGTCCTAGCTCCATTTCTGTTGCTGTGACAAACACCATAATCAAAAGCAACTTGGAGGGGAAAGGGTTATTTGGCTTACACTTCCAGATAACAGTGATCACTGAGGGAAGTTGAGGCAGGAACCTGGAAGTAGGAGCTGAAACACACCACGGACGACCACTGTTGTTGTTGTTGATTGGCTTGCTCACTGATTCAAGCTCAGCTAGCTTTCATATACAGTCGAGGCCCACCTGCCTAGGAATGGTACCAATCACTATGTAATCATCCACCAAGAAAATGCCCACAGCCACTGCCACAGGCCAATCCAATCTGAGAAATTCCTCCACTAAAGGTCTTTCCTCCCAGGTGATGCTAGCTAGGTAGCATCAAGTTGACTGTAAAAATCAGCTTCCACAAAACAGCCAGGTGGTGGTACCAATGGGTGGTCTCAAGGCAGGACCACCTTTCCAGTGGGTTTGCAGGGGAAAGCAGTAATCCAGAAAGAATCTTGCCAGGGCATTTGCTTTACTAGGTGTTCCGGTTACCGCTCCTGCTCACAGTTTGAGGCTACACAGTCTACCGCGGCAAGTGGTGGTAGCAGCTGAGGCAGTTGGTCACAGTGCACAGGTTAGAAGCAGAGCTGGTACTCAACTCATTTTCTCCTTTTTATTCAGCCTGAGCCCCAGCTATGGGATGGTGGGTCTCCCATTCTAGAAACACCTTCTACTGCAACCTGGAAATGGCAGTCTCTTATCTTAGTTCCATTTCTGTTGTGATGAAATACCCTGACCAATAGCAACTTAGGAGAGGGATATTTTAGCTCACAGGTCCAGGTTACAACGCATCACTGTGAGGAAGTCAGGGCAGAAACTTGAAGTAGAGAGTCACATCCCAACCACAGTCAGGAGCAGAGAGAGATGCATGTGTGTGGGTGGTCACTGTCTCCTCTAATACAGTCCAGATGTGGGCGGAGCTGGGGGAAGGGGTGGGGGATCTTCCCACCTCAATTAGCTAATCGATACAATCCCCACAGGCCAACCTGGTCATTGAGACTCTCTTCCCAGGTGATTCTGTTTTTAATTCTATTATATAATAGAGCGAGCTCCAGGCCAGCTGGGAGGAGACCCTGTCTCAAAAATACAAAAAAAAAAAAAAAAAAACTATCTCCAAAGAATGAGGAAAGCCAACCAGAGAACATAGCTGCCTCAAAAACGCAGGGACCGGTTAATTTAAACCAATGCCCACGGGTAGAGTGTGGAGGGCGAAGTGCTGAGGAGGACTCTGTTACCCCCCCCCCCTCATCGGGGCTATCTCCAGAATTAGCTCCACAAGCTGTCTGCAGATGAAGGCCGCTCAATGATCTGGGCACCCGCTAAGGGGCACAGGCTGGCCTCCAGCTGAGGAGGCAGGAGACCCTTTGATTCCCACGTCACACCCGAGCTGGCAGCATGATGGATTTCCTAGTGGAGTGGTGGTGCGCCTTAGCCCACGCTCACCGCCAGGAGACTGCAGAGCGGAGCTTGCTTCCCACCTCTACCGCCTACTTCTCCCGTTTATCCGCGAATGAGCTGCAGTAGCTAACAGGAAGATGCAGGTCCCAAGGGTCAATGGAACCCGGCAGGAAAATCAGACAGAGGTTTCAGGGAACCTTGTTTCTCCTTCTCTGGAGCGCAAGGTCCGCCTGTGTCTCGAGTTCTCTGGGTCCCACCAGTCTGGTGAACAGACCCACCCAGGAAAGACTTCCACACTGGTCTCCCACCCTGTGGGTTGACCTCCGACCCGGATCAGAGGGCACACATTCTGGAGGCCAGGGTCAGGTGACAGAAGCGGGATCCAGGAGGTGAACAGTGGTGGGGGCTGCAGAGCGCGCCCGGCGTGGGCAAGGAAAAGGTCGACGAGAAGGTCGACGGATGGGGCAGGGGGTCGCCTCGCCCGCGCCTTCCAGGAAGTGGGGCGGAGTCGCGGCCTCGGGGCCGGCGGGAGAGGCGGCGGGTGGGGACAGCTCGGGCTCCCTCCATCCCCGCGCGCCCAGGCGCCCAGCGGCCGCGGGGGAGGCAGGCGCGGCGGGACGCCGAGTCCACGTGGGGAGCCGCCGGGCCCCTGCACCTCCGCCCCGCCGGCGCCGGCCTCGCCCCCGCCGCGCGCGCCCGGCCCGCCTCCCCCGTTGCCGTGGCAACCCCGGGAGCCTCCAAGCGCGCGCGCGCGTCCGCGGGAGCGCTCCACAGCGGCGGCGGCGGCGGCAGCTCCGGCTCCAGCCGCGCGCTGCGACCTCGCTCCGGAGCCCGCGCGTCGCCCCCGGCCGGGCCCCGGGCCCCCAGCGCGGCCCCCCACCGGCCCCTGGTCCCGCCCCGCCGCCGGTGCCCATGGAGCTGCTGGCTGCAGCCTTCAGCGCCGCCTGCGCCGTGGACCACGACAGCTCCACCTCGGAGAGCGACACGCGGGACTCGGCGGGACACCTGCCCGGCAGGTGAGGGCCGGCGGCGTGCGGGCCGCGGGCAGCTTTCCCTCCTGCGCGCCGGGTTGAGCTCCCCGACCCCTGTGGTCTGTCCAGGTCACGGGCCCGTCGGACCCGCGCCCCCGCCCCGCGTCGGGGGAGCCGAGCGTTCGGGTCCCATAGACGACAGCGCAGTCCCCACCCGGGTCCTCCGGCGCCCCTGTCCTGGACGCTCTGGGCGCGCGTCAGCCGGGAGCCCTCTCTGCGCCCCGCGGCTCCTGGACTCGCTCCTCTCGCTCCGGGCACCGCAGCCGTAGGGGCTCGGGGGACACGGGACGACCAGGGGTGCGGGGTGGCCTGGGGCTGCGGGGCCGTCGGGGCGGCCTTTCCGCGCCACGGGGTGGCCAAGGCTCTCCAAGTTTCCAAGACTCCTGCCTGAGAGCTCGAAAAACACGGTTTGGGCGGGCTGCTGGGGGAGTGAATCACCCCGTCGCGCCCTGGTGGGGACGAAAAGGACTGGTGGGAGCCGTCCGGGCGGACGTGGGGCCGCCACGGTGACCTCGCGGCTCGGACGAGCGCAGGGCAGTGCCCTTGACTGGCAGCCGCTGGTGCCGACGGACACCTCTTGCAAGCTGGCCAAGGTGTGTCGTTGCTTAAAAATAACCAGCCCTTGTCCTCCTCCCTCTCTGGCAGCGAGTCGTCCTCCACCCCGGGAAATGGGACCACACCCGAGGAGTGCCCGGCTCTGGCCGACAGCCCCACCACGCTCACCGAGGCCCTGCAGATGATCCATCCCATCCCCGCCGACTCCTGGAGAAACCTCATCGAACAAATAGGTGGGTCCTGGAGGCTCAGCGCTTCGTTTGGGACACGTGCGAGCAAGCCTGGAGGACTCTGGGGGCCCCTGGCTCCTAGGACTGGATGCGGCTTTTGACGTGCAGGGTTCTAAATGGTTCCGTAGGCAAAACTGCCGCATATTGTTAGTGCTGCACCACTGGGTTCATTTAGCGGTGGATTTTGTTTCGTTTTGTGAGACAAGGTCCCGAACTGTAGCCCTGGCTGGCCCGGAATTCCCTAGGTAGTCCTAGCTGGTCTGGGCCTCATGTATCAGAGTCATGTGTTCTGGGATTACAGGCTTGAGACTCCACACCCGGCTTTAGCGATGGGTTTGATCCTGTTCCCTCTTAGAGAGTTCAGCCTTTTAATTGTAAAAGTCCTCTAGGTTCCCTGTCACTGCTGCCTGGGAGTCAGGGAATGGAGCAATCTGTCTGGAGGGAAAGGATGGAACCTTCCTTGACCCCAGCAGGGAGGGGCTGGAAGGATCTGGAAAATAGCCTGGTGGAGAAGCTGTATTCAGGAGCTCTGGGCGGGCCGGCTGGCTGGGCTGACTTTGCACTCGTGGAAAAGAAAGAGGCAGGAGTATCTGGTGCCCCGCAGGAGGAAGGGAAAGAGATGTCCCCAGCACCTGGAGGTCTGTCTGCTGTCTCCTCCGAAGCTGCCAAGTAAGCACTGTCAGTATTTGGTGGATGGAGAGGGTGTCCCAAGAACTCAAGCCGTTTGCATTTTAAAAAATGCCACCACCGACATCAAACCTATGAATGGTTTCTGCTGATCAGAAAATGATAGTGGTTGCTTTGAAAATATTCATGGATGTTGCCAGAGCCCTCAACATTTAAATAGAAATGTTTAGATTTTGAAAAAAAAAATTCCCCCCAGATATACAAGGATCATCTCCCAGTGCTGAGCGATGGGAGGGACACAGAGTGGAAGTGGAGAAGACTCGGCAGTGGGAAGACCTTTGGGTAGCTGGTCTTCTCTGGCAAGGAGACTTCTGTCTCAGCCCTGGGAGGAGGGAGCCAGAGCTAACTAAAGTGGAGCACTGCCTGTGGCTAAGCTGGCACTGTCTCTAATACTGTCTGCAGCCCTCTGCCAGTCAGGCTGGGGCTGATGGGAAACTCAGCAGTTAATGCTATAAGGCCCCCTTCTCTCCACTGGGTGCAACATATCTTCCCTTCCCCTTAAGGAGCTGCTTTTGCCTCATCATAGAGTGGAAAGTGCTCGCTCACACTCCTGGAAGGACACTAGGAGGCTCATGTCAGGGATGGGGCCGGGATAGATCTCCCGGTTAGGAAGGGATCAGAGCCCCTCAGAGGTTCCTGGCTGCTGTGTTACCAGGACTTCGAGGTTTCCTTTTCAGAGTCGCTGCCCCATTGGGCCAGTAGCATAAGCTCCACACTGCAAGTCAGAGGTTCTGAGCGTGCTACCTGGCCACCTCCAGCCTTAGTTTCCTAGCTGGCAGACAGCGAAGCCTATGCTATTGGTCTTTCCTGCCCCATGCTCTCTGCTAGCATCAGCCATTTGTGGGAAGTATCTTCCTGGTTCTGTAGGTCTCCAGATGTGAAAATGACAGCACAGTGAAGGCCCCATTTCTGTCTCTCAAAGTTTCTCAGCTTTCAGCCTGTGGGCGCTGTTGATTAATTGCCTAGGGGCAGAGAAGGACAGGTCCTTATCGACAGTCAGGATGTAGGGAGCAGAAAGTGGATGGCTTGTGGGCATTTTTCATGCACCAGTGTGCTGGGGTTTGTAGTGGCTGCCACAAGGGCCCAATAGAACTGTCAGGACTGTGTGTGATATGGTATACAACTGTCAGCACAGGTGGATGCTGTCCTGAGAGATCCTGTGACCAGTTGTGTGCATGACTGAGTGGAAGTCTGTGTGTTGTCGCTAGCACCTAGTGTGATTGGCACACAGAAGTTACATGTTAATAAGTGAATGGCTCACCCTTTATAAATAGGCTTGAAAGATTTAAGGGAAAGACACTTTCTCTTTAAGAAGACAGATTTTGAATGACGGTGGGGGTGCTTCGATCAGTGGAGTTGAGGCTTGCCCTTCTGTAGAACAGGGCCAACATGGTACAGATCTTTGCAGCAAGAGTTGGGAGCTCAGCCTTCCAGCCCTGCCTGTACTTCATCTAAGCACAAGCTTTTACAGGGAAGTTAATATCCACATAAAACTGTGCTCACCAAAGGTACAAATTTTAGGAGACAGCAAACTATGATATATTAACAGTTCATTGAGCACAGAAGTTTCATCAGATAACAGTTCCTGAGATAAATCTACTCTATTTGTATGGAAATTGGGTTTAAGGCAAATAAAAATGAAAAATTATGAAAAATGGTTATGTGGTGTGTTAGATAACTGTAATCACAATAACTCTAGGAGAAGCAGAGCTGAAATTCATCCTCCAAATATATACCAGGGAAAAAAAGTATTTCAGTTTAAAGAGCTCTAACATGGGCTGGAGAGATGGCTCAGCAGTTAAGAGCACTGACTGCTCTTGCAGAAGACCGTGATTCGAATCACAGCACATGCTGGCTAACAACCAGCTGTAACTTCAGTTCTAGGGGGATCTGATGCCCTCTTCTGACCTCCTCAGGCATTACATGACACTGGTACATATACACACACATACATACACACATATATGCAGGCAATACATACATACATATATACATAAAATAAAAATAACACATGACTTGTGTTAAGAGCCTTTGGCTGAAGTAACAGACTCCTAGCAAAAGTTTCTTCACCAGTGGTAGTTGTCCATCTCATTTAATGAGTCAAGAGGTTGAAAGTTCTTACTGGTTCCTTTACTCACACCATCATCCTAGTTTTGCTACATTCCCTCCTTTATTTGGGGTTTTGTGTTACAGGGAGCCATTGTAGGTCCTCAAACCAAGGTCCATGAGAAGGGCAGTGTATCTTTACATGTCTATTGGGGAGAGCTAACTTTTTAAGAAGCCCTTAGAAAATATCTCTTTTGCCAGGTTTGGTGGTGCACATCTTTAATCCCAGCGCTTGGGAGGCAGAGGCAGGCAGATGTCTGTGAGTTCAAGGCCAGCCTGATGTACATAGTTCCAGGCCAGCTGGAGCTACAGGAAGACGAGAGAGAGAGAGAGAGAGAGAGAGAGAGAGAGAGAATATGAGAATGAATATATCTGTTTCCTTGGACAGTATCTTAATCCATACCTTAGACTATAACAAAATATTTTAGACTAGCTGTCCTGGTTCATTTTGTGTCGCTATGACAAAATACCTGAGGCTCAGCACTTTGTACAGAAGAGTTATTAACTGCGCCTTTTCTAGGTCTAAGAGTAGAGACCAGTGTCTGATGGCCTGGGTAAGCATCCTGCCACACACAGGGAATAACAGCAAAAGAGTGTACAGAGGAACCCAGAGAGGTTCAGGGCCAGGCCATTGGTTTTTAGAACAACCTGCTCTTGATCTAAGGCTCTGGTGAAAACCTTTAAGAGACAGTGCCTCTGTCACTTCCACAGGCCAACCCTGACCATTGCTACAAGACACACTAAGACAGCAAGCACATGAACCTAGATTCCAGCATATGCATGGGGCAGCAGAAGGCACAAGCAGTCAGACCTCGGTGGCCCAGTGGGGTCCAATGCAGGAACCCAGACCCGCCGCTGGTGAGAGCCTCGTCAGTCCATGCCCACTTCCTGGGCACAGAATGGCTGGCCCAGACCAGCCCTCCCCTCCCCACTGGGAATCAGGTAGGAGGGGACCGAGAAGAGGCGGTGTCCATAGCCATGTGCTTTCAGAAATATCATTTTCAACACAGCTACCCACAGAGCTGGTATTTTTGTCTCCTTTGGCACATGCACACTGAGAACTTTGAGTAGTATTTGGCTACAGTTTGATGGATGTGGCATAGGACATGTTTTTGAGTCTTAAAGCATGCTAAGTTAGAAATTTTCATGAAGATTGGAAATGGCAGTTTTAAAAGGCATCACCCCATGACTGAGGTAGCTGAGCACCCACTGTGCTAAGTCTTAGAAAGCAAACCTGGGTCATCCCGAGGAAGTCCGTGTAAACACTGTCAGAGTCTTGGGATAATAATTAGCTTGGGGGACTGAGGAGGTAGTAAAGTTCTTGCCACATGAGCCCTGAGTGTGATCACTAGAATGCACATGAAAGCCGGGCATGGCGACTCATGTTTCATAATCCCATTGCTGGGGAGGCAGAGAGAAGAGGGTCCCTGGGACTCACTGTTCAGTCCTCAAGGCTACTTGGTGAGCCCAGGTCACTACAAGACCCTGTCTCAAAAAAGCAAGGTGGATGACTCTCAAGGAATGCCACCTGTGCTGACCTCTGCCCTCCACACACATGTATACATACATGCGCTTGGAGACACGTGTGCACTCCACCACAAATGAACAGGCGTAATGTCCTTAGAGGAAACAGTCATTCTCTCTGATGCTCACAATTGAACTCTTTGCTGACATTTGTTGGTCTTTATAGCATCAATCGAGTTGACTTTGGTTTAAACGTTGATCTTTCTCATCCCTTTGGCCAGTGAACTCCATTTTGTATTCTCCTAGATGGGAGAATTGTAAAAACACAGGATCCTGAACATAGGAAGGCAGGGCCAAGTTGCCATAAAAGCTTCATAATATAGAGACGTGGAGCGTTGGAAGCAGCTAACTTAATCCACAGAGTGGATTTATGAGGCTCCAGCTCATGGATGTAATCTGCGCAGCTGCTGTCAGGATTCCCACGGTTGGTTTCTCTTTCCTTTCCCGCTTCTACTATTTAGACATACTTAACAAAGGTTCGTGGAAAAGGAATGACAGCTCACGTCCATGCTGCCACAAAAGCAAGGACTTTGCAAGGAACCCACTTAGCTTTACTGGAACTTTCCTGGGAGAAGCAGCTTTGCTTTGTAGATGGACAGATCCAGGGGCTCAAGCTCCAGGCCAGCATGTCCGCTGTCCAACAGGACTTCCCCTCAACACCCTAAGTGCACCTCCATTTCTCCCTAGCCCTCTGCTCCCTGTCTCTGCCAGATGTCATCAGATCCTCTTGCCAAGCTGGTTGCCTGAATGGTATTCATGACCCAGTGCCTGCAGCTCTTAGGGCTTGCCCTTCACCCCAGGCTCTGGCTCTGCCCTGGCCCCCCCCCCCAATTCATTGATGCCCTGGTCCTTGCAGTCTTGAGAACCGTCATGGCCACTGTCCTCCCCATCACGCACACAGACACATGGACCTGCCTGAGGTCATCCCCGGTCTTCAGGGCACAGTTCTGTCTCCATGGCAAGTCCAATGAGAGCCTTAGGGCAGACATCCCTGTTCACCGTCCTGGTAGCAGGCAGTATCATGCTTGTCTGTCCCTGTCAGCTTGGGTAGAGGGACAGTGCCTCTCCCCTGCAGGCTCCCAAATGGGCTTTTGCCTGTGAGGTGCTGTGCTTGCACTGTTCATCCACACCCCTAATTTCCCCTGAAATTTAGATTGCATTTGATTTTAAATTGGTCAGGGACTACATGCACAAGTTTGAGTGACAGAGGCTACAGTTCCATTTCAGCTCACAGTTGATGAGACCCTAGTGGAACATGGAAGCTCAGAACTGCTTCCGGTTCAGAAATGCACAGACTTGAGTTTTAGTACTTAGGTACTTAAGGCTGAGGAAAGGACCCTGCTAGGATATTGAAACCTAACTGGGACACATTTCCATCAATTTTGCATACATGCCTTTTAACACATCAAGGTCTGTGTTCTTGTTCTCCTCAGTGTGTGGGGGGAAAGCAATTTTGAATCTACTCAGGGATTTCTGTACTTGTTGAAAGAGACTTACACACGCTGAGCCTCCCTAGAAGTGAAGCCGACAGGCGGTCTATTCTGCAGTGCTAGAGCCTGCTGCTCAGGCCACGTACCTGCTGGCTTTGTCTGTGTACATGTGGGGATCTGCGCCAACCTTAATGTGACATCCTGTTCTTGTCTTTGTTGCAACTCTTTGATTTCAGGGCTCCTGTATCAAGAATACAGAGATAAATCAACACTGCAAGAAATTGAAACCCGGAGGCAACAGGACGCAGAAATACAACGCAGTGCAGATGGGTCCCCAGCTGAGGAAGATACCCCAGAAGAGGAGGAGGAGGAGGAAGAGGAGGAGCCAGCGAGCCCGCCTGAGAGGAGACCTCTGCCCCAGATCTGCCTGCTCAGCAACCCCCACTCCAGGTTCAACCTCTGGCAGGACCTTCCCGAGATCCGCAGCAGCGGGGTTCTGGACATCCTCCAGCCTGAGGAGATCAAGCTACAGGAGGTAATGCCGGTGGCCTGGGGCAGAAGGGTAGAAAGCAGGTACCATCCTGACCTATACAGGGAGGCTGCGGGGTTACCTGGGGTTGGGGTTCCTGCCTGCCTCACCAGAGCAGTTTGGGACAGTTCTCCATCTTAGCACAGGGAAAGAAACTCCATGGGTGACAACCTACCCAGCCACCTTCAGAGACAGCTCAAGCCCCATTGCCGAGTGTTGGAAGGGTTGCTATTTTGTTAGTTTGCATTTCCATTTGATGGTGACATCCAACTGCTAGACAACACAGAATTCCCATGACCGAAATGACTGGAGTCTTCTGCAGGTGGCAGAAGTTGATCATATGTCTTCCCACATTTGAGGCCATTTGGACTTTGGATGAGCAGGACTCAGAACTCGGCTCCCTCCTGTCCGTTTGTGAGAAGGGCTAGGCCACACTCAGAAGTCAGGGAGGTGGAGGTGAAGTCAATGAGCAGCTGATGGTTGGTTGTTAGCAGGGAAAAATAACTGATGGAAATTTAGCAGCAAGAGAAAGAAATAGCTGAGAAATCCAGGTATTTGGTTTTGTTGGGGAAAGATCTTGTGGATATGGGGGTGGGGTGGTAGAAAGAGATGAGGGGATGGTCACTGGTAGAGGGAATGGTGGTTAATGGAGAGTATGCCTGTGTGCGATTGTGTTTTGGTGTGTGTACACATAAGGACGTGAGTTAGGATTGAACCCAGGACCTTGAGTATGTTATGCAAATGTTCCATCACCAAGCCAAACTCTAGCCCCCAGCCCTTAGCTCTGAGATTTTAAAGTGGACACATGCTGGAGAGATGGCTCAGCAGTTCAGAGCACTGGCTGTTCTTACAAGGGATCTGAGTTTGGTTCCCAGCATCCACATGGCGGCTCACAACCATCTGTCATTCTAGTTCCAGGAGATCCAGTGCTGCCTTCTGGCTCCTGCAGGCACTGTACAGCATGAGCGCACTCACATGCAGGCAAAACATTCACACGCATAAACTAAATATAAACTAAATTAAAAATGGACACAGAAGAAGCAATGAAGAGATTGGTGTTTTTAGCCCTCCCCGCCTTGTCTGTCCTTGCCAGTCCCTCCTGCCCTCACACACTGCCAGACTATGCCTGCTCTCCACTTCTCACAGTACCTGAGGCTCTTTAACTTTGACTGACTCCTGTGCCTGATGCTCTAAAACGTTTGCATGTATTGTTTATTTAAAAAGCAGAAGGCCAGATATGGCACATGCCTGTAATTCCAGCTGGAGGTGGAGGCAGGAGGATTTGAAGTTTAAAGTCATCTTTGGCTTTAAACTTCATCATTGTATAGAATTTGATGTCAGCCTGGATTATGTAAAACACAAGATCTTGTGTCAAAAAGCCAAAGGGGAGCAAAACAGCCTTGCCACAGGGGTAGCTGAGACAGGAGGATCTCTTGAGCTTAGGAGTTCAAGGCCAGCCTTGGCAAATAGTGATGCCCCATCTCTTAAAAATAAAAGGCAAGGGGCAAGGCTCAGCAGGTAAAGGGCTTGCTGCCAGGCCTGATGACCTAACCACTCCCATACTGGAAGGAGACAACTGGTACCTGCAAGTTGTTCCCTGACCTCCACACTCACACTGTGGCATGATGTGCCTACACACACACACACACACACACACACACGCACACACACACACAATGCATGAATAAGTATTTTAAAAAGGCAGAAGTGTAAAGGTATGTACAACTTCATGCACCCCAGAATAGCTATCAACACAGCCAAACATTGAAATCATAAACATACTTAAAATGTTAGAATATTTTGTATGTGTGGGTCTTTTTTGGAACTTGGTTGCTTGGTTCTTGGGTATGAACTTTGTCAACGAAAGCATGATACTGCAACACCAGAAGAGCCCAGCCCCTGTGTGCATCGCCCAGCTCCAGCTTGTGGCCGTGGCTCTCCACAAAGAAACTTCTCTGCTGAGGCCTCAGAGCTATGCTAATCTATGGGCAGAGAGATGTGAATGTAGAGGGCAGTTTGATACCAGGTTTTGCTTAACAGAAATATGGAATTGCGTCACCTTCAATGTTGTCCTTTTGCACTGACTGCCTTCACTGTTTGGGGTCTGCTGTAGTGTTGAAGGACCACCGCAGATCGCCCTGTGGACCTGTCCAGTGGAATCAGGAAAAATGCGTTTAAACTTTGTCACAATCCAAACTCTTGATGTGGATGCTCCTAACATATGTCCACATCAAGAGTTTGGATTGTTGTCATTTTCAAATGAAACTTAGAGAGTGGACCCTGTATATAACACATTGAAACATCATATAAGCCTTTTCTAATATAAACGTGGAAAAAGAGGACTCAGTAAAGGTGTTGTAGTGCCTGAATTTTTTGCTCAAAATAATGAAAGTGTGTTTGAGGGTTACATAAGAAATTTAAAGACATTTAGAAATAAGTGGCACTTTAATCCACGTGAAGAATGTTTTCAACCGTATTTTCTAATATATGATGATACGGTTGCTTGGTTTTCAGGTCCACTGAAGAATTCCCCAGTGTTCATTTACAGTCAGAGATGCTTATGAACTCAGCCACTGTATTTCATGCTGTTTATTTTCTATGCTCCTTGCTATTTTTGTTTTAGAGACAGGGTCTTATATAGCCCAGGCTGGCCCCCAGCTTCCTATGTAGCTAAGGATGACTTTGAACCTCCAACCTTTTCTGTCTCCCAAATCCTGGGATTCCGGGCATTTCCCACATGCCTGACCCTGCTTCTCTGCTGATTATCAGTTCAGGAAGTGATTGAATTCTATATGGAATTCTATACCAACTGTGCTTGGAACACAGTCAGTACTGTATGGATAACAATTACGAAGTTCTTCAAGGGCTCCTTGAAGGCTGGGGTGACCCTGTTGGGAGATGGAATTTGAAAGAGGTCAGGCCTGGTGTAAAGGGCAGCCCTGCTCCCCAGGGCAGCCCTGCAGGAGATGGAACCTAAGAAAGTACCGACCCAGGGGGAAGAAGTTAGGTCATTGAGATGGGCCATTCAAGTTCCCTGGGCTTCTTGCTCTGTTGCAGGTGTCTTCATTCATAAAAATTATTTGTTTTCATAGAAAATCCGCCAGCCTGTTTCTGTGTTTACTCCTAATCTTCTGGGAGGTGTCTCTTTGGTAGGGAGGGCAAGAGGTGCATTTTGCAATGGGAAGGAGATGGGTGGAGCCATGATAAACTGGCCATTGGCTCCTGCAGGTCACCACACACCAGGCTGTTCTCTAGAGAGCGACATAGAGAATCTGAAAACGAACAGTTGGGTGGTCTGCAGCATTTGCCCTGACCTCTCTCTGTACTCTAAAGCCGACTGGCCAGTGCTGAGCCTCCCTGTGTAGCTCGCTCAGACTGAGATGCTCTATCTGTGTAAATGGCACATCAGATTCCAAAGCCTTAATGCAAATAATGAGACTATAAAGTACTTTATTAATAATCTTTAGAGCTGGTTGTGATGGCCTGTACCGGTAATCCCAGCACTCAAGAACCTGAGGCAGAAGGATTGCTGTGAGTTTTAAATTCTTTATTATTATTGGGTGTGTGTTATATGTATGGGCACTTGTGCCACAGCACATGCATACAAGTCAGAGGACAACTTTGTGGATTTGGTTCTCTCCTCTTCATGTCTTCACATGGGTTCTGGGGATTGAACTTAGATTTCCAGGCTTGGGCAGCAAGAACCGTTATTGGCTGAGACATCTAATTGCCCAAAACCCACGTGTGTCTTGGACCGCACTGTTCAAGTGGAAGGCAGTGTTTTATTTTCCAGTGACCATAAACACCACCAAAAATTGGTCCTATATTTAGCCATCAACAATTCAGTTAATATTTATTGAAATGGTACAAGCTATACTCTCTCACTACAATATAATAAAACAAAAATAATAAAATGTAAACATTGTAGAAGCTTCAAATTGAGCCACATGTGATAGGGCACATCTATAATTCCAGCACCAGGAGGCTGAGGCAGGAAAATCTTGAGTTCAAGACTAGCCTGGGCTACATAGTGAATCCTTGGCTAGCTTGGGCTACATGAGTGACACCTGTCTCCAAAAACAAACCAAAATGAAAAAGTCCACATCATCAGTGTTTCAAATGCTACCCACCTTTGGGTAAACAAATAAGCCTTATAATTTCTGACTATTTCAAAGATGGTGATGAGGATGCTACATTTAAATCCTGTGGACTGGTGCCAGATTTGGGAAATACTCAGTGTTCCACTCTTTAGTGCTGAACAAGAGGCGCCCAGGAAGGCGGCTCTGTGGGCTACACACTGGCATTTCAAGCATGAGTTCCTGAATTTGGATTCCTAGAATCCACATGAAAAGCTAAGTGTGGTGGGATACTTCAATATCAGTGACATCGAGAGAAGAGGCAGAGACAGGCTAGAAGTGTGCTGGCCAGCTGGTCAACCTTTTGTGCAAAGTTCTAGGCTGCTGAGCCACCGTGCCTCCAGCAAAGGTGAACCATGCCTGAGAGCACCACCCAAGGTTGTCCTCTGGCATCCACATGTGCATCTTGCACAGGCACACCCATACACAAACATGTACACGCACATACACGTACACGTGCACACAAAGAAATTACAGGACATGGTAAAGGCAAAAAAGCAAACAGAGAAAACTAAGTAGAAGAGCAAGAATCAGTACAACTGAATATAAAAAAATATGAACAGAGATTCAAGATGACAGTCGCTGAGGATGGTTGTCACAGAATGGCTACAGGAAACAGGCAGGGGTTTCACGGGGGGATTCTTGAGGCCAGGTTGTGTAAGATGTGGATTCCTTCATGAAACATCCTAGGAATGAAACTGCAGATCGAGCATTAAAGATGCTGGCTGGGAAGGATGAAGGTACACGGGCAGGAACTCAGCCTTACTCAAAAGTTGGCACAGAGGTCAGGTTCCTGAAAGTGCGTTCCTCCTGATAAGCCTGGGGGCCGATGTGATCTTGAGTGTGAGGTGGAGAAGCTTGGGCACGGCTGGAAAACAACGAATCAATGGCCACAAAACCCTGATCTCTGCCTGCAGAGCCTGACTTGCTTCAAGGCCACTTTTCTCCACAGAAGCTACTACAGCCAGGTCGGCCACCGGGCCTGGAGAAAGAAGAAGACAAAGCTGATTGCACCAGGAACGGAGCGCGGTGCTGGGTGTCGGAGCTGCTGTTCAGTTTTCCAAACATTATTTTAAATAACCTTGTGTTTATCCATAAAGACTGATAGATTTTTGAAGAAAATTTTCCCCCGAAGGACAATTAAAACTTAAAAAATATCATTTTACTTATTAATAAGGACAAAATTTGTTTTAACCATTTTATGAAATTAAAAGCATTTTTCATACTTCCAGTGAAATTGATGCCACTTTCATATTTTGGTGTGTTTTGTCGTTGAGACCGGATCCGTGCATCCCGGTGGGCCTGACCTCACTAGCCAAAGGTGACCTTGAACTTGTGGTCCTCTTGCCTCCGTCTCTTGAGTGTCGGGATTACAGGCGTGTGCCACCACACCTAGTTTCAGTGGTCCTGAGGGATTGAACCCAGGGCTTTGTGCAAGCTTAGGCAAGTACTCTTCCAACTGAACTATATCCCCGTCCACCCTACCTTTCTGAGACAATATCTCAGACTCATTATGTAGCCCAGGCTGGCCTTGGACTCCCAATTTTCCTCCCTCTAGCTCTCAAGTGCTGGAACTATATGAATCTATCACCATGCCCATCTTAACAATTTTTTTTCCTTGTTCTCCTCCTCCTCCTCCTCCTCCTCCTCCTCCTCCTCCTCCTCCTCCTCCTCCTCCTCTTCCTCCTCGTCCTTTGTATGTGTAGGACATTAGGCTCCTTGGTCATGGTTGTCATCTTTTTTTTTTTTTATGTGTATGAATGTACTGTCTGCATGTAGGTCTGTGCACCCGTGTTGTACAATGCCACGGAGGTCAGAAGAGGGTGTCAGATTCCCCTGGAACTGGAGTTCTCCTGGAATTGGAGTTCTCCTGGAATTGGAGTTACAGACGGTTCTCAGCCGCCATGTGGGTGCTGGGGATCGAACCTGGGTCCTCTGCAAGAGCAGTCTGCGCTCTTAACCGCTAGGCCATCTCTCCAGCCCCAGTTGTCATCTTCTACAAATGGAGCTTCATGAATTAATGCTCAACCAATAGCTGTTATGTGCTAGACTTTAAAGAAGGTGGTGAATGGTTTTCTTGCACAGAATGTGGGCTACGGAGACAGTGCTTTTTAAAAAGTTTGTTTATTTGTTATGTGTATGAATATATTGCCTACGTGTATGTAAGTGTATTCATGTCATACAGTGCCCACAGAGGTCAGAGAGGGTGTTGGATTCCCTGGAACTGGAGTTATGGACGGTCCTTAGCTATCATGTGGGTGCTGGGAACCAAATCTGGGTCTTGTGCAAGACCAGCCACTGAGCCATCTCTCCAGGCCCATAAGACCCCATCTTCAAAAATTGAATTATATAGAAAGCCTTTCCAAAAATATAATCTCTGGGATGACATGATGTCACAAATAAATTCTATTAACCATTTAACGTTGAAAAACTCACCTGGGTGTGGTGGTGCATGCCTTTAATCCGAGCCCCCAGGAAACAGAGGCAGTGGATCTCTGACACTGAGGTCAGCCTGGTCCTCATAATGAGTTCCAGGCAGGCTGGGACTAGGGAGACCAGGTAGAATAAAGAAGAAGAGTATAGTGCAAGTCACTGGGGTTCATCCTGAAAACAAGAGGTTAGTGAGATATTTGAGACTCAATCAGCGTAACCCAGCACGGCAGTATAAAGAGGAAAACCTAAATGATCGCCACTGCAAATAATGCACAAAAATTGAAAATAGTCATGATTAAAACTCCAAACAAATTACTAGAAAGGAAACCTCAATTTAATAAGGAACATCTGGGGGGGGAATCCCTACTAACATCACAGTTAGTACTGGAGGATTTAGGGCCGGCCAGGGAAAAGGCTCAGTAAAGGGCCTGTGCTCGAGCTTGGAGACCTAGGTTCAGGTCCCCACCACCAATGTAAAAGGCCAGGCATGCTGGCCTGAGTCTGTAATCCTAGCAGTCCGGGAGACAGAAACAGGTAAATTCCTGGAACTTACTAGCCAGCCAGGCCTTGCTGAACCACTAGTGAGTTCTATTAACCAATTAAAGTAAAAAGCAAACACAAAAAGCAGTAGCGCCTGGGTTCAGAGAAACCTGGTCTTGAAAATAAGTGAATAATTTAGGAAGACACTTGATTTTGACCTCTGGTCTCCACACAGGAGCATAAACATGCACATGCTCATATATATATATAAACACACACACACACACACACACACACACACAACCTAGTAGAAAATTGAATGTTTTCCCCTAAAAAGGAGGGAGGTGGGCTGAAGAGATGGCTCAGTGGTTAAGAGTACTGGATTCTCGGGCTGGAGAGATGGCCTAGCGGTTAAGAGCGCTGACCGCTCTTACAGAGGATCCCCAGGGGTAGTCGATCCCCAGCACCCACATGGCAGCCGAGAACCGTCTGAAACTCCAATTCCAGGAGAACTCCAGTTCCAGGGGAATCCGACACCCTCTTCTGACCACCCCAGTATTGCATGACACAGGTGCACAAACCTGCATGCAGACAGTACATTCATACACATACAGAAATAAATAAAAAATTAAAAAAAAAAAGCTGTTTAAAAAAAAAAAAGAGTACTGGATTCTCTTGAAGAGGATCTAGGCTCAGTTTCCAGCACCCACATGGCAGCTAACAACCATCTGTACTCTAGTTCCAGGGCATCTGATGCACCACCCTCTTCTCTCTCTGTGGGCTCCTGCATGCATGTGGTACATACATAAAAATACAAGTAAGTTGTCTCCAGACCTAGTTGATAGCCTCCTGAGGACAAATTCTTCTGCCCCAGGGAAAGAAAAAGTTTAAGTTCATTCAAAAATTTGTACAGGTGTTGCTAAAATTCCTTCTAGGAGGTACACACAGGCTCTGCCCCGCCTCCCCCTCCGAAAACCAGTTTGAAAGATTCTAGTGAGTTTAATTGGACTTGCTTACAGAGTAAGTGGGTCAGGTGTCATTTACAAAAAGGAGGCACTTCCCCAATGTCCACACAGGGTCCAGGCAGGGACCCCTGTGAACTTGGCCCAAGGTGGTGATGGTGGGAACGAACAGCCACCTCATGGTTCTCTCTTCTATGCCCTGAGCCCCTCCCTCTTGTGCAGCCAAGGCTGACTGGCCAATTGGAAGGGGTAGCTGGCTCCCTGGCTCCTCCCTTTCCTTCAGAAGGACAGCAGCCAAGTCTATGATCCTGGGCAAGCAGGTGCTCCTATGCATGGGAAAGCATTTGGTGTCCAAAGTCGTTCTTCCTTTTGGAGGACCATCCACACCACAAGAGGAATGATTATTTGGAACTGGAAACAGCCTGTGTGTCCTTTAACAGAGGAATGGGCAAACCAGCCCATCCACACGAAGGCACTCGGAATACAGAACAGATTACACAGGTGTAACAACATGGGTGAATTGCTGAGTAAAAGAAATTAAAAAGCGTTCTTACTAGGTATGATTTCGTTTGTGAGAGTCTGGAAAATTCCAGATTATAGGAACTGAAAATAGTTTTCTGTTTCCCAGAGTGGAAGGAGGACATGACTGTGACTAGACCAGGGTGGCCCCAGGGAGACTTTCTGGAGTGATGAGTTTGTGTCTCTATTAAAGTTCACGGAACCACACACCCTGCCCCGAATACCCAGATATCTGCTTTGCTGTATGATAATTTAAAAGGTACAATGTTGTGTTGGATGTCTCCAGTTTTATTTTTGTGTCACCTAACAAAATTAAGCCTGGACAGGAGAGATGTCTCAGGAGTTAAGAGCACTAGCTGCTCTTGAAGAGAACCTGGGTTCAATTCCCAGTACCCACATAGTGGCTAACAACATTGCACACGTGGGTGCATTCACACGCATGCAGGAAGTGCAGTCATATACATAAAATAAAATTAATAAAAAATAATTTTTAAAAATTAAACAAGCCTATCTCACTGAATTCAAGTAACAATCTTAGGCTGGAATGATGGCTCAGCAGGCAAAGGTGCTTGCGTGCAGGCCTGATAACCTAAGTTTAATCCCCAGATCCCACAGTGGCAGAAGAGAACAAATTCCTAAGAGTTGTTTTCTCTCTCCCTCTCCCTCTCTCTTTCTCTTTCTCCCTCTCTGTCACACACACACACACACACACACACACACACACACACACACCCCACAAAGACTAAAGTGAAAGTTACATAAATATAAGCAAATCAAGTCTGAATAATGCATATTGAGTGAATATAAATGAGTATAAAGATGGGGTCATATTTGGATCTGAGGGGCTAATAAATTTATCCTCTTGATAGATGAGAGGAGAAGCATACAGGGATATTCAAAGAGACTGAAAACTAAAGTAGTTCATCTGTAATCATTTCTAATCAAATTCAGAAGGCTACATTTTGAGGTTTGTAAACAGTATCTCAAGTCCATACCCGGTGTCACATGTAATAAAGAATTTCTGGTGGCAATTAAGGCAAGACACATGCTTTCTGACCTTACTCAGCATGTTCACAGTCAGGACAGTGGATCAAGAAAAGGAATAGGAGATAGCCCTGAAGAAGGAGGATCAAAGCCAGCATCTAGCTGCCTGCAAACCCCAAGGAGCCAGATAAAACTTCTGGACATTGCAAGGCGGTTCTGAGAAGACAGATGTGAGATAAACACAAAAATGTCTTGTTTTGTATGTGTTGGCAAACCCAGATTTCATCAGCTACGAAGCTCTGTCGAAAGATCCAACAGAGAGACTGGCAGAGCTGTTCACACAGAAGGAGCTGCCAGAGCGCCTGTGAGCAAACCAAAGAAGCGAGCGTCAAATTCACTAATAATGGAAGAAAGCCAAAGGAAGGCAACTCTGAGGCCCTGTCTTCTGCTCTTAAAGGTGTCAGACCTCAGCTACCCAGACAATGACCTTAAAGATGACAGACCTCAGCTTCCCCACCAGTTTACGTGGTGCTGGGGGTTGAGCCCAGAGCTTCTGCGTGCCAGGCAAGCCCTCCACCGTCCGAGCCACATACCTACCTCCAGAGAGACTTTTAAAGGAATACTGAAATGAGTTCTGTCTAGTACAGCCAATAAGAGTACCAAAATATTTGTATCAAGACTCCAATTTACATATTTCTGGTCTTCCTGTTCCTAGAAATTTATATTGTAAAGTATGTATTAGGATGTCTGCCCCAGTAAAAAAAATTACAATAATAAAGGGAAGAAACCTAAACGCTCAATGATAGGGGGATTGTTTAGTAAGATGGTATACAGCTGTAAAGAGGTACAAACATTTAAAAACATGTTTTTTTTTGTTTTTGTTTTTTGTTTTTGTCCTTTCGAGACAGGGTCTCCTTGTAGCCCCAGCTGTCCTGGAACTCACTCTGTAGACCAGGCTGGCCTTGAACTCACAAAGATCCCCCTGCCTCTGCCTCCCAAGTGCTAGGATTAAAGGCGTGTGCCACTACACCCGGCAAAAACATATTTTCAACAACAAGGGATACAGACCAGTGGAAGAGCATTTGCCTGGTATGTGCAAGGCTTGGTCCTATCCCCATGACAGACAGACAGACAGAGAGAGAGAGAGAGAGAGAGAGAGAGAGAGAGAGAGAGAGAGAGAAAACGTGTTTTCAAAATAATTAAGTAGGTGTTAGTTGGGTGTGGTGGAGTATGCCTTTAATCCCAGCATTTGGGAGGCAGAGACAGACGGATCTCTGTGAGTTCAAGGCCAGCCTGGTCTACATAGCAATTTGCAGGACAGCTGGGGCTACAGGGAGACCCTGTCTCAAATAGACAAGATAATAATAATTAAGTAGATGCAGGGCTAGAGAGATGGCTCAGCAGTGAAGAGCACTGTCTGCTCAGAGGACCTGAGTTCAGTTCCCAGAACCCACATGGTGGCTGACAGTTCCAGGAGGTCAGGCTTTCTTCTGTCCTCTGCAGGCCGTACACAACAGGGGTGCACTCATACACATAGAAAATAAATTTTTTTGGTCTTTTTGAGACAGGGTCTCCATGTAGCCCAAGCTGGCCTAGAAATTGCTTTGTAGACCAGACTGGCCTTGAGGTCAGGTGTGGTGGTGACACCTTTAATCCCAGCACCCAGGAGGCAGAGGCAGGTGGATCTCTGTGAGTTCAAGGCTCTCAAAAAGACCAAACAAAAATAAACGAATAAGTAATTAAGTAGGTGGATATTCATGTCATGTAAAGTTTCTCAAAAAATAGAGCATCACACCTATAGAGCAGGCGTAGAAAATACCTTTTGGGGGCTTCCAGTATGGCTCAGGGAGAAGAGGTGCTGCCAGCAAGCCTGACGGCCTGAGTTCAGTCCCCGAGGCTACGTGGTGAGAGGAGAGAACCAAGTCCAGAAAGTTGGCCCCTGACTGCTACAGCTATAGGTAGCGCGTGTGCATACACACACACACACACACACACACACACACACACACACACACACCAAAATGTAATGAAAGAAAGAAAATACCTTTTTTTCGTGTATTTTTGCAATTTCCCATTGACCAGATATGTCTGTCTAAAAATCAAGACCAAGGTGATATGCAATAGCCACAGTAGTAATAACACACACACCACACACGGGCTTCCTTGTGTCCTGCGGAGCCTGTTAATGTGAGCCTTATATTTTGACAATGGATATAAAACTGAGGTGTTCAGATTTTCTGCTCCAAATCAGTGTCAACTGTCTCCTTCAGACTGTGTATTACCGTGAGACAGGCAGCCTGTGGGTCCCACCGAGCAGCCTGTGGCAGGTTCTTTAGCTCCGTAAGTGCGTCTCTGAGCTCTGTTCACACCGGAGGACACCCCAGCCCTGTGATGTGATGATCCTTGGTGAGCTGAGTGTGACTCAGTCATGGAAGAATCAAGATTTAAAAACAAAATAGACTTCTCTGCTCCACTTTGAGTAGAAGCCAGCCAGCTGCAGTTGGAGAGATTTCTTGAAATTTACCTTTTCCCTTCTCTTCTGTCTTCTTTCAGGTGCTAGCCAGACCCTAAGTGTACTTTCTCTGGCATTCCGAGCTTCCACCCTCTATAAAGCCCCCACCCCTCTGGGTTGCTCATCCACTATGTGTAGCTGACCTCCATGCTAGCCCAGCTCAAACAACATGGCTTTTTTTTTCCTTTCTCTTCTCCATACTCCTTTGAGCAGTGGCTGAACTTTACAGCTGGCCATCCTGGAGCTTTTCTTTCAAAATTGAATTAAATTGTCTTTGAGCTTTGAAAAAGTATGGGGTATCTCAATGGGGAGAGCAGGGAGATTTTTCCAGAAGGTGTTGGGAAGGGGTTAAACACAGAATTGTTCTGAAAGGAGACCAGAAAGCGGGGAGGAGGAACTCTGGGAAGGTGGGGCTCTTCGCTGACTTGATACCACATGCCTGCACCTGGCATGGAGAGACACGAAGAAACCAGAGGTGGCTGCAGCACCTTGGCTGTGTCGGGAGGGGTCCCCACTCTCTTCAGGACCTTGTCTTTCCAGAGGGACTAGAGAGCGACAGCTCTTCCTCAATCTGGGAGAAAGTTGGGTAGAGCTGGGAAAGTGAGTGGAGAGTGACATTCCGAGTGTCTCCAGGGGAGCAGGAACACACAGGTACACAGGTAGGGTGGTCTGCTGGCTGGCATCAAAATTAATAACAGGGCCCAGCATGCCTAGACAGGAACGGGCCTGGTCCTACTGGGGAAGGAGATGGGCAGTGGCCTCTGAAGCTTGAGCCTGCTGAGGCACTGGAATTAGCAATGTCTTCTTCTGTTTTCTCAACCTTTCTTCGAGACTTAGAGCAGACGTTCATTTCCCCACATACCCCAAATCCATTTTAGAAGAAAAATGCTTCATGGTTTTTTTAATTTTTTTATTTTTTTATGTGTATGAATGTACTGTCTACATGTAGGTTTGTGCACCCTTCGTGAAAAACCATGGAGGTCAGAAGAGGGCATCAGATTCCCCTGGAACTGGAGTTACAGACGGTTCTCAGCTACCATGTGGGTGCTGGGGCTAGAACCCGGGTCCTCTGCAAGAGCAGTCAGTGCTCTTAACGGCTAGGCCATCTCTCCAGCCCTCTTCATGGTTTTTGTATGATAGTTTTTATATAAAAAACTGAAATTGTTCACCAGGTATGATGGCACATGCCTTTAGTCCTATCACTCAGGAGCAGAGGTAGGCATATCTCTGTAAGGTGGAGGCCAGCCTGGTCTACATGGTGAGTTCCAGGCTAGCCAAGGTTACATGGCAAGACCCTGTCTCAAAGAAAACTTGTGGGTTGAGATATAACTCAATGGAGGAGCACTCACCTAGCAGATAACGGGGCACCAGGTTAGATCCCAGTACCACAAACAAAAGCCTTAAATCATTATTAAAGATTTATTTAATTTTGTGTGTATGTATGTGTACATGCTTGTATGTATGGGTACCCGTCGAGGCCAGAAGAGGGTATCAAATCCCCCAGGACTGGAATTACAGGAGGTTATAAGCCTCCCACTGTGGGTGCTGGAAGCTAAACTCGGATTTTCTGCAAGAGCAGCAAGCATCTCTCTGGATCCCTGAGCCATATTTCAGGCAAATTCTTAACTACTCAGCCAGTGAGTCCTTGGTAGTGAGGGGCAGAGAGTTTGGCTCTAAAGTTGGGCAGCAGCTCTCAGCTGAAGCATCAGGTATCTCCTGGTCTATTTGATGAAGTCAAGCTGGGATAACAGTCCCAGCAAAGAAGCAGAATCAGCACTTGCTGTTTGTTTGTTTGTTTGTTTGTTTCAGAGCTGTAGCTTTGTTTCCCTGTAGCTCCAGCTGGCCAGGAACTCACAGAGATCTGCCTGCCTCTGCCTTCCAAGTGTTGGGATTCCATGTGCCACAGTGCCCAGCAAGCACTTACCATTTTTGAAGTTAATCTTTTGGATAAATAATTTGTGCACCTAATACAAAGTCTGAATGGGGCAAAAGTACTTGCCATGAAACAAAGTGTCTGTCACCCCCTGTCCCTGAGGTGCCCAACTCTCTGAAACATATATTGAGAAATAGTATCTTAGTGTTCCAGTGTACCTTTTCCGACGAGCAGATTACATCTGTCTATTCTCTCCTATTCCCAGCTCTATGGGCCTTATTTTGGTGTTCCATAGTTTAGCCAGCCCCCGCTGGTGGGCAATTGCAGGTGGATTTGCTATACTTCAAAGATGTTCCTTGCAGTGTTATTTGTAATCATAAGTTGAGCACGTGCACAGTGCAGTACTGTGGGTATTGGGACTTGCAGCATGGAATGGCTGGTGACAGGTTGGGTGTCTTAGCTTGGGAAAGATGTGCTCACCGTCCTACCACTGCAGCCCCCCATCCCCTGTGGGCACCTTATCCATCTGATACTCTGGCTCAGGTGCCGAGTAACAAGAGTGTCTTCTGGTTCTTTCTCATCTGCACATCTCTGACCACCAGGCATTTTCTTGGTACCTACCCTAGCACGTCAGCTTTTGCAAATCATGTCTTTAACCCAGCCATCCTGCACTTGCGACCTGGGTTTGTTACTCTGTACCAGGGTCCCCAGCTCCTGCCCCTAACAACTGCAACCTGGGAGGCAGTTGTTGCTTCTTTCTGGGCAGTGTGCCTCCAAGCTGCTATCAGCGGTGCCTCTGCATTTCCCCCCATTCACAAAGACTCAGCTGCAGGGCTCAGTCATGGACCTAGACTCCCCTTGCTACCGTACTCCTTCCCAGGGGTTCTCCTTGACTGGAGGCCTTTTACAAGACCCTTGTGCATACCTCTAAACCTGTGGCATGTGCTATCTTCAAGAATTGGGAAAAGTGCTGACTCTGCCGGCCAGTCACCCCCAAGGGACTGACAGTGAAGTGTGGGTCTAATCCTCTTGCCCCAGTGGCTGCTCTGAGGACTAGAGCAGAGAGCAGACACCACAGGGGTAGGGGGCTCCTGTGACATCTTGCTAAAAGAGAGGAGCTGTGGAGTTGTCCATATATGGCCACTCATCTGAGCCACTGCCACAGCCAAAGACAGTGCCTCGAGCCCCAGGACTCTGGGAGATAAGGGTTCAGCATCTCAAGCTCAGGCTGGTCCTTGGCAGCCCCCAGTGGCTGTAACTTCTGTCAGAGTACTGGGAACATGGAGACTGGATGGTGGGTCTGAATGATGCTATCAACGGGCAAGGTCCCAATGTCCTCTAAGGGAGCTCAGGCTTGGTGACAGACCCCACGGTCTCCCCACACTGAGAAATGGCTACCCCTTCCCCACTTTTTGCTAAGGTCTTTGATTGAGTGGCTTCCAGGAGGATGAGGCTGGAGACAAGCAGAGATCTTTTTGGAGATGGTGGGAAATCAGACAGTGTCTTAGCTCTGCTGTGAGACAGATCACGGAGTGGCTTAAACAACAGCCAGTTATTTTCTCACTGTTCAAGAGACTGGAAGTTCAAGACACAAGTGCCAGCAGGGCTGGTTTCTGGTGAAGTCCTCTCTTTGCCTGCTATGTTAGTCAGCTTTCCTTCACTGTGACAAAGTCCCTGCGATAAGTCAGCTTACAAGGAGGAAAGGCTTATTTTGGGATCACAGCATCAGAGGTTTCAGCTCATGTCCAGTGGCCTTACTCATTGCTTTTAGCCCTGTGGTGAGGCAGAATATTGTGGCTGTCAAGCCCTCAACCCATACCCTTGGGATAGTTCATTGTCTGAGAGGCCTTAACCCTCCCTTGAATGAATGTAGAGGGACCTCCTAAGACCCAGGAGTAGGGGGTTAGGGCTTTTGTTCTGTGGCTGTGTGGAACGTTGGGGAGGGGGTAGCCAGCGGCCATGTCCTCAGTCCCTGATCTCTGAGCCCTTGGCTCTGAGCCCCACAGGGGGAGTTGGGGGAAGCCAGCCTGCCATTCAGACTTGGGTGAAGGAAGGCAGACCCCAGCTTGTAATGAGAAGCCAGGGGAGAAGCAGTTCAGCCTTGAGTCTGCTGACAAGGAGAACTTGGATGTCCCGGAGGACAGCAAGGTGAGCCGAGACCTGCCTGACAGTAAGCCACCAGGCAAGCTACACCGAGCGCTGAGCCTCAGGTCAGGGCTCTTATTCCTCTGCTGTCCTGTGTCATAGCAAGTTGTTTCCTCCATCTTGTGGGCGAATCACTGCTCTCTCCCACGCCCTCCTGCTGATGGTCAGGCTCCCCTGGTTTTGAACCTGTATAATCAGGACAGTGGGCCTCACTTGGTACTTGCCCAGTCCTGGGGCCGCTTAGGGGTCCCACCCCAGGTAGCACTGCAGCTGTGCTGCATTAACGGCAGCTCATGTGACAAAATGCCTGACAGAAACAGCCTAAGGAGAAGTTGATTTTTGGTCCATCATGGCGGGGAAGGCGCGGTGGCGGGAGTGTGAGCAGCTGCGCCCAGTCAGGAAGCAAGGAGAGGGTGCTGGTGCCTCACTTCCTTTCTCCTCCTTTCCCCTCCTTTCTCCGCACAGGGGAGGGGGCTGCCCAAGGTCAGGGTGGGTCTTCTCACCTCTTAACTGAAGCTCTACCTTCCCTCACAGACGTGCCCAGAGGCTTGGCTCCTAGGCGTTTCTGGATCCCTTCGGGTAGACAGGACCAGCCACCACCCCGGCCTCCTCCCTGGTCTGCCTCCTCTCCCTGAGGCTAGTGGGCTTTGAGCATTTGTGCAGGTGCCAGCCAGGACTGGCTTCAGGTCTCCCTCACTGGAGGACAAAAGCTACCATTAGACAGAGAAAAATCTACATTTATTAAGACAAACATGGCCCCTGTGCTTCTGGGGAGCGGATGGTATAGAAGACAGACTGGGCCACTTCCTACAGGCTGGAGTGGGAATTGGTGTGTGCAAACAGGCTGGGATCATAGTTCCCGAGGTCCATCCCCAATGGTAGTCAGGGAAAGGACCTGAAATACAAATGGGCACCCGATGGGTCTCACTGGACCCCTTCAGTGGGGGCCATGGTGTACAAGTCAGAACCTCCCTATTCTGCCTCTCCCCAGTGCCATCTCGTCTCACCCCCAGTGCCCTGTGTTGTTCTGCTCGGTCGTTGGCATACCACTCAGCCCCAGCCTCGCCTCTTGGACCAGAGTGCCTTCCCGTTATTGGTGGAGATGACGCCCAGATGGTGGACAGCCATGCCCGGGTTGTCTGCTGACACTCTAGGCAGGCTGTGGCCCAGGCTGTGTCTCGTGCCTGTACCTCTCTCCCCTCTGCCACCCTAGGTGTCCCAGTTGCCATTCTCATTTCTCACAGTCAGGCTGTTGTCACAGTAGCAGACATTCTGGCCTTCCCAAGGCCAGTGGTCTGTCTGCAGCCCAGCTGCCCACAGCAGACACGTCAGCCCTCACCAATGGCAGAGCCACCTGCATTGGCCCTCCAGGAAACGGCAAGGTTGACCAGTTCTCAGCCTGCAGGAAGAACCCAGGAGGGACAGGCTTCGCTGAGGCAGCAGTAGACACTCGCAGTGGTGCACCCTGATTACTGGCAGCTGTCAGACAGAAGGAAGAGCCGGGCACTAAGCCATCCGAGGACCAAGCTGTGAGTCATCAAATTCGGGCCAGTCTAATTGAGTGTTCTCTGAGGTTCTCAGACAGCAGCCACCACGGAGGAGCTGTGTCAGGGCCCAGCCTAGCTAGTTCATGGTCTGTAGCAATGGCTGTTTACAAGAAGTTGAGCTTTCGGTAGTAAGTGACATGCTCACACATTCAGTCACAGAACACACCCTCACACACCCGTCCACACTCACATCCTTTCATTTATGTGCACACATTCTCCTCGTTCAAATATTACATTCTCATTCACACAGACACACTCCACGTACTCACAAACACATCTGTACATATGTGTTCATTCCAACTCACACGCACTGATACCCACTCTCAGATGATACACATGCATGCACATTCACACCCACAAACTCACACTCACATGCACACACACAGTCATGTATACACACATGAATAAGCGTGCAGTCACTTTCACATACCCACACACACTCACATGCACTCTTAGTGTGTTTGTCACACTGTGGCCAGGAGTATATGGGTGCAGCAGAGTGGCTCACCTCATAACACACAGGGAGCAGAGAAGGTAGAGAGGAGGCCAGGGCAAGGTATGACCCACTCACTGCCCCTGCCCAGGAACCACCCTCAGGTAACCCTGCTTTCTCCAGCTCTGTCCAAAAGTTTCCAACACTTCCCAAAATACCATTGAGGACCAACTTTGGATGCGAGATTCTATGGAGAATGTTCCAGATTCATACCACACACTTGCATCACATCCACATCCATGATGGCACTCACCACCACCTGACATCACCTAGTATGTCCGCCCTTCTCTACTCCAGGATGTAGCAACAAGGTGGTGTCAAGAACTGTTCTCTGGTCACTAATGGAGCTTTGTCCCTGGACTAGATGCAGCAGGTGTCCAGGGAGTGCTTGTGGCACACATGGCCGAATGGACACATAAATGAAGGCTGTACAGAACCTAAGTCCCTCATTCTAATGAGTTTTAAGGTTTTGTTTGTATTTACTGGAGACCAAGCTCAGTGCCTTCCACATGGGAGGTGATCACTCTTCCACTGAGCTCCATACCCCCCGCCCCCCCACCTCATCCCTTCCCTTCACCGTGTAGTCACATAAAAGCTTGAGCAACTGAGAGTCAAAGCAGTATTGATAAGGAAAAGACAACTGAATTGATGTGGCAGATAATACGACATGCTAAATAAAGACAAACACCCTGGCAAGGGAACGTTCACAGATGACCAACCAACCGCCTGTAAATGGAGAAGAGTGGGGAGTGGGGTGAATGGGTTCAGCCAGAACCAGCCATGATTCAGGACAAAGCCTGCTGTACATCAGCCACTGCATGGCCAGGCCCAGCTGCCCCTGAACCCCTGGCCCTTATAGTCATTGGGAGATGCCATCAGCCAGGGAGCCTGGGTGGAACCAAGCCACAGGGGCATTTTCAGGTACAGTCCCGAGTGTCCCTGGCAGTGTCCTTAGGGTGATGCCATCTGACAGCATGCCTTCATGTCACACTGTGGGGCTGGCAGGTCCCTCAGCATCTGTGGCAGAGTTGCCCATGTTCATTTGGGTTAGCTACATGTGCATGGAGCCTGGATGCTGAGTTCTCTTAACATTCTCTTGAGAAATTAAATATATCAGCAGGAAAGTGAGATCCTAACAGTACCTGTTGCAGAGAAGCTTCCAAAAAGCTTCACACCTGGTTTGGCCTTCTTCTCTGGGCTAGATATGGGCAGCTGGGCAAAACAAAGGTGAATTATTGGCTGGCACTGGGGCCCAGGGCCATAGCCCATAGGATTGCAGTTCTGACTGTCACTGTCTCAAGCCAAGAGCAGCCCAAGGGCCTGGAAGACCAGAGGGTTGACTGGCTTCTAACGCCATGAGTCTGCAGCTTCCATTGCCCCGATTCTCTAAGTGTTTCTTCTGGATAAATGGGAATGTGATGGTTTATCCTGGGTGTCTCAGTCCCAATCCGGTGCTGAAGGCCCATGGATTCCGGGAGACCTGCCCATCTCAGTCCACGCTGGGATCCAAAGAGTTGATCACAGCAGCAAGATACACTCACCAGTGAGAGAGAAGGCAAGCCGCAGGAAAAAAGGGACCTGCTCCCTCAGCCTCTGCATGTCCCCGGGGGTCCTCAAGGATTAAATGAGACAGCAGAACTGCCATGGACCCCCAGGGCCTGTGTGTTCTGGGAGCAGACACTGTCTGCCCCATGCCTGAACCCTGGAGCCAGGTTCCTAACCCCCCCCCCCCATCCTTTTGTCCTCTGCCTGGTGTGCTGGTTTCCGAGGACTGCGGTCTCCATGGGTGGCAGAGAATGATGGAATTCTACCTCTGCACACCCAAGGTGGAGACCAGAAGTCTGGAGCGGAGGTATGGCCACTGGGCTGCACTCTCTCCTTAGCTCCAGCGGAGGCTCCTTCCTGCCTCTTGGAGCCTCTGGCTGCCCTCGGCACCACCCTGGTCTCCACCTTCATCCTCCTAGTGTGGTGGCTAGTTCTACTTGTGAATCACCTGGGGAGAGTTTCAGTGGTGCATCTGGGATGCATTGGCCTGTGCACATGTCTGTAGGGATTGTCTTGACTACTTTGATTGATATAGAAAGTCCCACACTGAACATGGTACTCTGTCCTGGTTTTGGGTCCTGGGCTGTAGAAAAGAGGAGAAAGTGGCTGAGCAG
Source organism: Rhizomys pruinosus (assembly GCA_009823505.1). Taxonomy (NCBI): domain Eukaryota; kingdom Metazoa; phylum Chordata; class Mammalia; order Rodentia; family Spalacidae; genus Rhizomys; species Rhizomys pruinosus. The sequence continues at coordinate 3,476,745 of VZQC01003012.1, read as the reverse complement.
TGAGCACGCATGCGTTTTCTCTCTCTCTCTCTGCTCTCTCTTTTTTTAATTGAGCATTTGTAAATCTCATACAATGGTTCCCAATCAAACCCAGTCCCTCCCATGCCCAGCCTCCCACCTCCCATCAGAACTCCTGCATTACAGCACCCAAGCTAAGTCCTGCGTAATCAAGCTCTTGAACTCAGGTGTCCTTCTGTGCAAATTCATCCATTAGAATCTAGTCAGCACATCTAGAAAAATCTTAGGTAATGTGTGCTCTTCCTCACCAACAGTACTCAGTCTCTCGTAGTTCTCAGTCCAGGGCCAGTCCCCCACCCATTTCTCTTGCTCCACTCTGAGACCTTGTCTGAGTTGGTGTGGGTCCCCTGCCTGATGCCAACATCACCACGAGTTCACATGCGAAGGCTTCCAGTCGACTGTAAGCCACCGCTTCTCTACATTCTTGCACCAGCCTTGGCTCTTATCTGTCTGCTCTCGACTGCAGATGTGATGCGGCCAGCTGTATGAGCTCCTGCCTTGATTTCCCTCAGTGATGGACTATGAGCTGGAATTGCAAGCTAAATAAAACCCTTTCTCCCCTAAGTTGCTTTTGTCTGAGTATTTTATCCCAACTGAATCCAAGGTGGCCTTGCCCTCAGGCCTCCAACTCAGCACATCTGACAAGACCCTTTTTTTTTTTTTTTTTGCCAAGACGCTTTTCTTTTTTTTAATTATTATTTTTTATGTGTATGAGTGTACTGCCTGCTTGTAGGTTGGTGCACCTGTGTCGTGCAATGCCGCAGAGGTCAGAAGAGGGCATCGGATTCCCCTGGAACTGGAGCCAAAAACAGTTCTTAGCTGCCATGTGGGTGCTGGGAATCGAACCCGGGTCCTCTGCAGAAGCAGTTGGTGCTCTTAACCGCTGAGCCATCTCTCCAGCCCCGCCAAGATGCTTTTCTACACAAGAACAGAGTTGCTGGTCCTGGAAGGTAGTGTGTGAACATAGCTTTTGAGGCAGTCAGCAGTTCAGCCTGCTACCCTGTCCCCTCAGGGATCTGAACCAGTCCTATGTTGGACAGTAGAAGGTGATTGGGCAGACAGTGGGGATGGTTCCCCCCTGGTGTCAGGGTACCACGTTTGTAAGCACCGAAGGCAGGCTGGCCAGGCTCTGCAGAGCTCCGGGTAATTCTGAGTTCATCACTTTGGTAAGCCACTGACAGCACTGATTCAGAAGAAAGGTCCCCCAGAAAGCCTTAGTGGAAGGTGTATTTCTTCCTTTATTTTTCAAAATGAAAATAATTTTCTTGGCTACGTTATAAAAATCGGACCCTGAAAGAAATAATCGGTCGTCCGACCTGGGTGTAGAAGCGAAAGACTAACGGAACCATCTAGTAGCTGGCTCCCTCCGAAGTTACCCTCAGGATAGCTGGCGCTCTTGCGACCTGAAACTTGTTGCAACGCAGTTTTATCTCGTAAAGCGAACGATTAGAGGTCTTGGGGCCAAAACGATCTCAACCTATTCTCAAACTTTAAATGAGTAAGAAGCCCGCCTCACTGGCGTGGAGTTGGGCGTGAAATGCAAGTGCCTGGTGGGCCACTTTTGATAAGCAGAACTGGCGCTGCAGTATGAACACAATGCAGGGTTAAGGCACCCAATGTCCATCTAGAATTTTTTAGACAATTCAAAAGCTAAAAAGGAGAGAATAAAAGTCACCCTGAATTCCACCCCTCCTGATTGGCATCTTGGCTGTAGCATGGGGGAGGGGCAAGAGGTCCCTCCACCTGCCAATTTCTCTGCCATTCCTGTACCAAGAAGCATGGGCAGGGCCATCTTTGTCACCATCTGGCTGTATTGTAAGACTGGCCTCTCATGATGTTTCTTGTTCTGTGTACTGGGCCTTAGCTTGTCACCGGGTATCCACGTGGCTGTGAGAGTGTATCTCCAAAGAGTGAAGCACTGTCCCTTCCACACCAGGGTGGGTTGGCTTCATGGGACGCTGTAGGACAAATCCTCCCTCGGCACCCCTGCACCTGAGAAAGCTCTCAACCCTCCTTGGCAATAACTATAGGGCTCTCTGTGTGACTGCAGGCCATGTTCGAGCTGGTCACCTCTGAGGCCTCCTACTACAAGAGCCTGAACCTGATGGTGTCCCACTTCATGGAGAACGAGCGGCTGAAGAAGATCCTGCACCCGTCTGAGGCTCACATCCTTTTTTCCAATGTCCTGGATGTTATGGCTGTCAGTGAGCGGTGAGCACTGGTGGGCCACTTCATCTCTTCTCCATGCAGGGTGCAGCTAAAAGTAGGACCCACAGCTCATCACATTCTCCATTCCTGACTACTTGGAATTTTCCATAGAGAAATAAGACTGATAAAGTTGTAAATCCAGGTGCTGGGGAGATGGCTCAGTTGGAAAAGTATCTGCCTTGTAAGCATGTATAAAGGCCAGATGCAGTGGCACATACGTGTGACCTTAACTCTGGGGAGGTGGAGACAAAAGGGTCTCTGGGGCTGGCTGGCCAGGCATTCCAGTCTAAGTGGTAAACAGGCCAGTGAGAGACCCTGTCTCAAAAAACCAGGAAGGTGGTACCTGAGAAACTACACCTAAAGTTGACCTGTGCCCCCCCCCACACACAGCATAGATGTAAATCCAAAGGCTCATCATGTCCTCCAGCAGGGTGGCCCGTGGTGGCCCCTGAGTCCCCTTCAGTCAGCCATTGCACCCTTTGCCTGCCCATGGTGCCGTGAGCTAATGGACACTTGTTAGAGTGTCATGAACGAAATGCAGAGCTGGTCCCTGTGCAGGTCAGTGTGGATCTCTTGAGGAGAACTGGGTGCCCTGCTGTCCATGGGTCCTCTAGTCTCCCTTCTGTCTCTGTGGTCTCTGTAGCTCCTGGTGGCTGTCCCATCCAGGAAGGTCTAGAAGTGCCTCAGCGAGGCCAGAGAGCCTGTGAGACCCCTGAGCTTGCTACTCATGTTATCAATTCATATTTTACTATGGAAAATTCCAGGAGGGCAGAAGAGAAACCCATGCAATGAGCCCCATGCACCAGCCACTGCCTTGATGATGATGTGCACAAGGGCCATCTAGGCTCACCCAGTCCCCACCCCTTCCTGCACCTGGAGGACGATTGGGAAGCGAACCCCCAGAGCTGTTCTTCCCTACAGGCAAACACGTCAGTGCACACCTAAGAGATAAAGACCAGTCTCTTGCCATCCACTTCTCCCTCGCTGCATATTCCTCATGTTATCTACCTAGAAACATACCATTACCTCTCAGTGTGCTCAAATATGCCACCAGCGTGCTGGTTTCCAGACACCCTCCTAGCCTGTGCCTCTTACAGGTTTCTTCTGGAGCTCGAGCACCGCATGGAGGAGAACATTGTCATATCAGATGTGTGCGACATTGTGTACCGCTATGCCACTGACCACTTCTCAGTCTACATCACCTACGTCAGCAACCAGACCTATCAGGAGAGGACGTACAAGCAATTGCTGTGAGTGCTCCCTGCTGGGACTCAGCCATCCTTGGTCTGGGGGTTCCCAGGGTCACACTGAGCCACAGAACTTAGTCATGCTGGGAACCTGGTGTGTTCCCAGAGGATCTTAATATCACTAGAAAACTGATAACCCACCTGAACCAAGGAGAGTCAGCTGAAGCTCCCCGGACCTGTGTTCAGAACAGCGAATGAGCTTAGTGGGCTCAGGGAAGAGTGTGACATTGGGACAGCCCAAGCTCCAGGTCACTGGGAAAGTGGGTTTGAGTTAGTGACCAAGGCAAAGGTGGGCAGGAAGGGGGCCGTGGTCATCCAGTGACGCCTGTGACCTGGCTGCTGACCTCATTTCGTGAACTTCCTTGCACCACCCTGGAGTATTGAAGGGCTTCCCCTTTGGAAACCACCCATGCTAAAGAAGAAAGGAGTCTCCAGGAAGGAGACCTTTTGGGGGGCGAGGGGGAGGAGGAAGAACAGGTTTGTCGTCACAGACGTGTGCAGGTGTGTGAGCCTTGGGCATGACAAGGCTGAAGGACCCATTGGGACAGACAGATCTACATGATTTGCCTGAGGGTGGGAGAAAGCTCTGCTGGGCAGCTGCTGTGTCCAGCTCAGGTGGAAGACTGCTGGGTTACCCTTGAGGGACAGTTTGCAGAGCAGTCATCTGTAATGAGAGCAGGTAGCCATGGCATCTCAGTTGTGTGTGGCCAGAAGCCTTTTGACTGTGTGCCCGCCGTCCCCATAGTATCCATACATATCTTTTTGTGGCTTTTTTATCAAGCCATATGACTAAAGGTGAACATTTTAAAGTTAATATCCAGGCATTTGGATGTTTCACAGTAATGTAGAGGGGATTGGGGTGCTGATTTTTAGATCAAAAGATAAGCAGCCAGCAGAATGGGTCATGCCTTACAATACCCAAGAATCCATGGGGCAGCTGGTCGCTGTGTCACCACACCCTGTGGGTGACAGATCCTCTGGCCCCAGCAACGGCAGACACAGCCAGGCTGCCCCTGACATAGGCAGCCAGCCCTGTGACAAGTCCCTAACAATAGTGTCCCTAGCCTTCAGCAGCATTGTGCCAAATGGCCAAGCCCACCTGTCAAAAATAGCACAGGCTCTCCTGACAGGTGCCTTAAGCCTGCTGTGGGCTCCATTGCTATGTGGGTTTACCTTGCCACAGCTTCCTGCTGAGTGAAGTCATCTAATTGTACGTCTGATTCATAGACTTGGCCACACATGGGATTCTTGCCCTCCCACACAGCATGTTTTGCTAAGTCTTCATGGGTTGGGCATACGAAGCTACCATTGTTATCTGACTTGCACATGAACGGTTTATTTTTCATAAAAGATGGGAGAGAGAGAGAGAGAGAGAGAGAGAGAGAGAGAGAGAGAGAGAGAGAGAGAGACTCCCACATTGTGCCTGTAAGTTGCCTGGTCCTGGCAGGCCATGGGTTAGGCTTACCTGAGCCCAGAGATCAAGCCCTCTGCCTGTGTCCCCAGACAGGAGAAGACGGCTTTTCGGGAGCTGGTTGCACAGCTGGAGCTGGACCCCAAGTGCAGGGGTCTGCCCTTCTCCTCGTTCCTCATCCTGCCCTTTCAGAGGATCACGCGCCTCAAATTGCTGGTCCAGGTACGGCATCCTGACAGCACCCTGGGCTCAGCAGGGTACAGCATCCCGACAGCACCCTGGGCTCAGCAGGCTCCTCCTGCTCAGGCCGTTCGCTCCTTTCACCTCTCTGCCTTCCAACGAGTCAATGTGTTCAACAAGTGCCAATTAAGATCCTAACATGCAGCAAGGAGTGGTGGTGCAGGCCTTTAATCCCAGCACTCAGGCGGCAGAGGGAGGCAGATCTCTGTGAGTTCAAGGCCAACCTGGTCTACATAGTGAGTTCTAAGACAGCTGGGGCTATAGGGAGACCCTGTCTCAAAAAAAAAAAAGACCAAAACTAGATAAATAAATATTCTAATATGCTCCAAGCAGTGGAGGCTCAGCTGTATTCCAGAGGGAGAGATTGACAGACACAACCAGGAAGTAAACATGCCTGTAAGGATTTTAAACCCTGGAGGGGGTCAAGAAAGACGAGTAGCACTTGATCTGAGACTCAGCTCAGGAGCGGCCAGCCATAGGAATATCTGGAGTAAAGAATATTTTGTTGAAAGAAACTGAATGTGCAAAGGCCCTGGGGAAGCAAGGTTCATGGCAAAAGGGCCAACAGTGAGCTCGGAGAGCATGATAGGAAGGAATACAGAGTCATGGGCAGAAGCAGATCCAGGGTCTTGGGTTCTGTTCTTATCTGGTTGACATCTGTCAGGATTCCCTGTGGCTGCTGCAGAGAGTGAGGGTGGGAGGGCTGGACTGGAAAGGAGAGAAGGTGGAGTGAGAGGTAGAGACTCGGGGAAATCTGAACTGAAAAGGCAACATGCCTGGAAGGAGGCACTTACACGACATGCAGCTACCTACCCAGTGACAGACCTCAGGGGACCAGTTTCAGTGCAGTGCTAGTAGAGCTTGATACGACCTTGAACAGGTGAACAGCCAAGTTCATATTCAAGAGGGAAGTCAGGACACGCGGCCTTGAACAGGTGGATATCCAAGTTCATATTCTTTTAAAAAAAATTTTTTTTTAATTTTATTTATTTCTGTATGTGTATGAATGTACTGTCTACATGCAAGTTTGTGCACCTGTGTTGTGCAATGCCGCGGAGGTCAGAAGAGGGTGTCGGATTCCCCTGGAACTGGAGTTCTCCTGGAATTGGAGTTTCAGACAGTTCTCGGCCACCATGTGGGTGCTGGGGATCGAACCCGGGTCCTCTGTAAGAGCGGTTGGCGCTCTTAACCGCTAGGCCATCTCTCCAGCCCCCAAGTTCATATTCAAGAGGGAAGTCAGAGCCGGGCGTGTTGGTGCACGCCTTTAATCCTAGCACTTGGGAGGCAGAGGCAGGTGGATCTTTGTGAGTTCAAGGCCAGCCTGGTCTACAGAGTGAGTTCCAGGACAGCTGAGACTACAGGGGGACCCTGTCTCAAAAAGACCAAAAAAAAAAAAAAAAAAAAAAAGAGAAGTCAGGACAAGCGACCTTGAACAGGTGAACAGCCAAGTTCATATTCTAGAGGGAAGTCAGGACAGGCGTGCTCAGCGTCTCAATACAGAGTCAAACACTGACATACAGGTCTAAGAAGCATCGTGAAGGCCATTTCGAACTGAAGGAAACTGAGCAATTGAAGAAAATATATTACATGGACAGGGCCAAAGTCACCAAAGCCCCAGGCCTATGGTGACCCCATCACCAAAGACAGTCCCAGAAGGAAGTGGGGGAAGCCCTGAGTGCCCCGTGCAAGAATTTTGCCCACTTGGGGACAAGGCTTGGCCCAGAGGAGTGAACGGGGGTCCCTGGGTACTTGCATTTCAGTCTTCAGGGGACAGTGTCTCTGGATGAGACGAGAGAGTACACGTCAGCCCTTGCGGCCCATCTCGCCAGGGATTGGACTCCTCATTACCGCCCTGCAGCATGGCAAAGCTTTGGGTCAAGACACCCACCACTGGCCGGGCTGAGGGTCCCCTGCCCTGTCTGCCCGGTGGAGAGCTGCCTGTTGCAGCCACATGAAGCTTCAGAGATGATGTTCCTGACGCCAGGGAGAGAGGGAGGAAGGCGGGAGGTGGGGAGGATTAACGCAGCCCTGTCCCATGTTTAGAACATCCTGAAGAGGGTGGAGGAGAGATCTGAGCGGGAGTGCACGGCACTGGACGCCCACAAGGAGCTGGAAATGGTGAGCTACTGCATCCTGTGGCCCCGGGCACCGTCTCCCCATCCCTCCCCTGTCCCTGTTGGTCCTGTTTGTGCCTGTGCCTTCCCAGAGTGCCACTTATTCTGAGTTTTACCCTTGCAATCAATAAAAGTCATTGGCACTAAAAATCATGCCCAACGTGGCTCCCAGAGACCACTCCCTCTTTTAGTGTGACCAGGTACTTGTGGAGGCTGCCAGGTACTTGGCTCCCACATGGACTCTGCTGCCCTCCATGGTGCTATGCCCATGTCTACTCGCTGCCCCACCCCAGAGCCCTGCCCAGGAGTGACAGCTGGGTCCTGTGGAAAGGGTGGGTCACTGTGCTGGGGTGATTCTCCCACACTACTGTATAGTAGAGTGGAGAACAGGAAGTCCCTGAAACTCCTGGGTCCAACACCCAGTGAAAGGAAATCACTTTCCACGGGCAACATGGTGCTGGCTCCGAGCCGAGCTGGCTCGCATCCCCAAGTGGCTGCTCCTGTGTCTTCACCAGGTCAGGCAGTCACCAAGAGCTTTCTGGCCTTTGAGTCCTTTGAGCGCTGGAAGGACATGCCCCCTCCAAGCCTATCAGGGAGAAGTCTGGGGTATGAAGGGGCAGCTTGGGGACAGCCAGTGACTGTGTGTCCCCCTGCCCTCTTCTGCAAACAGCCTCCCCTGTACCTGATCTATGGGGCTTCCTTCCAGCCCTGACCAGGTAGCAGTACCCTGTCAGGCCTGGTGGCCCTCTGACCTGTGAAAGGCCCACGTGTCATCCCTGACGTCAGCCTGGAGCCAAGATGCGTTTCCTAGTTGAAGCTCTTTCTGCTTTATCTCCCTTTTCCATTTGATGAGAGTGGCACTGTTTCTCACTGCTTACTTTAAAAAGGGGAAGGGTTCTCTCTCATAAAAGCGATGACCCGGGCAAGTGGCGCACACCTTTAATCCCAGCACTCGGGAGGCAGAGGCAGCCAGATCTCTGTGAGTTCAAGGCCAGCCTTGAAGGTTTACAGAACGAGCTCCAGGCCAGCTGGGACTAAAAGGAGACCCTGTCTCAAAACTACCCCCCCCCGAAAAAGTAATTGATGATCAAATACAAGAAAATTCAGAAATTCTCATAAGCAAAAGACAGTAGCAAAGATCCCTGCACCTTATACACATGTACACACCCCCTGCTGACGTGCTGCAGCCAGCACTCCCAAACAGATGCTTGCATGTACATGTGTGTACATGTGTGTGTACATACACACACGTACATACACACGCGCGGCAGTCAACACTTCTGCATGTGTGTGCAGGTACATGTATTTATGCATACATGCACACAAACACAGAGCATACACCATGTTCTGTGTGAGAACAGATTGTTTAAACCGTTTATATGCATATACTGCAATTTTTAATGGTTTCAGAGTCTGTGGGTTCATGGATTGCTATTTGAGTTGGTGACAAGATTTTTTTCATCCTAAACACTGCAAGGAGCATCCTCATAGTGCTTCTTTGAACACTGCACTCTTTCACAATACCAACTGAGTGTCTATATCAGGCCAGGCTGTTCTTGGCCCTGTGAGAAATTTCAGTGTACTTCTGGAAACAGAGGCCCCAAAGTATGGGAAAATGCAGCATTATTGACCTCGTGGTTCCCAGCTGCCTCCCACAGCGGGTGACAGGCTGGCTTGGAAGAATCTTACCTCTTCCAGTCTGGCTGAGAAGGAAGGCTGCCACATCTTGGTCGGGGGTCTGGCTTCCTAGCCAAAGTCAAGTTGCCAACCTGTCCTCCAGACCCACGGGTCTTCCCACCTGCCTTGGTCCCAGATGGGGCTAGAGAAAGAGCTCTGGCCCACTTGACACTGACTGATCACTGTCAGCTGCTGGCATACCACCTAGTCGCAGTGGGTGCTGGGGTCAAGCTGGCCTGACGTGCCTTCCCTGTCCCAGGTGGTGAAGGCTTGCAATGAGGGCGTCCGCAAGATGAGCCGCACGGAGCAGATGATCAGCATTCAGAAGAAGATGGAGTTCAAGATCAAGGTGTGTGTGCAGTCTGTGCCTAGGCACGAGGGCCCAGACCCCACCCCAAGGCATGGGTGGCTGTGCCTGCACACCTACCCTGACCTCCTGGTGGCATGTTGGAAGCTGGGTTGTAGGGGTGCCAGCTACCTGCGTCTGTGAATCCTGTTGTTACTGGCTAGGTGATAGGGAGACGGACTGTTTCTGAGAGTCTCCGCACTTCTTCACACTTTACATCAAACTTCAAGCACTCCACACAGACTCCATGTCATATCAGTGTGCACCTGTACAGTGTGCACATGCAGAGACATGCATGCACATGCACACACCCACAGGTCTTTTGCTGCCAGAACTCTAGCAGATGCAGCAGAAGTACACTGACTTCCCACAGCCCTTGCCTGCCATGTCTTGCTGCATTACTCCAATGGCATCTGTACAGCACCTTGGGGAGGGCTCCAGGGTGCTGCCACCTGATGTCCCCTCCCCTGCCAGTCAGTGCCCATCATCTCACACTCCCGATGGCTGCTGAAGCAAGGCGAGCTGCAACAGATGTCTGGGCCCAAGACGTCCCGCACGCTGCGGACCAAGAAGCTTTTCCGGGAAATTTACCTCTTCCTCTTCAATGACCTGCTGGTGATCTGCCGGCAGATCCCTGGGTAAGCTTGGCGCTGAGGGGCACAGGAGCACGCCCAGCCTCAGGGTGACTGGGCAGTGGGGCAGCAGTGGGGCAGAGCTCTGCTTTTAGGCTCTTTGCTCTGCTCTAGCCCAGCCCTGCACTATTACGGAGCCCCCCTGAATCCCTGCTTCCCTCCTGTGGGTGCCTGACACGCAGCAGGTGCTCAGGGGAGGGGCCGCTGTCCACCACATCTCAGGATGGGAGCTCTTTTGGGGAACAGAGGACAGGCATCCGGGGATCTTCCAAAGGAGGCAGAGTGGCTAGGCCTGTGCGCCACTCCTACTAGCTAGCCTCAGGGTTCTCCTGAGACCAACACATCTACCCTACCTCCTCCGTTCCCCAGAGACAAGTACCAAGTCTTTGACTCAGCCCCAAGGGGCCTGCTGCGTGTGGAGGAACTGGAAGACCAGGGCCAGACGCTGGCCAATGTGTTCATCCTGCGGCTCCTGGAAAACGCAGATGACCGGGAGGCCACCTACATGCTAAAGGCCTCCTCACAGTGAGTCCCCAGTGCCGCAAGCCACACCCAGTGACAGTACATTTTTCCCAGATGAAACAGGGCTCAACACACCTCCATAGTAGGCTGGTCTGTCACTACCCATCCTTCCTACCGGGGACCATGATGGAAGGCTTTGTGGGGCCTCCATGTGAGTGGCGGGGCGGTTGCACATAGCTGAGTGCATGTGTGTAGAGGAGCATCACAGCGAGTGATCCCCAGAGCTCCAGGCTCAGGGCAAGTCCTTCATGTGAGATGGGATATTTAAGAGTCTATGAGCTTCTGTCCCTCTCCTCCCCTGCCTGCCCACTCTCTGTGTGGCCTGCAGTCTCACAGCCCCAAGCTCTCAAGCCATACACATGACGTAGGAATTGCTTTGTGGACCAGAACCCTGGCTTCCTCCTGGCCTGCCCTGCGGGGCTCCGGGCTTCAGTTCACAGGGCTAAAAGGAAGTGGCATTAACCTTTCCTAGCCTTGCCACGACTGAGAAACGGTGGCTTCCAGGGAACTGGAATGGACCTTTGGAGCTAGGCTTTGGGGCCTCATGGAAGCTCCGTGACCTGCTGGGTTTATTAAGAGCCCCTGGGAGGCCGAGCGTGGTGACCCCAGCACTCAGGAGGCAGAGGCAGATAGATCTCTATGAGCTCCAGGCTATCCTGGTCTACATAGTGAGTGCCAGACCAGCTGGGGATACAGGGAGACCTGTACAAGAATCTCTGGGAAGAGTATGCAGGGGTCCCCTGTGTGCCTAGCTGAGATGCCCTAGTGCAGTCTGGAGCCAGGCCACACCTGCCGTGGGTTTACTGGTTCTGTAGTTGGGGCACTGTCTTCTTGTGCAGGAGTGAGATGAAGCGTTGGATGACCTCGCTGGCCCCCAACAGGAGGACCAAGTTTGTGTCCTTCACGTCCAGGCTGCTGGGTGAGTCCCTGACTAGGTAGGAGGCTCTGGGTGGCTTGGGACTCACTCGGCCTCAGCTCCAAGGCTTTTTGGCTGTCTGTGGGGAGCCACTTCTGCCAGTCCCACCCTGGTATGAACCAGCATCTCAGTGCCCCTTACGGATAGTTAAGGAAGAGACGACAGCCCCTGGGTCTGTGTCAGGTGACAGGCTACCGGGCCTAAACTCCGGGTTCTCTTGCATTTGCCAGTTGCCTAGAAATCATAAGACCCAACGGAGTCTGGCTGCCTTAAGAGCTGCTACTGGGCTTGCCAGCTTGTCCTGACCCCAATCTACTAGCAGGCCACACCCAGAACAAGAGGTTGCCCTAGGCGGAGAAGTGCCTACATCCTATAGCTGGCAAGTCCCTTCCACCCTTTCCCGAGAGTTCCTGGTAGTCTAATAAGGCCTGGGGAAGCCAGCTCCTCCTCTCTGCAGAAGCCTCTCACTGCTGTGAGGGTCCAGGCTCGGCTGCCCGCTGCTGCCTGATGTCCAGGGCTTGCCTGGGTGTGGGGCAGGGTAGAACCTGTGATGGAGACACACCACTCCTCTGTCCCCACTGCAGACTGCCCCCAGGTCCAGTGTGTACACCCCTACGTGGCCCAGCAGCCTGATGAGCTGACGCTGGAACTGGCCGACATTCTGAACATCTTGGAGAAGACTGAGGATGGTGAGGGCCCCAGAGGACGCTGCACCTTGGCCAGCCACGCCCCTCAGCCCCATGCACGAGTGGATGGCAGAGCGGGTGGGTGGGCAGGCACTGGCACTTCGAGGACATCCCACCTGAACACCAGGCCCAGAATCCCTGGGCCTTTCCTCAGCCTGCAGGCAGAGGTCTTCTGGATCCTGCTTCCCTCCTGTGAACTGTGAGGGCTCTCTCCCTCTACGCACAGGCCTGGCGGGATGGAGGCTCTTGGGCCCATCTCCAAACATGCCCCCGGCCTCAGCCCTCCCTGGAAGGGAGCTCAACCCTGATCTCAGCTTCTTTGGCCACAAGCTTCTAAGGATACCCTAACCACCAGGCTCAGGGCTCAGTGTAGGCCAAGAAGCCCCCCTCCTCCCCACCCTACAGATGGCAGGTGGACTTAGCACCAAATGGGAGTTCTCAGCCCCTTGCCAGTTTACCTCCAGCCCCCTTTCTTGTTCAGCGTCCCCCCTCTTTTGTACATTCATTGTTTCTAGTCAAAATTCCTGAAGTAGCCAGGTGTGGTGGGGGAACACACCCAAAATTCCAACACTTGGGGGACAGAGGCTGGAGATCCCTGAAAGTTTGAGGCTAGCCTGGGCTATAAGACTCCATCTCAAATATATATGTATATATACGAACAAAGGCCTAAAGCCTCCCCTCCTGTCCTCTCCTTCTTCGTCCCTGGTCAGATAATGCCAAATGATCTCCACAGCATCCATGTCCCCTCTGTCCTTACCCCAACATAATAAACTGCCTCACACCCCTCCCAAAGGTGGCCTGCAGAAGGCATGTCTCTGACCTGGGTAGGAATAGGCAATCTAGCCACAGGCTTAGCAAAGAACCTAAGGGAGAGGGAGGCCGCGTAGAAGAGGGGTCAGGGCACTTGGGAACTCAGGGCGGCCTCGGGTCATGGTAGCCACCCTCAGACAGCATGAGACTCTGAGAAAATGTGCCCAAGGAAAGAGTGAACTCACTATCCAGATCTGGTAAGTCATTGGTCAGCCATATCTCCCACCAGCCCCTTGGATGCCCCTGTCTTTTGGGGTCTCCTGGCCTGGTGTAGGGCAGCCTATGAAGGTTCAGGAACCAGCCTCAAGTCAGTTCAGAACCTCACAGGAGAGCCCACAGTTTTCTAGCACACTGGGGGTGCTGAGGCACTGCTCTTTGTAAGGCCAGCTGGCTCCTGAGTATGGCTCAGCCTCTGCTACCCATACACGTTGGAACCCTGGCTAAGAGGGAACCCCAGCCCTGCCCCACTCTGCCCTTGCATAGCACCTGACCTAATGCCTCCTTTGCAGGGTGGATCTTTGGTGAACGCCTGCATGACCAAGAGAGAGGCTGGTTCCCCAGCTCCATGACAGAGGAGATACTGAACCCCAAAATCCGCTCCCAGAACCTCAAGGAATGTTTCCGAGTCCATAAGATGGAAGATCCACAGCGCAGCCAGAACAAGGACCGCAGGAAGCTGGGCAGCCGGAACCGGCAATAAGCCGCAGCGCTGGCACCATCTGGAGGTGGGGTGTGGGCGGGCGGGGGAGCAGGCCCAGCAGGGACCCGGCAGACACAGGAAGCAAGAGTGGTCGGGCCTGCACTGTCCCTGCCCAGGCAGTGAGGGCTGTGGTGTCTTGGCCACTCACTCACTCACTCACACACTGGAGAAAGGACGAATATTTAAGCAGTATTTCACCACCTCTCCTGTCTCGGAGCTAGGAGGGGTCAGGCATGCTGCGGGGGACCTTCCAGCAACTGGATGAAGCCTAGACCCAGGGTCCCTGGAAGGAGGCAGGCAGAAGATGACAACTGTTGGGATCCCCGCACTGCACGCGTCTTTCCCTACTTTGGAAGCTGTAGAGTCTACCAGGCACATAGGTGGGCCGTCCTTGCCTGGGGAGCTTGGAGCACCCACTTCTGCCTGCCCCTCCCTGCACCTCTGCCAGCCTCTGCTGCACAGTGGGCCCTGCCCTCAGCAGGCCTCCCAGAGCTTGGCTGAGGGCCCATGCTGCCTCTGGCTCCTTGAAGGGCTGGATGCCACTTGTGTCTTCTGGCCCCTGAAGGAGCCCAGCCGTTTTGCGCAATGAATGGTCACTGCATCCTGTATGGTCATGGTTCTGAGAAAAGCAAATATCATTTTTGGCTGCATTAAAAGAAGCATCATGTATAAAAATAAAGAGGTGAAGTCCTATTCTTTATTGCCCCATGCACACAGGAATGAAGCATTTGGTTCTGGGCCGGGAGGGAGGAAGCAAACATCCCCCAGGCCTGGAGGGGGGTCTTCCCCAGGGAGGGCAGGCGAGCCTTCCAGAGGGAGCAGCTGCGTCAAGCCTCAGATGGGAGTGGGTACCGTCTCTGAAGTGCCCTTCCAACAACTAGGAGATGACTCCTGTTGCATGAGGGGTACACACAGGAGGAACAGGAGGCAGCAGCCCCCTGCGGGATCTGACTCGTAGCCTGGGGCTGGGGCTCACGACCTGGTCCAGACACAGGCCTTGGTGGCTTTGTGTTTTCAGTGGTCGCCCCTTACCCAGACCTGCAAGCAGCCCCTATTTCCTCACTTCCACTTCTGTCATAGAGAAATGTTGAGGGCACTGTGTGCCTTCCAAAACCCACTTCTCTACACCGGAGGAAGCCCTTTGATTCGTTTCTTGAAACAGGGTCCCTATGTAGCCAGCTTGGTCTCAAACACAGTCCTGCCTCAGGCTCCTAAATACAAAATGGCCCTGAGCTGAGTTTGAATTAGAGCCACAGGGGGCCTTCCCAGTGTCTTCCCACAGATCACAGGGGAGCCCTTGGTGATCTTGAGACAGCACACTCCTGAGCGTCCCTGGAAGAGACGGCCTTCAGCTCTGCAGCCAAAGCCTGGCAGCCCCCCTGTCCCTACCTCTGCTTCTGTCCCCGGTGTCTGCCCCCAGCTTCTGGGTCAGCTGAAGAGGGAGATTCAGTCCCAGTCCCCGGGGGAGCATCCATACAAACATATATACCGGTGGGGGGTGAGGGAGAGGGTGGTTCTGAGCCCTGGAAGTCAAGTGCCTAGACCAGGACTGGGGTTCGGAGTTATGACCCCTCCTGGCCAATCCTTGTCAATCCTCCACCATATATCTCGGTGGTCTCCAGGCACAGAACAGACCCAGCCCGTCTGGTCACACTCTCCAGCCTCCCTTCCTTCCCCTCCCTTCCTTCCCTTCCCTTCCACGACCCAGAGTTCTGTGGTTCCCGGGGCAGCCCCGGGCTAGTGCGATGGGGCCCCAGGCTGGAGAAGCTGCTGCGCCCTGCGCACCGTCCTGCCCCAGCGTGGGACCCAGCGCACGTGGCCAGCGCGCACGCGCGCGCGCTGAGCCCTCCACCCACGCCCTGCATGCGGCCCCGCCCTGCTCCCACGCGGCGCACCTGCACGCGGGCTCGCACGCGCGCGCAGACACAGGGGCGCAGCCAGTGCAGCAAGTCGCTGCCGGGGGGGGGGGGGGGGGGGGGGGGCCGGGCGTGGCTCCTTTATTGGCTTCAAGAAGCGGAAAACTTTCTCAGCGCCACGACCACCAGCGCCAGCACCACGCAGGTGGCCAGCAGGGCAGCGATCACGATGGCCGCAATAGCACCGGGTCCCAGTAAGCCTGCGGAGGACGGAGCAGTGTCACCCACCCAGTCCGGCCCAGGCCCGCCCTGACTCTCTGGCCCATCTCTTCCCTCCCCTCCCCTTCCCTTCTCCCAGCAAACCCCCCCCCTTCTCTCTCCATCCTCTCCCTGTCCCTCCCCAGGCCATACCGGTGTCCTGGTCCAGCCGCTCCTGTGCAGTGCTGTCCTCTGGTCCAGGCGCGGAGGTGGGGACAGGGGGGCCGGTGGCCTCAGATTCCTGGCCTGGGCTGGTGCTCTCCAAGGGGCCGTCACCAGAGGGCAGTTCAATGGGCTCGTTCCACAGGGTGGGATTGGGGTCCTGAGGACCCTCTGCTGTAAAGCCAAGGACAGGGAGTGGAGCCCGGATGGTGGCCCACAGGGACGCCACCATCCAAATGAGCCGAGGGATGCCCATTCCACAGTGGAGGATGGGGAAGCCCAGGAAATTGTCCATGTTCCCCACAATATCCATTGAGGGCAGGCTGCCCCCAGCCCATGTGAGGTCCGCTTGATGCGGGTAGAGTGCAAAAGGGACTCTACAGGCTTTGATTATAAACTCCAAGACCAGCAATTTGGCACCTTTCATCTGAACTTAGGGCTCTGTGAGCACTTGTGGGGTGCTCCGGTCCCACTGGGCAGAGGCCAGCCTTCACCTGTGGTCAGGGACCTTTGTGAGTTCCACTGCTCACTCACAGAAAGGCCAGGAGAGGCCTACCCAAGTCCAGTCTTGAGTCTAACACCCTCTAACCCAAGCCAGCACACTGCTTCCTGCAGGGGTAAGGCGCTTAGGGGACGTGGCAGTGAGGGAGGCTTGCACACTGCCAGGCTCAGTCTGAACATGGGTCCCTGAGTGGACATTTCAGCAAGCATCCTCTGCTCTTGGGCTGGAAATAAGCATGGTTTGGGGGACCCAGGGACCCCAGAGAGAAAGGAGACAAGAATCATAGGATGAATGAGACACACATCTCTCCACCTGCTCTGGGCCCTAGCCCAAGACCCCTCTGTAAGGAGTCCAGCAGGTGAGGCCTACAGCACACCCACCCAGGGGCCATTCATCCTGCTTAAACGGTAGCCCAGGGAACCCAGGGACATTCAGACCAGGCTGCTGGCAGACTCCAGGATTTCTGCTCAGCCTGATCATCTGGGATCGGTGCTTTTGCTGGTCCCTACCCATGCCCTCATCTCAAACTGATTCAGGGGCCCTCAGTCTTCAAGCAGGCCACTCACATGAGCTAATGGGTAGCATGTCCACTGTCTCGTTCTGGCTACTTGGGGCATGGGTACTCTTATCTTGGATTAGAGAAGAGAAAGCCAGGCAGGCTCAGGTTGCTGAGGGAGCTGTGACGGGATGGTCTCAGGCCCTCGGACAATCTAGTGATGGCTGCTTCCTGAGAAACCTCCAGGAAAGCTAGAACTCTGTTAGCAGCCCAGCCACAGCCTGCAGCTCCCTGGAACCCCTTCCAGACAACTATTCCATTGGGTACCTCTCTCCAGACAGGACAGAGAGAATGCTCAGAGAAGACCCAAGGGTGTTCCTGCCCATGGTACCCACTGGGGCAAACAGGACACACAGCCAAACCAAGACTCAGATCAGCCTGAAAATAACCAGGCCCTTCAAAAACGCTCCAGTCTGGAAAGGCAAGGAAGGCATTGAAGACTTGTTCCAGACTTGGATGAGAGGCCGGCCGTGTCATCAAAGACATATGGGATTTGTTGGTGAGGTCTGGCTAGGGTTAGAGTCCAGAAGGGTGTTAGAGTTCCTGTCCTGGTTTGATGTGTGCAATGGCTGGGTAAGAAGGTGTACTTGTTCTCGGGAAGAACTTAGGACAAACGGATGTTTGGAATGGTTCTGCAGTTGGGAGCAGGGAGCACTGTGGCAGAATGTTGGTAGTTGGTAAGTAGGTGAAGGGTGTGCTAGGATCCAGTAGATGGTTTTTACAACTTTTCTTAAAAATGTCAGATGCCTGGCTGCCTGGGCCCCACCCTACTGCAACTTCTCACAAGCCTGGGTCAGTCCTGAGACTCCCGTTTTAGGAAGAGACTACTGGGGGCTTCCCCAGATCAGAGCCCCTTTTTAGAAGAGACTAGCAAAAAAGGCCCCCGGATGGCCATTGGTACCCACTGGGGTGCGGTAGGGGCGGCTTCCCTATCACAGAGCTCACTCGGGCATGGAATCGGAGCAGCCTCTCTTCAACTACAATGACCATTCTGGGAGCAGACTTTAGTGGCCCAGTCAGGGAAGGGAGGATTTGCTGACTGAAAGGCCCCAGATCCCAGGCAGGCTGGCCTCAAGCTTCTAGGACCAGCCAGAGGAAAGACCTGAACATGCCTGCCACTCAGCAGGCCCTGAGGGCTGGGAGCCATAGATAGCCTCTCTGCCCTGGGATGTGGGCAGACTACCGGTCTCTGTTTGCTCATCACACAGCTAGGACAGCAAGCAGGCCCCTCCCTGTCCTACCACTGCTGGCCAAAGTTCATCTCCAAGGCCAGGCGTCTGGCCAGGGTGGGCTGCTCAGAGTTTTTGGGTACCAGGCCCAGCCAGCCTAAGTGGTGCCCGCCACCGGGCCAGGGGCTGAACTTGCCCCAACCCACCAGGGAAAGAGGCGCCATTGTGGACAGTGGACCAGGCACTGTCTTGTTCTCTGTACTTGGGGCTCTCCAAGATTTGCAGTGGTGAGAAATAGCAGCAGCCCATCCAGGAAGTGGATCGGCTATGGGCCGGTGTGCCAGCAAGAGATGGAGGAGGGTGAGAGGAGGGAGGGGCCCTGGGAGGGGCGTGTGGAAGGGGTAGATGGAGTAAGGACACAGGGTGTGGCCAGAGACCCCAGAGAAGGTTCCCTGCACCCTGGCCATGAAGAGACCCACCCTGTGGGAGTGCAGTGCTGTGGGACTTCTTTCTCTGGCAGAGGGAACTTGGTGACAGCACCGTAAGTTTGGACACCTCAGGATGTCTTCTGGCCCCACCACCCCAAGTCGTTCTGCCTTTCAGTAAATAAGTTTGTTCAACCGTTAGTCTGACCACAGGCCCCCAGGCCGGGCGCCCATGCTCACAGACGGCCTTTGTACAGCCATGAAGGGCCTTTTCATCCCCACCCTGGCCTCCTGCCTGCTCAACCTGGCCTATTCCCCCACCTCGGTGGCTGTGGCCACCGGCTGAGGCAGGGAGGGTGGCAGGCCAGCTCTCGCCTCAGCCTCGGGGTGCTCCTTCACCTCCCTCCTGCTGCAGGATGCCAGCCGAGAGAGAAGGACTGTCGACCTAGCTCGCACCTGCTCAGGGCCGTGGGCCCAGCACTGGCTTTGAGAGTACCCCATCGCCCCATTCCCAGAACAGCCAGAATGCCAGGGCTCAGGGAAGGCTTGACGTGTTCAGGCCTGCTGTGGGCCGGCCTGCTCTTGGGGGACCCATGGAAGGAAGAGGGAGGGAAAGCCAGGTGAAGTCCTGGCTCTTTGCAAAGCTCCTGTTGAGAGCAGAAAGCCCACCCACCAGTGTTGTGTGTGCGTAGTCTGACCAGGGCTCTGGCTAGAGGCCCTTGCTAGAAGAGGCAGCAAGAACCTGGACAGGAGCCAGCAGGAGGCCCAGGCCACAGAGCCCACGGGGCAGCAGGGTCCCCAGGGCAGGAAGCTGCCTGGGTCCCAGCCCAGAGACAGATGATGGAAAGCACCTCACTGCACTGAAAGTCAATACCAGGGGTACTACAGGCTCCATCAGTGGATACTGCTCCATCAGTGGAACTTGGCATGTCCCACCCTGTGGGAGGAGGTTCTTTCTGGGGCCCCTCTGGGCTTAGTTAAGGGGCTGGGGACTCTATTCACCCTCCCAGCCCTCCTGAGAGCTCTGCGTATGTGACCTGGTCAGGCCTCACCGGCTCCCCACCAGGGGAGGCAGGGTGGTGGTTGTCACCTCCTGCACTCTAGGATGAGGCCAGGAAAGGGAAGACACAACAGGGCAGAGCCAGAAGCCCTGGTCTGGCCAGAGCCAGGCTCGAGCAGCTTCCTAGGGCATAGACCACCACCATCACCCAGGCCTCCTGGGGTGCGGCTGGAGTTCAAGGGCCATGCTTTCACAGCAGAGGCCATCTGATTCCTTCGTATATCCACAGACACCGCTAAAGCTCAGGCTGCAAGATCTTAACACACTCAGGGAATGCAAGCAAGCCACCCTCTGCCAGCCACTAGACAGCTGTGGGAGATTGCTTTCTTCCAAGAATAAAGTCTACCTGTGATTATCTCCCTCCTCTAAAAGTGACCTGGGACAGCCCTGCCATGCAGGGTCCCAGGAGCCTGCTGGGGCCTCTCTCTCACCAACCCCAGATGTAGCCATTTGGCCTTAGTCCAGCATCTTCCCTGACTTGCAGAGGACTGTCAGGAATATCTACCGCTGTGGGGACAGCACTTGGAGCTTAAAAGAGCAGGGAAGGATTTTCAGTTTCGGAAAGGAATCAACAAGGCTCTGTGGTCTTCCCAGAGTTGGGGCTCTGGCCCCTTGGACATCTGCTGTGTGTCTGATAGACCCTCCTGCCTCCCAGATCTGGAAGTAACCCCCAGGACCCCAGACAACTCTCCGGGCCTGGCCTGTGCCCCAGGTGGCCTTCCATCAGTCCCGCTGCCAGCACTTCCCTGGTCCTACGGTGGGTCTGGTGGGAACTCCCCCAGAGTCACCCCGGCTGGCCATCCACTTCCTGTGAGAGGCTTGTGCCCCATAGGTGCTGGAGAATTGGGCTCCAATGTAGTTCTTGGTCCTAGGAAGTTGGTGGCAGCCGAGCTAAGGTCCTGTGCCTCTTACCTGTGAGCACTGCCGGGGCCAACACTCCGGAGATGAACAGCAGCGCCATGCGCAGGGCCAGACAAGATGCCATCCTGGCAGTGAGTGAGCGGGTGTGTGGGACACACAGGACTGAGAGGCTGGGCTCAGGCAGCGGGAAAGAGACTTCAAAAAGCTGGGAAGGGTTTTCATCAATGCAAACTCTGTCCTCCTGGGACACCGTGCCCGCCCCCCACATGCGCATGCACACACACACACACACACACACACACACACACACGCATGCGCAGCAAAAGCTCAGAACAGACCTGCTGTCCTGAACTCCAGAGCAGCCCCACCCCTGGAGAGGGATGGAGAAAAGTGCTTTTTCTTTCTCTCTAGGTCTCTCTCTCTCTCTCTCTCTCTCTCTCTCTCTCTCTCTCAGTGTCTCTGCCCCCTTCTCTCTTCTCTGGTCTTCCTTCTTCCCTCCCTCCCTCCCTCTCTCCCTTCCTTCCTTGTTTTCTTTCTCACACACATGTGAGGATACATGCTTCCCACATGTATTCCTGGGCCACTGGAATTTTCCAAGCTTCCCAAGACAGGAGCATCACCCAGGGGCCTTGAGCAGCACAGGTGCCTTGAGCCATCGTGCCCAGGGCTCTTGGGTGGGCCTAGGACAGTGCATGGGAGACTCAGTTCTGTCAGCGAGGCTGGGTGCCTGCCTGTCGTTTGGGTTAACCCTGGGGCAAGCGTGCAGCACAGCTTGTTGAAGCAGCACCTTTAAGACACTTTCTACCCAGGTCCCTTGGCTGCTCCTGGCTCTTTCCAGAAAAGTCTCTGTCATTAAACATACATGACCTCTCTTGCTCCCAAGGCCTTCTGGTCCTGAGACTTAGTTTTATCTCTGTGTTCATCCCTCTCAGCCCAAGCCTGGTCTAGACAGCCCACTGCTTGGCCAACAGCTCCGCAGAGCAGCTGATGAACCTTCACACATCATGAGCAAGGCCTCCACAGCCCCTGACTCATGCCTGAAGGTAGACCTCCAGTCCTCCTCCTCCCAGGGGTACTCACTGCACAAGTCATCGAAGGTCTCTCTCCTCCATCACCTCCACGCCCTCAGAAAGCTCTGCTCCCAGTACTTCATAGTTTCCCAAACAAAAAGTTATAGTAAGGGCTTCATGGGGCCCCACTCATGTCCCCACCCCCGCTCCCCATTCCAGCCTGCTGGCCCCGACCAGGCTCCTCCAGGATATTAAGCTGCACCTGCCTCAGGCGGGGCCTTTCACTCTGCGCCTCCTCTCCCAGTCAGCATGTCCACTCATTTCATGTCACTTCATTTTTTTATTTTATTTTATTTTTTTTGGTATTTTTGAGACAGGGTCTCCCTTTAGTCCCAGCTGTCCTGGAGCTCGCTCTGTAGACCAGGCTGGCCTCGAACTCACAAAGATCTGCCTGCTTCTGCCTCCCAAGTGCTAGGATTAAAGGCGTGCACCACTACACCCAGCTCATATCACTTTAGATTTCCTTTTAGCACATATATTTATGAAATGTTAATATTCCTTCTTTTTGTTAATTTTCACAAGAAAAACATCTATACCAGGCATCAGAGTGCCTGCAGAGCTCTGAGAGGCCACTGCATGAAGCCAAATTTGCAGTGGAGACCCCAGATGTTGAGGATGCCAGAATAGACATCCACTTAGGCTGGAGGGGGGTCCGTGCTGCAGCCAGCAGAAATGGGGGCGTGGGGCTCCCCAGTCTGCTGGAACCAGATGATCCCACCATGAGCTCTCGATGCCAGACACGGAGCTGTAAAGGATGGTGTTCAGCCTGCTGGCTTTTTTTTTTTTTTTAATTAGTTTTTATTGATGCTTTGTGCATTTCATACATTTTTCCAATTCAGTTCAGGCTTATTTCCCTTTCCCTCCCCCCCCCACCCCCACCCCATCCCAGATCATGCATTCTGCCATAACTGTCCTGCATCTTTCTCTGTTTTTTTTTTCATTTTTAGCTATAAGTGATAATCCATGAGTACAAGCATCCTTCATGCAAAATCTATCTGCAGGCTGTTGTGCCCAAACACCTACAGCCCCACCATCCAGTGGGGGATGACAGGTTGTTTGTTCAATCAAGTTGATCAAATGAGTGTCCAGACTACATTGCTGTAGTTTCACCATTCACCCCAATCGCAGCCCTTACATTCTACCACGCCCCCTCTTCCGCAGGTTGTTCCCTAGGCTTAGAAAAGGGGCACAGGTGGATGAGAGGTAAAACAGTCCACTCTCTCTGGAGCTGTTGACTTGGACTCTGGTCAATTCTGGCTGTTTCCTTTCATGGGCTGACAGTTTGTCCAGGAATAACCTTTCGATCCTGGCCTGGCGCGTTATGGCGTCTCCCCTAGCCTGCTGGCTTTTGATTTTGCTTTGGTCTGCTCTTTTCTTACCAGCCCCCATTTTTCTTTTGGAATAGGGATGTTGGCTCTACCATCGTACACTGGAACTATGGAACTTATTTTCTGATGTTGTAGGAGATCACAAGAGAGTGCCCTAATGGGTCTCATACGAGATTTGGATGTGGGGCTTTGAAACATGGTTGGAATTATTAAAACCATAGAGACAAGAGGTGGAGGGTTACAGTTTAAGAGAGCTGTGTTTGGTAAATTAACAAAAGGATGAACTGACACTGATTAATCTTGTCACTTTGACAAGATCTAGAATTATCTAGGAGACAAGCCTGGGGCATGCCTGCGAGAGATGATGTAGGTTAGGTTAATAGAGGCAGGAAGAACACTCTAAACGCTACCCAGAAAAAAAGAGAAAGAGTTGAAAACTAGCACTCATTGTTCTCTGCTTCCTGATTGCAGGTGCAGTGTGACCAGCTGCCTCAGGCCCCAGCCACCGTGACTTCCCGTGACTTCCCCGCCATGATTGACTGTACCTGCCATGATCAACTGTATCCTTGAACTGTGAGCAAAAATAAAAACTTTCTCCATTAAGTTGGTTTTATCAGGATATTTTATCATAGCCACAGAAAAAGTGATACAAAATGGTTGTAGGCATTTCTCTTAACACACATTTCATCAACCCCAGTGTTTTCAACAGGTTCCCAAAGCCCTTAAAGAGACACGGAGAGCCGGGTGTGGTGACCCACACCTTTAATCCCAGCACCAGGGAGGCAGAGGCAGGCAGATCTCTGTGAGTTCAAGGCCTACAGAGCGAGTTCCAAGCCAGCTGGGACTCTCAAAAATACAGAAAATATGGGGCTGGAGAGATGGCTCAGCGGTTAAGAGTGTTGACTGCTCTTGCAGAGGACCTAGGTTCAGTTCCCAGCACCCACATGGTGGCTAAGAACCATCTTTAACTCCAGTTCCAAGGGAATCCAACACCCTCTTCTGACCTCCACGACATTGCACAACAGGGGTGCACAAACCTACATGCAGACAGTACACTCATACATGTTAAAAAAAAAAAAAAAAGAAAAAAAATCATTTAANAAAAAAAAAAAAAAAAAAAAAATCCACCAGGATATGGTATTTGCCTTTATGAGCCTAACCAGCCTCTGAGTCGGGGCTGTACCTTGCAGATCACTACCTGGGTACAGTCCTGGCCAGTCCAAATTAAAACCTAATTTGGCTAATTGGAACCTGGAGTCTTTGTGCTCTTTTTCTCCCAGTGGTCGGGCAGGCAGTGCAACACCACCAGCAAGGTGTCTTCTCTCCATGGGGAAAGTCATGCGTGCATCTCTCTCCAGGATCAGTAGACACTCTTTGTTAATGCTAATCTCTGAACACTCAAAATGCCATTGTGTTTACCAAAGTGATAACTCATGGGAGACAAGTGACAGTTGCTCTGAATCTATTCTAGTGAAGACAGGTAGGGAGGGGAAACTGTCTTGAGGGCAAAAGTGGTGCAGAGAGCCCATCCTGGGGCAGCAGGACCAGGTAGGAGCCAGGGCCTTAGTTAGGCCCCAATGTGTGTTTCCTTCATTTATAAGGCAGCATTTACTAAATAAAAAAAAGTTCCAGACATTATGTTAAGAATTCCAAAGCACTTGAGGTACAATTCAGTGGTAAAGTGTGTGTTTAAGGACCTGGGTCAAGTCTCCAATGCAGCGTTACGATCACCTGAACAAATAGCGAACTCTTCAACTTAAAGAGTGGGCCTACACTCGGAGAACTCCTTCCCCTAGAGATCTCTTGGGACCATCTCTCTCCTGGAAGTGGGCTGACGGCACTGACTTGCTGGAACTCCCTCCATAGGACTGTGAGCTGAGTCCAGCCCCACTGATCATTTTATTCAAAATGGTTTTTCCTGCTTTAGTTCAGGAAGTACAAGCTTGGCTCCACCCTAGTCATAATAGACCACCCAGCCTTTGCACCCCTAGATCTAGAAATCTTTCACCCAAGGTCACACATCCTTCCCAACCTCCACTGTGTGGTATGGAGATGGGGGTACCACCTTTCAGTGCTTTGATATGTTAATCCCCAAGAATACCCACGTTCATCCATTATCTTTTTGGGTGGAATACCAAATTGAGGTTGTCAAGGAAATAAGATCAGGTACTCAGGTCACAAGATACAAGAGCACATGGCTTTGCTGGGGTTAATTAAAAGTCATTAGTCCAGATGATGTCCATTTATCTCATTCCCACAAATCCCTAGCTTATACTCACCCTCTTCCCAAAAGAATTTTAGGACAGTGAATTAAAAACTTTTTATCATTTTTATTTTATATATCTGAGTGTATTCCCTGTGTGTATGTAAGTTCACACACATCATGCAATGCCCATGGAAGTCAGAAGGTGTCAGATTCCCTGGAACTGCAGTTATGGTTTTTAGCTGGCATGTGGGTGCTAAAAACTGAACCTGGGTCCTCTGCAAATGCTCTTAACTGCTGAACCATCTCTCCAGCCCCAAGGACAGTGTATTTTATGTCAAATTATTATTATACTAAATGAAGCAAAACTATATTCTCAAAAGAAAATGGTTTTTTTAATACTTTATTTTGCTTTCATTTGTGATATTAAAAAGGTTCACACAGGTTCATAAACAGGAGTGTTTGTTGCACAGCTGTAAACTGTGCCCCCAATGTATGAACTTGTTCAATGTGGTGAGGATTTGAGGCCCAAGTATTCTCATTGATGGAGTTAACTTGGAACTCCCAGGGTCTTCTGAATGTTGGTTCTTTGGGGGAGCCAAATGGGTTGAAGTTTCCTTCTTCCTTTCAATGAGGCTGTGTTGGACTGCACATGAAAACAGGACTGCTGCTGCGCTGCACCCCCAGTCCACCCACAAACGCAGGGTCACCCCAATGACCACAGTCCACCACAATCCACATTCCCCACTATCCCCGACGGGACTGCTCCACTGGGCTGCACACCTGGAAACTGACACCTGCAATATCTAGTGACATTCACATGTCCAGACTGGTCTCTCCAACATATTTAAGACAACCCCCTGGAGGCCAGGCCTCTGCCCAAGAATTCTGGATCCACAGATTTTTATTAACTGAGTATCATGAAGTACTGACTCCCCTTCTCCATCAAAACATCAACCAAAGGACATAAATGACACATAGATGTTTGGGCTCTGGAAATCATAAGCAGTGCCAAGTGCTGCTTCTGAATTCCATGTGGTCACGTCCAGAAAGAAGGCACATCAGACCAACTCTGGTTGGGTTGAGCATCCCCTGGAACTAGAAGGGCACATCCTTGTGGGTGTTGCCAGCAGCTGAACCTCTGCATGGGCTCTGGATCTAGGTTCCTGATCATGTCTTCATTGTGGAGGCCGCCGCCCACCTCCTCATCCTGCCTCCACAACAGAGCTGCCACACACAGCTGGCCTGGGGACCAGAAAGAAACCCTCTGCCTGCCAGGGGTATGACCTCTCTCCATAAGGAATAACCCTGCTCAGCCCTCTCCCCTCTTCCCTAGCTCCATAAGGAATAACCCTGCTCAGCCACTCTCTCCTCTTTCCTAGCCCCCAGCCGCCGCTGCTGCCCCATCTGGAGGTGTTTTCTTTAAATCCAGCCACATATCATTTAACAATAGGGAATCTCAAAAAAAAAAAAAAAAAAAAAAAAAAAAAAAAAAAAAAAACCAAACCCAACATCCTTAGACAATTTCATCATTGTACAAATACCAGAAAGTACTTACGGAATCGCTAGGCTGTGTGATCTTATGGGACCACAGTCCTTCATTAACCAAAGCATTATTATGCAGCACGAGTCTGCCGAACTCTGGTTAGAAAGCTCGTTTTTCTCAGTGACATGGATTAGCAATTATGAAACCACTTTGGTATACTGTAGGGTTGTGCAGTTGATGAAGTAGAAGCCATTCTTTTTTTTATTTTTAATTTTATTTATTTCCATATGTGTATGAATGTATTGTCTGCATGCAAGTCTGTGCACCCATGATGTGCAACGCCGCGGAGGTCAGAAGAGGGTGTCGGACTCCCCTGGAACTGGAGTTCTCCTGGAATTGGAGTTTCAGACGGCTCTCAGCCGCCATGTGGGTGCTGGGGGTCGAACCCGGGTCCTCTGCAAGAGTGGTCGGCGCTCTTAACCGCTAGGCCATCTCTCCAGCCCCTAGAATCCATTCTTGAACAACACTGAAATTAAGAATACTGACCCTAGCCGGGCATAGTGGCACATGCCTTTAATCCCAGCACTTGGGAGGCAGAGGCAGGCAGATCTCTTGAGTTTGAGGCCAGCCTGGTCTATATAGAGAGTTCCAGGAGCTGGGGCTGCAGGGAGACCCTGTCTCAAAAAGACAAAAAAAAAAAAAAAAGATACTGACCCTTTTGATTTCCCAAAACCTTACCAACCTGAAGCTTTACTGATAAACAACTGAGTAATCTATTGTGTGTGTGTGTGTGTGTGTGTGTATTAGGTAGAGGAAGGCCACCTGTGGCTGCATTGTGCTTAATTGCCTGCCTGTCCCTTACACCAGAATCTGCCCCTAGGTGAGGATGGCTTGTCACACACAACTCACGTGAGACAAACTGGTGGTAACAGAGCTCGTGATATTTACAGAGTGTGAGGTAGGGGTCTTGGAGCAGGCCCTGAGATATGACATCACTCTGCTTATATAGCAGAGGTGTTGTAAAACAATAAATTGATTCTTCTTTGCTATCAGACACAAGTTCCTGGTGTGTTAATTTCCACAAATGTGTAAATTAAGCCCATCAGGCTTGTGTTTGAGTGTTGACTGCTGGTGGGGTTTGGTTGGTATAGGGTCCTCCTGTTGGACCACCAACCTGGGAAGTATCGAGTAGCCAGATGGGTCTGTCACTGGACAGAGGCTTGCAGAGAGCCCCCAGTCTGTGAAATCTGTCTCAGGGTGTGGTCAATCCCCGGAAGGTGAAATTTATTCAGCCATAATGGGTGGCAGCCAATGCCCCAAGGCCAAAGGTCTGCATCAGGGCAAATAGCTTTGCCAGACCAGGCTGTGGGGTGGAATTTCCCACTGCCAGCTGGCATGCTGCTATGCCATTGGTGGCTTCCTCCCCTCATCCCTTTGTTCCCTTTTAATCCAGCAGACTGAGTTTTTGTCTCCATCCCCACGTGGAGGAGAGTGTTAACCACGTATGTAGACTATGTGAAAAATGCAAGAGCTGGGAGAGACCATTTTACTGGGATATGCAAGTGACTGGAGAGACAGCTGTTCCTGTGGGGATGATTAGTGTCACATGGTGATTGAAGCAGATGCTCCTAACTTGTGTTTGTTGGAATAGCAATGCAAGATGGCTACACAACTAGCACTATAGTCAGATTATTAGTAGTACTACAGTCAACTTTATGCAGATATGACTTAGTAGTGCATCTTTACCTTTGTTTCCATTAAAGTTTTTTTTTTTTTTTTATGTGTATGAGTGCATTGCTTGCATGTATGAATGTGCACCTGTCATGCAATTCCCACAGAGGTCAGAAGAGGGCATCAGATCTTCTAGAACTGGAGTTAGGGATGGTTGTTAGCTGCCATGTGGGGGCTCTTAACTGCTGAGCTGTCTCTCAGCCCATGTTTACATTTTTCTAGATTACAAAAAAAAATACAGTCTTTAAGTATTACTATAGTTTATAATATACTGGGTAATGGGGCAAAACATTCATATACATAAAATAAAAAACTGGGTAAAATTTATAGTAATTCTTTTCTCTATCTCTAGGCTACATAGTTTACAAGTTTCTTTTGAATTCTCAGAAACCTTCTCCAAACCCATGCATGACTAAGGAGCTCATGCACTTCAGACTCACAGTTCAAAGGTGAACTGAACAGTGAGGATGAGAGCCAGATTTCTCATGAAGAAGGGGATTAAAGCTATGGAAAGAGATAGATTCGGGCGATCCTGTGGTGGTATTTTGGGATTGATACCAGCAAGAACCTGAACTATGCATAGCTAGACATGAAGACATATGGGGTGGATCTACACATACACACACACTCCCTGTCTCATTGCACCAGCAATGGCCCTGAGGCCAGAAGCAAGTCATGCTGCTGAAGCACAAAGAACCCAGGTGGCAAGTAAACTGCCCCACTAGATCATCGTAACCTCACCTCCAGTAAGATGCAACCAAGCCACTGACCATTGTCAGGACCATTTCTCACAGTAATAGAGGAATTCAAAGCCCAAAACAATCTGACAAGGGACATTAAAGCTTTATACTACAAGAAAAGCAAAATATCCTTAAGGACTCATGTGTTTCCTAAAGCAAAGGCAGCTTTCAGGTGGCAGAGTAGCTACTAGGGAAGGAGTCCCCCTCATATCCTTCCCAGCATCAATGTGCTGTTTAACCCATAGGGCGCTTAGTTGCAAAACATTCCCACTGGAAAATTTGACTTACCCTCCCTCTTACAGGCTTTAGGCTCCACTCCCTCACAGCACTAGCAGGGGTATCTAAGGAATCTAACATCTACAAAATGAGCATTATACATCTGATGCTTTCAGGCTGTCTGATGATCCAAAGTCCCAAGCAAGCACTGCAACTCTGATCCCAACAATTAACTGAACTCAGATTGGGCCAAAGACACCACCAGTATTGGGTTTTTGCTGTTGTCCTAAGGAATTCATCAATGAGAAGGCCAACATATGTGTGGAACATGGGTTTGGTAGTACCTGTTTGCACCATGCATGTCACCTGCTCTTCTGATGATGCTCCACTTCCTTCACACTCTGACTATATAGAATACTCATCTCAAAGGATCACTCATTTCATTAGATTCACATGTG
This sequence comes from Rhizomys pruinosus, assembly GCA_009823505.1. Classification (NCBI taxonomy): domain Eukaryota; kingdom Metazoa; phylum Chordata; class Mammalia; order Rodentia; family Spalacidae; genus Rhizomys; species Rhizomys pruinosus. The sequence continues at coordinate 3,447,137 of VZQC01003012.1, read as the reverse complement.
GGCTTTTTTTAAATTTTTATTTATTTTTTATGTGTATGAATGTACTCTCTGTGTGTAGGTTTGTGCACCCTGTGCAATGCCGCGGATGTCAGAAGCAGGTGTCAGGTTCTCCTGGAACTGGAGTTAAAGACGGTTCTCAGCCGCCATGTGGGTGCTGGGGATCGAACCTGGGTCCTCTGCAAGAGCAGTCGGTGCTCTTAACCACTAGGCTATCTCTCCAGCCCCACATGTGGGCTTTTTTATCTTGACTAATAATGGAGAAAGGGGCGTTTTACATAAAGCTACCAATTTTATCACTACCAGACCCATTTAAAAACAGGGTAATGTGGGTTGTATGTGTGTATATATTAGCTATAGTATACATGTGGTTACAGCACATACTTAGGGACAGGCAAAATAGCTTCAGCACATAAAGGCACCTGCTTGCCAATTCTCGAGGACCAGAATTTGATCCCCAGGACCCACATGGCAGAAGGAATCAACTCCCACAACTTGTCCTGACCCCCAACAACTATAATTTTTTTAAATTGAACATTTATCAAAGCAAAGCTGCAAGAAAAAAATTAAACATTTAGAGACAGAAATACCATAATCCTGAAGTTGGGTTCAAGGCCAGTCTGGTCTACATAGCAATTTCCAGGCCAGCCAGTGGTACACTAAGGAGAAAAAAAACCAAAGTACCTCAATTTAATATGACAACGGTCCTTAATACATATGAATAAACTCATTTTATGTAGGTTTTTCTCAAAATGGCTATAACCCTAGCTTCTGTACTACACACTCTTTGGCAATGTGGCTTTGCCCCTCTTCCTGTAAAGATGTTAGGATAGAGGCCATGCTCCCTCCTCTGGAATCAAACACAGTACCACAGCAAAGATCGAAAGAAAGGAGGGCCCGAGAACAAAGGCGGTACTACTTTCTATTTTCAAAAGAAGCCTCGTGCCCATCAGCCAAGCCCCCAGCCCTCTTCCAAGGCCTTCATCAGCTCTTACAGCCATCAGCACTGTTCTAGTCTACAGCCACCATGAACTGTCAGTCAGGGAAAGGAGCCACCCTGACAGTTCCTCCTCACGTCATAAGTAAGCAAGCAGGCCTAGCTGACATCTGGCCACAACCATGACACCACATGAACCATTCAGATGAACATTTCCTTCAGGAACTCACGACCAAGAAATTACCCACTTAGGTTGCTGCTGAAAGCCAACTGGGGGATGATTTTCTATTTTTAAAAAATATTTTATGGGCCAGGCGTGGTGGCGCATGCCTTTAATCCTAGCACTCGGGAGGCAGAGGCAGGCGGATCTCAGTTCAAGCCCAGCCTGGTCTACAGAGTGAGTTCCAGGACAGCTGGGGCTACAGGGAGACCCTGTCTCAAAAAGACCAAAAAAAACCAAAACACCAAAACATTATTTTTTTATGTGATAGAATGTAAGCTAAAATGTAGCAGACCCCAAACACCCTAGGCACCCCTTGTCCAGCCATCTCCCACCATGAACAAAAAAAATTAGGAATAATAAAGTTTATAGTTTTATATAAAGTTTATAGTTTATATAAAGTTTAAGATGGTAAGTGGTGGCTGTAAGTAAAAGAATGAATGGAGTATACAAAAGAGCTGAGAGACAGAACAAGGTTAAAGGTTAAGCAAACTGAACGTTCCATGGCTGAAATGCTTTTGTTCTCCTCGTATGTCCACTCTACTCCCAATTTTTTTTAATTTATTTTTATTTTTCCCAAACAGCTGAGTGTGGTTTAAAAGAGGGGCAGGTTCCAGAAAGCAATGCATTCTGAGGGTCTGCAGTTCAAAGGCAGTCTCCAGGTCCACAGGGCAGACGAAGAAAGCAGCAAAGGAAGGAAGCCACTCCTCAGACTCACCGACGTTCATCTGGACCTTATCTACCCTCCTCAAACACAGACCTGGCCAGTGTTCCAGGGCCTGTCTCCACATCTCAGGTGCCTGTGGCACTACACTTGTCCCATGCCACCAAGGAGAGTTTTGTGCAAAACTCAGCCTCAAGAGAGATGAGTGTAACAGAGAACACAACCACACTTGATTTAAGTTCTTTATTTTCCTCCACACTGGCAAAAGTTCCGAGGGAGCTTAAAGTTTTGTAAACATTTTAACTATCCCTCTTCCCCACCCCCCACTTTTGAATTTACAAAGCAAAGGAGAACAGGAGTTCCACATCTTAATGGTCCCCATCTCCTTGTGCTATTTGATCCAAAAACTATTTACAAGTCTGTAGCAGTCTCTGTATAGTTATTGTACATGTTTAGGAGGGAGGGAGGCACGAGGGATAGAGTGATTGGTGATCCAAAATAATAAAAATAGAAACTGGATATAATCCTCCAAAACCAAACAGCTCTCAGAGCAACTCCAGCCTTTTCCAGGCACTGATGACAAAAAGGAAAGATGCTTCACCTATGAGCTGCCAACCACGGTGCTTCTGGCACTGTCACAGGCATAGCTGGCCCACAGCTTCCGCCGAGGTGTGACTGACCATTCCAGCTGATGTTGTATGGGCGCCTGGTGGAGGCAGGAAGAGTATCTGTCTATAAATAGAGATCAAGTACATTCTACTTGACACGAAAGGGCAGGAGACGGCCGGGACCGGAAGCCAGAGCAGGCTTCTTGCTCTCATTCTTCCCATCCCTTCCAACCCACTGCATCCTCCTGCGTAGTGGTTTCTGTGCATAACAGTCATAAAGATGGTCAGGTTTTGTAAGCTCTCTTTTCAGAAAAGGCAAGCAACTTGCCATCCCAGAATCTTTAAACAAAACCTTTTCAGGGCCAAAGCAAAACATGCACACAATGCTCTGAGGAACCAGATGAAATTCCAAGCTTTTATCAGAAGCAAAAGTTTATCCCTATCCAAGATGAAATTATACAAATTCATACATATGGTAAAGATCCATCCTAGCTGCCTCTTAAACGAGACAAATTCTCACAGAAGGGCCCAAAACAAACTGGTCCTAGTCTTTTGAAGTAAAAATATTTATGGGGGTGGGGGTAGGGAATCAGTTTTTGTATGAAAGAAAATGAATAACTGTCCCTCTCCCAGGCCATAGGGTTTCCTTTGTTCACTAAGGTTGGAGTATGCCAGGGAAAAAGTCAGCTAGCTTGGAAAGTCACTATCTAATGAAGAAAACATAAATCCAGGGGTGTGCAACATCCAACCAAGCCAACCTACATTCCACCCCGTAGGCCTCTGATGCAATCCCAAAGTTAGCAGTGGTAATGCAATCTCCAAACGGAGAACTCTGACTGGAGCTGGCGATACTGGAGTCACAATCCAGGGTGCTGTCAGCTGGCCAATGCCTGTTAACCATTAACTCTCTTCACGATTGCACCAGTTAAGACCCCTTGCCCATATTGGGTGGGGGTTGTGGGGAAAAGAAAAAAAACAAAACAGAACAAAAAAAGTGACAAGAGAAAGCAAGCTGCTATTGGCAGATCCCAACACTTTTAGGAGACAGCAGATGATATCAATGCACAGTGAATGTGTGCTGCAACGTCAGTTCCGTTGGGGAGCAATCCCAAATGCCACCCTAAGACAAAGGGTCTGGTCCACTTATGTGCAGTCTGAGATGCTCACCAACAACAGTGATTTAAAGGAATCTTGGACACAAAGGGCTAGAAGAAAAAGCCTGAGATGACTGGTTCTGCAGAGTGATAGAGCAAATGGTGAATGTGTGTCGTGTCCAAGGAGAAGAATCCATGGTTGTCAGTAGGCAGGAGAGGGAAGGCCGGCACAGTGGCAGGTACTCAATAGTCATCTAGAGTCTCAATCTCACCCATGTTGAGTCGCTCTGATGACGCGTTCACTGAAAATCCTACAAGAAAAAAAAAAAGTTTATGAGTGACTAGTCAGAGAGCCAAGTGGCTCAACTTCTAAGTTGGGCTAGAATTTAAGTCTATTGTGTTTGAGCACACTAACAGACACTCAAAGAACACAGGAGAAAGACATGGGTATATAGACCTATAGAACAAAGGATCTTAACAGTACCCATATTAACTAAAATGGGATCTGCTTAGAAAAGCAGTATTGACAATACAATACTATCAGTGTAGGAGCATCAAATACCAGTGGTCACAAGCATGAATTTTTAAAACAAAACCCATAATCAGAGGTTGATAAAGCTTTCATGAACACGGCAATTTAGAGTGAGAACTCCCAGAAAACTTTCCAGTTCTTCTACCCTGGGTGTATTCCTGAACTGTTTCAGCTGCTGCCTAAAAATCAAAAGCAAACAGGCAATGCCCTCCATTCCAAAAGTAGTTGTTAGTATTGGGTAGGTTTTTTGCAACCCCATTTTGTACTTTAATGGTCAAGTTTTCAAACAAACACACATTTGAAATGTTCTAATAACACACAAAAATGCCTCATACAATAAAACAGCTTAATTAACAGACTCAAAAATATCATGATTTGAAAAAATAAACATGCCTGTTTACTAACCAAGGAAGCCGTGGGTATAAGGCCCAACACAGGGAGAGCAACGATGCCAACCCCATCCCAGAGTTCCACCACTCAACTGTGCACCCAAAACCCACAAGATCTTTTTCTCTTGGAAATGAAAGGCTTAGTGTTCATATTTTTAAAGTAATGGTTTAATCTGGTAAGTATAAAAACCTAAAGACCAACAACGGTCTATGAACCAGGCTGTTACTCTCTTCTGAAGCAAAATTGTCTTTGACCTCACATGTCTCAAACAGATGAAATGGGACAGACTGAGCTTCACACCACAGAAATGGAAATCTAATTTTAAAATAAACAAATTTTAATCAATTAAAACCAGTAAAAAGAGAAGTCCATGGGGAAATAAAAGACTGTTCAATGCTATATTGGGCAAGGCTTTTTAGCAAACATGTCCTGTTCAACTGTGATTTAAAAGTCCAGTCCAAAAAAAAAAAAAAAAAGTCCAGTCAAGTGTGTACTCAGCCTCCACACAAGAGAAGTGAAAACTCAAGCCACGAAAGGCAAGGTAGCAAAAAGGGGGTTTACCATCTACACCTGCTCCACAGACCAGAACAGACTCACTTGCATGGCTGCTTTAGGCCTATGATACAGTCTTTGTAAGGAAGGGAAGAGCGACTGGGAGGAAGCTGCATTGTGAGTATATGCTTACCATACCCAAGTCGGACTGCTGGTTCATACTGGCCACCTAAGAGCTCTAATGACCAGACTAGAATAAAGGAGACTGGGAAGTGAAATGTGACTGGGGCTCCCTCTGCTGGTTTGTTTCAGAAATAAAGTTGTATCATGTTCTCAATGGATACTTTTGGATCAAACTGGAACCCATTTTCCCAGTTTGTGCATAGGAAATTTATGACTGATGCAAAGTTGTAAAATGTTCTTAATCTGTAAATTTACAGGGAATAAATACACTGGAAAGTAACATGGAAATGCATAGGAATAAGACAGAAATTGGCAGTTATCAAGAATAATTCCTTGGAGGCTTTTTCATGAAAGGGCCCATGTGAAAAGCCTGCCTACCTAAGTTTCCTGGCTAAGTAATACTGAGAAGTTTTTTCTTTTACTTCTCCTTCAAGATTTATGGAATTGGCATTTAAATTTCTGAACTAGTTTTACTGTTTTCCATTATCATTATTTTCCAACTTAACTGAATACCCTCCAGGGAAATTTGTATGAAAAATTAAGCAATCTTTTAATGTATGTTTATTTATTTATTTATTTATTTATTTATTTATTTATTTATTTATTTATTTTGGTCTTTTCGAGACAGGGTCTCCCTGTAGCCCCAGCTGTCCTGGAACTCACTCTGTAGACCAGGCTGGCCTTGAACTCACAAAGATCCACCTGCCTCTGCCTCCCAAGTGCTAGGATTAAAGGTGTGCGCCAC